>OY288271.1:2037180-2637180 GCA_958450335.1 Hibiscus tridactylites
GTGGTTGGCCTGCAGGTTCGAGATTTATAAGTTTTTTCCCCCCCACTTTCCTATTGGTTGGATCATGTAATGCTCAAGTCCTGTTTCTTATTGATATCACAGGGGTGTGCAACACAACCTGCCGCGTATATGCACCAACCACCTCGATCCAACTTCGGTACATCCGTTTTCTTGATTTCTTTCGTTTGGAGTGATGAACAAGAAACATCATGTGAATTTGACTCATTGTTCTCTTTTATGAAATTTCCTTATTTCAGTGTTTCTTCCCACAAAATCTAATCAGCCACATCCAAACTCCACTGTTTATTCTTAATGCAGCTTACGATTCATGGCAGGTAATGATCCTCTGAATAGCATTATCGAATTATAAATTAGGACATGATAACAATGCATGATATATAACGAACCGGTTTCCTTTCTTCAAATCAGATTCAATCCAGTATCGCTCCACCATCAGCGGATCCACATGGTTATTGGCATGATTGCAGATTGAACCATGCAAAATGTTCTCCTTCCCAGATCAGGTTTTTACAAGGTAATTTCCTATCTAACATGCATTTCGATTTTCGACCAAGATAGATCATATTCAGGCAGCCTAAGCAAATCTTTGCTTGCAAGCCAGGCTTCCGGGTTCAGATGCTTAATGCCATAAAAGGGTTCGCAACGTCGAGACAGAACGGATTATTTATAAATTCATGTTTTGCTCACTGCCAATCAGAAAGGCAAGACACATGGTTTGCTGATGATTCTCCTGAAATCAGAAACAAGGTATGTCTAAAATAACAATCAGATTTCATTAAATTCGAGTCCTATGAACTTGCAAAGGACATGTAAATGACCATGAAATCGATATATGTGGGCAGCCAATTGCAGTAGCTGTTGGAGATTGGTATTTTGACAGAGCAGGAGTTAAGTCCATCGATTGTCCGTATCCTTGTGACAAAACTTGCCACAATTCTGGTTTTCAGATGAGTTATTTGGTTGTGTTAGAAGTAGCTAGCATGGTTATTCGAAGATATCGAACCTGCGATTCAATGAAACTAAACACAAGACAATAAAAGAGAGGGAAGGTTGCCGAGGAAATGCAAATGCTATCGGCAAATCTCCCGACTGCAATGTCCGCAAAATAGCATTGCTCGTCGTCGTTGTTGTTGTTGTTCTTGTCGGTTTATTTATATCTACACTGCTTAAGCTAATGGTTCAAGATGTATGTTGTCATTGTTACTATGTCTTCATTTGATTTGGATATTAGCATATTGCCAACCCCTTTTGATTTTCCTTTTTAATTATTATTGTCAATTAAACCCCCTAAACTTCTATTATTATGGATTGGATCATTGGCAATTTTATTTTATTTTTATTATCAATCGATATTCTATGCATGCTTGTAGAGATTTATCGAACTTGATATGGATTCGAATATGTTTAGCCCTTTAAGGTTGGACTATGTTTTTTTGGATGGAAATCGTCTATCCCTTAATTATGCCCCCATTGATGTTTCCACTTTAAAATAGTGGGGTTTAGGGTTTAAGGTTTAAGATTGGAGCTTAGGGGTAGGGAATTAATGGTATGATATATTTTTAGGGTTTAGAGTTTAAAATTTAAAAATTAAGCTTAATGCTTAGAATTTAATTTTTTTGGTGTTTATTAGTAGGAGTATATAAGGAGTGTCGGGTGCATGAGATTTAACTCATGTTTTTTATGGTTGAATGAATGTTTGATAAAAAAATCATTGTAAATTTAGTTACTTTTTAGACTTTTATAAAAAAAAATCCAACTTTTTAATGTAAAATTAACCAAAAAATGAAACGAATTCTTGTTCGATTTAAGATTGGAATGAAATTATTTAAAGTGATTTAATTAAATTATCTTCATCTTAATCAAAGGGTCTAGAAAGGTAATTTTTATAAAACCAATTATAAGAACTTTGGTCATCCTATTCCTACGCAGTTGGTGATGTGCACAAGCATGACCCACACTAACAATTAGGCCCACACTCTATAGCTATTGATGCGCTTTCAAGATCATCATTATTGCTATTTACTTGCTTTAGCTTTTCGGCACATGTCATTATTATTTGTTGTTTTATTATTTATATTTAATTTATTAATTGATTAATTTTGATTAAATAGTTTATTATAAGAACAATTTTTTTTAATTTTAATTTTTTAATTTATAACGTTAAGATTTGAATATCTAATTTTACAAAATTTATTATATCAAAGACCCTTCCTCACAAACCGATCCTCCTTCACCGCATGTGCACCCTTACCCCCCTCCCCCACCCACAAGTAATAGGGATGAATATGGGTCCGGTATTTACCGATATATACAAACTATTTTCATTTTCATAAAAAATATAAAATACGTAATCAATAATTAAAATCTACATCTGACCTGATTCGAAACAATTAAAAAATATAAAATACATAATCAACAGTCTTACACAACAATTAACCACTGTAGATTGGCTTCCACCAGCGCTATGATTTTTCCTCAACATATATATTTTGGATTAATATTCTTACGAAAGTTTCCAAAAGCGTCTTAGTTTTAGGTATATGAAGTTAGTTTAGAGTATAGGGTTTAGGGGTTTACGTGCATATGTTTAGAATTTAGGGATAGTTGTTTCAATTTAAGGTTTAGGGTTATAACCATAAACCCTAAACCCTAAATTATAACCCTGAACCTTAAATTGAAATAACTATCCTTAAATTCTAAACCCCTGCACCTAAACCCCTGAACCCTATACTCTAAACTAACTCCCTATACCCTAGAACTAAGGCGCTTGTGGAAACTGAGCGCCTTACCTACTAAGCTTTAAAGAGTCGGAAAAGTTTTCAACGTCTGTGTATAGAATATTTATACATATATTTTTATTAATAGGGGAAGTATTGCTTAGGGCCTCATTAAATTTTTTTTCTTAAATTTAAATGAAGAAAAAAAAAAGTGCCCATAGTAATACCATACATAAAACAACAACAAAAAAAAAACAACTCGACCTAGAAATACTATCCAAAAAATTAGCCCTGAGAGTCTGAAACAACTAAATTATTCATAGAATGTGGTGGACCTAAAAATTCATGAAACTCAAAAGGAAGCTTTCAAGCCAGATGAGCTAACGCATCCGCGACCTTATTTTTCTCACGACAAATCACTGATAATCTAATATCTCGTCTTTTATCCAATAACTCCCAAATATGGTGAAGAGTCGACAGGCTGCACCTTCCATTTCCACGGTCCTCAATTGCCCGAATCGCTTGGCCACAATTAGACTCCATCCTCACATTACTTATTCCCAGCTCCATGCAATTCTTAGACATTCATATATGCAGATTTCTGACCAACATTTGATTTTTTCATATAAAAAATAACTGGTCCAGTATTTATTATAATTTTATCCTTTAGGCTTTTTAAACTTAAACGTGAAAATTCTAGTTTATATTTTTTTTTAAATTACCATCGTTCATTAATACATGCTATATCAAATAAAATAACTATCCTATATAGTTTATATCAAATATATAATTTCTTTTTGTTCAAAGATATGATGCTAGTAATTAATGAGTGTTGATTTAAGTTGTAAACAATTTAGTATCGTTTAAGCAGATCTCGAGTTTGAGACTTTGTGTGTATATAAAATTTTCGTTAAAAGACTCACCCACTATATTTAATGTATGACGTGAATCGGTCAAGATATTCATGCGTGGATGCGCGTGAGAAAGGACGACGTTTTCACGCTCTAATCTGCAAGGCGTCATCGGGCAATTCCAGGTTAGATCAAATTTCTCGGAAGATTTTTTTGACCTGTCGGTTAAGATTTTAGATAAAGATCCAATATGTAATCTCTCCAAAGATTAAAATGGAATATATAAAAGAAAATAAAAACTCCAGGGGCGGTTTATCTGAGCTACGTGTCTTGATATGAAAGTCACAGCTGGACGAATGACTTGATTGGTGATCTTCACTCACAACGGATGAAAATCATCTGCCCCTAAAGTATACCCCCATTTGTGCCCCCATTTTAAAATATTGGGTTTAGGGTTTAGGGTTTGGGGTTTAAGGTTGTGGCTTACGGTTAGGGTGTAGGGAATTAGAGGTAGGGTGTATTTTTTTAGGGTTTAGGGTTTGAGATTTAGGATATGAAAATTAGGGTTATGGGGCAAGATTTAATTTTTAAGTATTTTAGGCAGGGAGCATAAAAGGAGGCATGGTTAGGGGGCAGAAGATTTTTACTCACTCACAACAATAACAGCGACATGCCTTCCCGGCCGCCGCTCCGCTGTTTCAGGTTTATGCGGCAACCTTTGAGCCGACGGTTTTGGTCGCAACGGTTGGAGTGCCCGTGTAGAGGCCGTGTGGTCCAAATGGATTGCAATGGGAAGCAAGCACATGGGGATGGGGAGTTCATACTATGAGCTGTAAGCGTGGGATTATTCCTCCAGTACATGGCACAAAGTTGAAGTATTCTAAAACACTACTTTTCGATTTCTATAAAGAATAGAAAAGAGAAAGATCTGTCGCTCAAAAGTATCTGAAATTAATTAATTTTTGGGTAAACTAAAACGTAGGTCACTTAATTATGAGTAAGGTTATATTTGTGTCACTTAATTATGGATAAGGTTATATTTGGGTCACTCAATTATGGGTAAGGTTACATTTGGGTCACCCAATTATTAAAGGTTACATTTGAATCACTCAATTATGGGCAATGTTACATTTGGGCCACCCTTCATATTTATAAAAAAAAGTATATCAATTTGTGTATTAGATTAATTAATGATTTCAAATGAAGTGTTCTAATGTTAACAAGAGTATACAAGTGATTTGAAAGAAAAAATGACTAAATTGATGTATTTTTTTTAAATATGAAGGGTGACACAAACGTAACCTTACCCATAATTGAGTGACCTAAATGTAGCTTTTAATAATTGAGTGACCCAAATGTAACCTTACCCATAATTGAGTGACCCAAATGTAACCTTACTCATAATGAGTGACCTCTATTGTAATTTACCCTTAATTTTTCGAATTAAAGAGTTGTTTGAGTGTTTACGGTCGTTTCAATATCAATTTTTTTAATTTAAGAGGTTTAATTTTTTTGAATTTTTGAAAACAAACCAATAAAAATTTCAATTTTTTGTACTCAAGCTCTGGAACTATAATTATTTTGACTTTTTATTAAATATTATTCTTATGTGACACACTACAATTATATCTTGTGACATTTACAATTTTTTTTTAAAAAAATATTTTATAAAATTTTAAAACTTAAATATTTTTTAAAATAAAATAAAAAATTCTGAAAATATTATATGATAGCACTGTGACACAACATATTAATCAATTGATCCAAAACATTATTAGATTATACACTCAACATTAGTCAAACGAATGAATTGATAAAATTTTGTTGTATAAAAGTATAATTAGATGGAAAAATTCATAAATCTAATTGACTTTTTCTCCCAAAACCAATGATACCCTTAAACTTAATTTTTTTCTTATAATTTTGATTAAATCAAACACTAACTAATTAAAATTAATTATTCATAACAATTAAACTTATATTGGATAATCCCAAAGCAAAACGGCATACATTTACATTTCAGTACTGATCAAGATGAGTGTGAGAATCAGAATCGTACACGTGGATTTACAGCATTAAAGTAGCCAAACCATGTGATCAATTCATCAAACGTATCTGCCAATCAACTGCACGCCACAACCGACACGTGGACACAAGAGGAGTCTCTATAAATATCGCTATCACAACCCACCATTCCTCTCATCTGACCTTACATTTCAAAACCCTCAGAAAACCAATCTCTTTGAGTTTCTTCTCCATCCAGCACTCAGTCCTTTTACAGCGAAAAGAAAAAAAAGGTTTTTGTTTTTATCATTTAGAAGAAGGAAAAAATGGCAGGCGACAGCACAGCCACCTGCATAGATATCCTCTTGGCCATCATCTTGCCTCCGCTCGGAGTCTTCCTCAAGTATGGCTGCCAGGTCATCATCTTCTTCTTCATCTCTCTCTCTTCACTGCAATTCTTATTCCCGATATCTATGGAGTTTTAGAGTTTAATTAGGGTTAATTGATTTGGGCGCAGGTGGAGTTCTGGATCTGTCTTGTGCTGACCCTCTTCGGCTACATCCCGGGCATCATCTATGCTATCTATGCCATCACCAAATAGACATGTAAGCAAAGCAACTCCCTAATTCCCTAATTATATTAGTTTTAACAAAATCGTTATAAAAATTTGTTGATTATTATCTAAACATAGATGTGCAATTTGTCACAATATGATATGATATAAATGATAATTTAAAGATGTGTGGTTTAATTAATTTTTTGATTTTTAATTTGATTTGATTTGAATTTATGGGTTTTTTTTTGGCAGGTGGAGATTTGAAGTAGGATTTCTTGTTTTGTTTGAACGTGTGTCGGCTATACCATTTTCTCTGTTTTTTGTTAATTCGTTATGATGTAAAGTTTGGGTTACATTATTATGGTTATGGTTTAAAAAAAATGGGGTGAATTGGTCATGTTTATGTTGGCTTTTATTGCAATGATGTAGCACCCCATTATTTCATTTTCATCGAATAAAAAATGTTTAATGGTGGGATCCGGTTTGAGTAAGAATCAAGTATGATATTGAATATATATAATTGCTTTGATTAATGTATTTTTTAATAGTCTGATTATAATATAATATCTGTTTATAGATATTTTTTAACCTTTTGATTATGTAAACAGAACGATTCGAACCCGTATCTTTTAAAATAAACATAACTTATTTTTTTATTGGGACACTTTGTATTTTTATATAATTTTATTTGAGTTATCTTTAATATAATAAAGTTATTTACTTTTTTTTATTTGATTTATTGTCTCAAAGTTCGATTTTGAAAGAATGACAGAGGGGTCTACAATGAACGAAAGCGGTTGAATATTAAAGCGAATATCCACTTGCTATATGGAGAGTTGGCACAATTCTATTCACAGTTCGTTTTCATTAATTTGCGATTTGAGTTGGAGTTGAGTTTTTAACTCTACTGTATATATTTATATATACATATAAAATATATATGTATATATTTTATATAGTTATAAAAAAAAATATTTATAATATTAGATAAAAATTTAAATAACTCGATTCGATATTAATAAAACTTATGAGCTGCGATTCTCATACAAGCAACAAAGCATCCATGTATTGTTTAAAAGGGACATTTAATTTACAAATCAAAAAGATTCTAGTACATTAAAATTACAACTTCATATACATGTTAAAGAAATGATACACATGCACACAGGGACGGAGCTAGAATTTAAATTAAGGGGCAAAACATAAATTTTAAAAGGTGAAGAGGGACAAATTCACAATTATCCCAAATTTTTTATAAAAAAAATCAAGAATCAAAGGGTAAAAATAATTTCCCCTACCGGGAGGCCACAGCCTCTCCCATTGAATATGTAACTTCGTCCTCGCATGTTCAACTAGAATATTTTATTTTCCTTTTTAAAAAAAGATTTTGTTAATATATTTGCCTTCCTTTAAAAAGAGAAAAAGGAAATGGAAGTGATAAGTAGTTTTTAAAATACATACTCATTGTGAGCACGACGTGTATGATTTTATGTTTAAAGTTCGAACTGTTAGAAAGTTATATTAAAAGTTTGAAGGTGTGAACTTAGATCATTGTAGAATATACAAAGAAAATATAATGAAAATACATAAACTATACGAGGATTTGAAATTTTTAGGGTGTGAATGCCCCCTACAATAGATATTATCGATAGAAAACTCTCAAAATTATTAAAAAAAATTGTGAAACCTTCAATTTTTTTAAAAAAATTTCGTTTGAGACTCCCTTAAACTTTTACTCCAAATTTCACTATTGATCCCCGAATAAAACAAGATCTATTATCTTTAAATATCAATTAAATTAAAACTTAAATTATATTTAACTAAGTTATGGTGGTATAGGATTAAGCAAAGAAACAAAGAGAAGATACGCGTTATCTTACCTAAACCTACACTTAAGTCGTGCTTTTGAAGAAAGCATATTAATAACTACTACCCGAAATATTTGTCTGCATCGGATTCCCCTATCTAAATCAACGTCCCTATTTTTTATCAAAATAAAAAATCAACGTTCCAATTTCATACAGGGATGGACCGAGGGGGCTGGCGGGGTAGTCGTCCCTCCTAAAAATTTAAAATTCTTATAAGATTTAAAAAAATTAAAAAAATTTCTATATATTTTCTATTAAAAATTTATTTTCGCCTCCCTAAACTTTTATAAGTTCGCACCCTTAGAAATTTATAAGTTCGCCCCCAAATTTAAAGTCATGTGTCCGTCCATGATTCCATACCGTCCTTCACTCTAGACATTTTTTTCCAATATATTAAACCATTTATTATTACACTTGAATTTTTTTAATGATTTTCAACTTGATGATTATATTAATTGTTGAATAAAATTGAGGAAATGAATGATAGTTCACCCAAAAAGTGAAATTAAAGAAATAAGCAAATTTCTATTTTACATATCTATTTTACACCATTTCTTGATTTCACGTTGGAAAATGCAGAGCCAAAATATGAAATTTCTTCTCAATGCCACCGCACCTTTCACTCTACCTATGATCCACAATAGAGTGTTAATAAACCGAGCTTGAAAGAATAAATTTTTGTTTACGTTCGTTTATTTATTTTAAAGGTTTTTGTATTCGGTTTGTGTTCATTTAAATTTTTAATATTGCATTTGTGTTTATTTATTTAAAATGTGTTCGTGTTCGTTTGTTTAGCATTCACGAACATGTTCGTGAACATAAACAAACAGATCACACCTTTATTCGTATTCGTTCGTTTATTAAACAACCATAAAATTTTGTTCATACTCGTTTATTTAGCTTAATAAACGAACGTTATACGAACAATTCATCGAACACTCAATTTATTTACGCTCCTAATCCACATCATCAACATTCATCCACGAAACATCATGTGGAGCTGTGATCAAAGTAATTGACTTGATAAGATGTCGTTAGTTTTGTGCCACAAAAGCACATGTAGGTTAAGTTTTCTAACTTCATCATTAAGAAACTCAATGTCTTCATTAAAAAGAAAACAAATTCTACATAGTTTCTATGACAATAATATTAATATCAAAACAAATAAAAAAAGTGAAAATAACAATATCGTGGACATATACAATTGATGCAAGAATGGGAAACCATAACCATTTGAGAGAAGGTTGAAAGATTATGAAAATGCAGCAACATGACACGTGGCTGCATAGTTTGGTACTTTCGTATCAATTTTTTTTTTAAAGTTTCCTGATGTGAAATAATTCATATTAATTGCTAACCAAATGGATAAGGCCGGTGTCTCACCAATAGTAGGTGTCCAAAAATTAAAAACAAAGCTTAAAAGAAAAATAATAAAAGTAAAATGACAAAATATGCTACAAAATATCTCTACTTCAAATTTTAGCTCCGTCTCTAATATTTTTTTAATTACTTTTAGTATACGAAACCGGTAAGTCAAAGTCGATGGAAAGATATGAGCTTAAAGAAATAAAAGTCGGTGTTAGAATAGTTACGTGCAAATGTCGAATGGCTACGGCACATGGGCCAATTCATTTGTTTTCAGGACACCCATTCTGCTATTCATGCATAATTGCATATGATGTACGTACACATGCTCGCACCCATTTCTGAATCGAATGTTCAGGGGCGGATTTTGATGTGACGGTTTGAGGGGGTCTAATTAATTTTTTTGCAAATTTTGAGGATTTAGTGAGATTATTATTTTTTTAAAAAAATTAAAGTTCAAACTAATTTTTTTAAAAAAGATTGTGAGACTTTATGAAATTTTTAATAAATTTGAAGGGATTTAATTAAAATTATTAAAAAATATGAGGGGCGTGTTTTAAATTTTCCCAAACCTTGGGGTGCCAAAGCTCCCACATACTTGGCTTGGGATCTGCCTCTGTGAATGCCTGCAGGCTGCATGCATGTCCGGATGTCAAACAACTTTTGCCTTGTTAATTATTTTTGTGAATCGTTAAAAAATTAGGGGTTTAATCAGTTGAGTCGAGTTTTAATTATTTGTTATTATAGATTTTTCAATATTATGATGTAATTATATGTTTATTAATTTTAGTGTTGTGAATGGAGTAAATTAAATTGGAAGGAACGGCCTCATAATGTATATCTCTATAGTATTCGATCTGAATTAACCAGCCAATGAATTAGATACCGATAGTTGTAACCAAAAAAATATGAATGTTTTTTTTTATTAAATAGAGATGTACTATTATATTCTCAAAGTAAATTTCGGGATTTAGACCTATACAATTTGAGTCAACGTGAGTTTTACTAGTCACTCGACCGATTAATAAATCTAAAAAAAAACTGCTTTGAACAGTCTAGTTTTTCTGACATTGGCCGTGATGTGTTTGTGAAAGTCCTTGGTGGACGCCTGGGCTTTGGTTTCTCTATTAGGCTTAAACCCATTGGTCTTTGGGTTCAGAAGAGGAAACAAACGCTACAACTGTGGCGGATCCAAAAACTAAAAAATGGGTCTAAAATTTCAATACATTATTTTTGTTGCCCCTGCACTACAGTGCAATGAAATATAATGGTAATTGCTTTAGTTTAGTCCTTATACTTTTACATTAGTCTCTTAATTTAGATTTTAATCATTTTGATGACTTAATACTCTGATATTATTTCACATGTCGTAGTCTCATTGTAAGACCCCATTACAAGGAATAAAAATGGGAAAATATTTTATTAAGTTCAAGCACTAAAGTAAACACAAAAATGTTTGTCGTTAAGAACAATATTAAATTTAAGGACTAAAAATTATTTTACCCGAAATACGAAATATACGAGAGAAGCTAGATATGTGAACCTAAACATGCACACTCATCCATTTAATTTCTAGGATAAATTACAACGGAGATCACTCAATTATGAGTAAGGTTACATTTAGGTCACTTAATTATTAAAAGTTATATTTGGGTCACTCAATTATGGGTAATGTTACATTTGAGTCACCCAATTATTAAAGGTTATATTTGGGTGACCCAATTATTAAAGGTTACATTTTGGTCACTCAATTATGGGTAAGGTTATGTTTGGGCCACCCTTCATATTTAAAAAAGTACATTAATTTAGTCATTTTTTCTTCCAAATCACTTGTATACCCTTGTTAACATTATAATACTTCATTTGAAATCATTAATTAATCTAATACACAAATTAATATCTTTTTTTAAATATGGAGGGTGACCCAAATATAACCTTGCCTATAATTGAGTGATCTAAATGTAACCTTTAATAATTGGGTGACCTAAATGTAACCTTACCCATAATTGAGTAACCCAAACGTAACTTTTAATAATTGAGTGACCCAAATATAACCTTACCTATAATTGAGTGACTTTCGTTGTAGTTTACCCTAATTTATATTATAATTTTCCAGCTATAATTTGCTTAATCTTACCAAATATGCTTTTGCATCATCACTGACTTTGTAAATCATATTCTTTCTGATGTGAGATTAATGTCTCACCTTTTTTTTAGACGTGACAATCTTTCCTATTCAACCCCACTTAATCTCGTGAGTTCTTGTCACGAGTCATCCGCCCCGTAATGACCAATGCAGACCAATTCACTGAATCTAACCACATATATAATATATTAATTAATGATGATATATGTACATAAACATATGCATATATGTGATACAAAATAAGAATCCGATCCCCTTTCTTGCAGCTTTATGATTATGCAGATGAATAGAATCAAATTTCCAATTCAGCCTTTAGCCCACAATCCACAGAATAACAGACCCAGATCATAAAGTTTTCTGCCATTATTAAACAAATCGACTCCTTGAAATGTGACATTCCAGAACTGCTGACTGTAATGAAATGATTAATATGAATCTTAAGATTTCCAAAAGACATTGATTTTTGTCTCATAGTTAGGTAATTTCCCACTATTTATAGCCGGTTTCTTACCTATATTCATTTGTCCCGAACCGGTGAACAACTGTATACGTACGTACGTACGTACATACATACAGGGGCAGAGCCAGATTCAAATATTAGCAGGGTCAAAATATTGAATTTAAAAAATACAAAGGCTTATTACATATTTAAACTCAAAATTCATGGGGCAAAGCCTAATTTGTCTAATATTTAAATTTATAAAGACCTAAATTGTTATTGGACTAAAAAAATTAGGGATACATGCTCATTCTTCTTTAGTTCAACCTAGAGGTGTAAATAAACAGAGTGTTCGACGAATTGTTAGTGAACCGTTCTTATATTAAGCTAAATAAACGAGTATGAACAAAATTTTATGTCTTTTTAATAAACGAATGAACACGAAAAAAGATATATTCCTTTCATTTATGTTCAAGAACAAGCTCGTTTATTGGCACATTTATAAGTTGATTTACTTGGTTTCCCTATTATTTTAATTTTTTACATTTTAAATATTGGTGAATGTATAGACTAAATTGAACATTGAACACATGTGAAGCCTAATAAGCTTAAAGACTATTGGTGTAATTCCACCATTTTGGCGAACATATAAATAAACATGTTAGGGTCATATAAATGAACATGACGATCATTACATGGATATGTTCATGAACGTTAAATAAACATGTTCCTGAACATTAAACAAACAAACACGAATACCGTCAAAAATAAATAAACAAATACAAACATAGTTTTAAAAATTTAAACGAACTGAACATGCACACCTTCAAATCTAAATAAACGAACACGAAAGAAAACCTTATTAGTTCATGCACACCTCTAGCTGAACCCCTAATTGATTATATATTTAATAAACTCTTATATTTTTAATTTAAACAATTATTTTTTACAGAGTCAAATTGTTATTAAACTAAAAGTAAAAAAAAAATTGTAACAGGGTCGGGCCCCTTGGGCCCCAAGATAGCTCCGCCCCTGGATACATACATACATGTACAGGAACAAGATTTTTCAGATATATACTAATATAATAAGCTAATACTATATCTAAAAGAAAAGGAAAAAGGCTGTTTGCTACTTCTGACTGGATTACTTGAGTGAAAAAGAAGCAGCTGCAATTAGAAATCTATACCCTGTGTGTGCCTAACTTAGGTGCAAAAGTGCCTCAATAAACCATCAATTATATGCAGATATACCAATTCTAGAAAGCATAAAAAGCAAAAGTTGTATATATGTATAAGACTGGTTAACAATTAAGCTCTTGACTGGATTCTCATTCTAAAGTTCTTGAAACCTACCATAGTGGGAGCTTGACCCTTCAACTATATGTGAATGAATCTCCTTGAAATATTTAGGTTGTAACTGAAAATGTTATGAAAAGTCCAACATTTCGGTTATGTGGTAACATTTTAGGTTCTGTGTTTTTTAACATTTCAATTGCAACCTAAGTTGTTACCTGTACCAACTGAAAATGTTATATGTTTTTGTAGCATTTCGGTTGTGTCACTTTTTAACTTTAAATTAGACTGTTGTATCACAGACTCACCTATGACATTTTATGGTCTTTTGAATCTAAAGCACATAGCTTAAACCACCCTTTATTATAATTTTTATCAACATTATCCGTCTACCATAGGTTACTAGGAGCTAGGCCAATTAAGAGATGCTTTTTACAAGCCAAAGCCTATAAAATTTGTTGTTCAAAAGTGGGAGAATCAATTGCCTTTGGAAAAATCTTTTGAGTTTGTATTGTATATGATTCTTCTCTTTTGGGTTGAGCAGTGAAAAAGGAAAATAATGGAAGCTTTTGCTAAAGACTGAATGGAGGAGAATGGTGACATTGATTGAAGGCCTTTTGATATTAGAACAAGTAGAAATATAAAAATACTATATATGTATGATATTTATCCAAGGCCGAATACCTAAACACTCTCATTTTATAGCTGTTTAGAGGTGTTTATAACGGGTTCAATGGGTACTCAGAGGCTTAATAAACTCCTAATGTAAGTTAATAAAGTGAAAAAAATGATGAAAATAATAATAATAATATAATAATATTAGACATATTGAACCTCTGGATACCCATTAAGCTAGTTATGAACACCCCTGTTATATCATGATATCTGCTCAAGAATAGGATGCTCATCTCATAAAAAATATAACTATTGTGAGAAATACATGAAAGTTGTCACTAATATAATAGTGACGACTCATAAAAATAGTTACTGTAAATTTTAGTGACTAAATTTAACACTTTTTGTAATTATTTTCAATGTCACTAAAAATGCATTTTTTTGTAGTGATTCTAATGGTGGTTTGCATGAGCTTGGTTAAATGATACCTTAGCCGGCAAGCAGGATTTTAGTTCTCCACTTTAGATGGATTAGCATGGTCTAGTCTTAGCTGAAACGAAAGAATCTGCACTGTTTACAGTGTGAGAATTCACTAAGATATGTAAAACACAGCGAGTATTATATTGGAAAAACGAAGGGCTCATAGCTCATGGCTTGATATATCAACCAAATGCTGCCAAAATCTGAGATTCTGATATGACTAAACAATGCAGCACAAAAGTGCAAAACCAAACCTGAGATAAATATCAGAGGGATAATTTACGTAAATCATTGTTGAATTTTTTCTCAAACTTATTTTGGCTATTAAAATTTTAAAACGCTTAATTTACTCACTGAAGTTAGACATTGGACGTTTTTGGTCACCCCTCTGTTAATTTTTTGACGACATTCATTTACTGGCGAATGAAGGAACTTCTCTAAGATCCGAACGGTAGAAAGATTTATCGGCACGGGATAAACAACACACTGAGAAACGAGCTCCGTCCGACGACGGAGGAGGGAAATCAACGAAAGATAAACCATAAGGTTTTTGATCGATTCGTAAACTTTGAAGCACTTTCCGACTAAATGAAGGTCGAATTTAGACTCAGGGGGCGAGATAAAGTGACTAGTGAAATTTGGGACCAAACGACCACCATCTACGACCGTTTGAGGTTTAAGAGTGACCAAAAAGTTCAATGCCTAAACTTTAGTGATTAAAAACATTCAATGTCTAAATTTTAGTGGATAAACTGAACGTTTTGAAATTTTAGCGACCAAAATAGGTTTAAGAATAAAGTTTAGCGATGATTTACGTGATTTATCCATATCAAATATATATTTGCCTATGCCTGCTATATGCTTCAAAAGAAAGCTTTCTCAGGTTACCATGAATTAATTAAGATTTTCTTCTGATTACTATCCATTTTAATAACACACTGCAGCTGGTTTAACACACAGATCCTGATTATGAATTGATTAATGAAAAAAGTGTAAGATAAAGTAATTGCAGAAATCAAAAGGAAGAAAAGTAAAGGTGAGAAGCATTGTAGAATGCATAGAGTGGGGTACAATTGAATGAGAATCGAAGGGTTTAAGTAGATGTGCTGCGAGTTGTCCAAGCAGAGAGCACACAACTGAACCATCAATTAGGTTAAAAGGTTCCAAGGGGAAAGCACACTCCACTTGTGTTATTTTTAATGGCCACCATTCCATGCATACAGCTGTACCAGGAGCCAAACAAACAAAAGCACATGTATGTATGCATGCGTGCATATATGCATTTTATGTATGATGTCATGTTTGAGAAGAGTAAGTAACATTAATCTCACATTAGATAAGAGTAGGTTGGTCATGAAATATAAAAGTAGTGACGTTGCACGTTCTATTAAACATGTCTTTTGCAAAGAGGGTAATGATTGTATGATAAGTGGTATCGGAGCAACCTTTGACTATCCGATTTTACGCCAAGCGTCTCATGAGTGGGATAGACAAAGTGAACAACCGTAACAATAAGAAGGATGTCACGCCTGAAAAAAAGTATCAGATGTATCTTTTGGAAAGAGAATAATGAATTCATTGCCCCATGAGTCATGACAATAAATACATGGTTTAACTACAAAATAACTGTCCAAACTATGTCTTTTTTTTGCAATAGGTGCCTAAAGTTTCATTGGCTGAAATAGGTGTCTAAAGTATTCTTTTGGCTGAAATAGGATAAAAATTATCTCCCCCTTTTCGGTGCCCCTACTTATGCCCCAACACTAAAAAACACTACAAAATTAAATTCCAAATCCTAACCCTAAATTCTAAATCTTAAACCCTATACCCTAAAAATACACCATACCCTAAATTCCCTAAACCATAACCACAACCCCTAACCTAAAATCTAAAACCTTAAATCCTAATTTTGAGCGTGGGAGCATAAATAGGGGCACCGAAAAGGGGCAGAGAATTTCCATCCCTGAAATAGGTGCCTAAAGTTTTGTTTTTTGTTGAAATAGGTGCCAAATAATTACCTTATTTAACTTTAAAATAAACCAAAAATAAAACTTTAGACACATATTTCAGCAAAAAAAATTAAGCACCTATTATAAAAAACGATATAATTTAGGTACTTATTTTATAGTTAAGCCTAAATATACGTAGGCACATTTGCATTTGCATGTACATGTGTAGTATGGATCATACGGAAACCTACAGAAGATGAGATATTTTTCATTAAGTAATATTATATCTGTACTTGAGGAAACACGTGATTAAACGTATAGAGCCAACAGATGATTAATATATAGTATTTGCTTTTATTGAAGCATCTTGTATTTGTTTCTAAGCAATTCTTCTTATTAGAAAAATGAACAAAGTGTTCTTATTTATATTGCAAGATTCCTTTCTGGAAGACAGACGGGCCCCGATCAACCCTATTGGCAAACTTCAAAAGCCGAAGAGATTCTAAAGTCATGCATTTCCCTACAAGGTATTGGCTCAAGGCTGGATGCCAATACACATTCTTTCCGGACCGGTTTTTCCGGGTGGTTTCCGGCCGTCGACCCTTGCCGTTAGTTTACACAAGTGCTTTACTGTACTACACTAATTTTTTTATTGTACGGTTAGAGGCGAATATAATATTTTATGTTGGGGGACAAACCTATAAAATTTACTAAGTTAATATCGGTTCTCAAATCTTATCATTAAAAAACATTGGGAATATATGCATATATATATATGTGTGTGTGTGCATGAAAATATTATATTTCTAGTACAACACAAAGGAGCTAAAACCTAAAAGGAATAAGGAATAGAGAAAAGGACGTGATTCGTGATGCCTGAAATGTTATAGCTAAATTGTGATTTCAGTCCCTCTACTATGTTCTAATTTAAAATTTAGTCTCCATATTTTAGGGGATTTTTGTAAGAAAAACTCATATCGATTTTGTAATTGGAATAGTTAATGGTATTAACTATTAACTATCTTGATCAACAAAGAAGTAAATTACATTAAATTAAAATAAGAAAAAAAATAGATTCCAAATTTAAACATAGTAAAGGATCAAAATAAGAATTTAGCGTTAGTCTAAAGCCTAACTGATGAGAAGTGAAATGAAAACTGAAATGATAATTGATAACATGAATGTGCACATCATGTAGTACAATGATTAGTGTTAGGAGCAAGCCACAACCCCTGTTCGTGGAGATTTGTCAGATTCCACGACATGCATGCAGCAGGAGGGTTTTAAATCGTTGTCCCTGTCGCGGTTGCGGCGTTATATCGCAGTTTCAAACAAAAACGGCTGAATTACGGCGATCGCGAACTATTTTGCCCCCAATAGTAATTTCGGACGGCGGCACAACCGCTATATCGCGTTCCTCAGTTTTAAACCATGATATTGATATGAACAACTGTATCTGATTCCGATAGAAATCACCATTTGTTTTCCAGATTTAAGAAATTCCACACTCATCACTATCAGTAAGCTCCTAGCAGGTATTTGTTTAGTTCCCAGATTAGAAAACACCATTTTTACTTAACATGTCCACTTAATGAAGCCAATGGATTAATAGGGTTATCCACTTCTATTTTAAGCTTTCAAAATTAGCTTTATTGTCGATTAAATCCAACCCCAAGGACCCTACATTTGGTGTGTGTATATATAGAGAGAGAGGGGGAAGAAAAGAAAATAACCATTAGTCTTGAGCAATTCTCGAGTTTTAGGTCGTGTGTATGCAGAAAACTCCTACTAAGATACCTATCTACTAAAATTACGCATGCGACGTGAGTGAATTCAGATTATGAAGAAGAGCAGTTTGTGCTATAAGAATCCAGATGATGTTTTATTTCTCATTCACAAACTATGAACAACTGATATAACAATTGAGGAACAATCGGACAAGAAAGGAAAGATGATCGGGAAGGGAACTAGCTAAGTGTTGGACACGAGCGCATGCAGTCGGCGGCCTTCGGTTCTCAGCCTGCTTGTTGGTGATGAATCGCCTCCGAGACGCGCGTTGCATGGAAATTAGCGATGAAAGCCGACGCTTTCTTGTCGATGCCAGGCTCGGCGACCACCCGGAGAGTGCTATCTTCCTCGCTCGGATACACTTTCCGTGTGCCCCAAACATCTTCGCCACCTGAATAATACTCTTGGTCTCGACGACCCTTCTTTGCTTTGAACAAACTGAAGAAGGAGAAGGATTTCTTGTGCTTATTCCCAGCCATAGCTGTGTATATATTGTGTTGTGTTTAACAATTTGTACACTGCGTTTTAAGGGGATGAGTTTTGCAGTGCAATCTGTTTGGTTTGGGTTTGAGGGTGTCCTTTTATAGGGGGGAACCCTGTATCGACAAAGAGAATGGAGGGGTAGGATGAGGACACGTGTAGGGTTGGATGAAATGGGGCTGGTGTGTTAGGACTTTGGTCCGTTGTTTGACACAGAAAAGCAATGGTTGGGAGAGAAAAACCCCATTTCTTGGGTCTTTGCCTGTATTTGTTCCATACCATGCCATTTTCCTTTGCCGAGAATTAAAATGATTGGCAACTTGGCATACTGTGTGTAGACATAGCTGTAGCCGTAGAAGCATGAGCGAGCGCAGGACTTTAGTTAAGAGGAGAACCTATAAATTTTTAGGAGACAAACATATAAAAATTTAGAAGGGGCCGAAATATATTTTTAATAAAAAATACATAAAAAAACTAATTTTTTTTAAAAGCAGATAGGAATTTTAAAATTTTAGGGGTGTTCAGTCCATCCCCGTATAGAAGTATTCACCTTAACTTACCTTCCAATCCATTGGCTTTGTTTGGTTGTGGTAATATAATAATAATTGATACCACAAGCATCTTCTCAACTTATTGGTGGGTTTATAAAATTATACTTGCAAATTAGATGGGTTGGATTGTCTTTTTATTTTTGATGATTTTGTACGAACTAACTTGCCTCAGTAGTTAAGAGAACGATTGTTGTTCTTAAAAGTCACGGGTTCGAGCACCAGCTGCAACATAGTGATTGAGTATGTATTGTCAAATGGTTGAGATTATATTCAAAACAAATACTACTTGTAATCACCTTAACTTAAAAAAAAGTAATTGTTGGAGTTTACGAGTTCTAATCATTTAGGGTTTAAGTAAGAACATAATTAAGATAAAATCATTTTATTAAGTTGTTTAACTTCACAACTATATTAAGATTTAAGAAGTATTTAAACAAAAAAAAATATGATTAAGTTTTAATCTCTCAATTTTAAAATTGGTAGTTAAAGTAATTAAACCAAAAAATTGAGGGTCCAAATTCAAGAATTAATTTAATTCATTCCAAAACTACTAAAAATTTAAAATACAATTGAACCATAAAAAACTATGGCCAAGGCTTCCCCACCATTACTTGGAGCTCGTTCTGGGTTTAGGTTATTTTTTTATTATATTTTAATATACAATGTGTGTAAATATATATATATATATATATATATATATATATATATATATATTGAAAAATTTATATCTTAAATTTTAAATTATACAGTTTAATCTCTATAATCTAAACTTATAAACTTTATACCTTAAAATAAATTTATAACCATTAAATTTGAAAAACATAAAGTTTACGCACGATAGTGTATACTTTTTTTATCTTTTAACTATTAATTTTTAACTTTTTATGATAAAATTTAGAAAAATCAGATTAGAGTTGATGGATAAAAATTTTCTGCTCTTTTTCAGTGCCTCTATATATATGCCCAACACTAAAACAATTAAATTTTAAACTCTAACCTAAATTTTAAACTCTAAACCCTACGCTCTATATCCTAAAAAATACACCATAACCTAATTTCTCTAAACCCTAACTTTAAGCCCTAAACCCTAAACTTAATTTTAAGTGCCATAAACTTAATTTTAAGTGTAAAAGCATAAGTAGGGGCACCTAATTTTAAGCGTGGGAGCATAAGTAGGGGCATTGAAAAAGGTAGAGGATTTCCATTCAGAGTTAATCTCGTTGAATTTGAATAAAAATCTTCCGCCGCCTAACTATGTCCCTTCATATGCCCCACACTAAAAAAATTTAAAAATTAAATTTTAAACTCTAACCATAAATTTCATATCTTAAATCTTATACTCTACCCCTAAAAAATAAACCCTAACTTTAAATCATAAACTCTAAACTTTAAACGCATTTTGTTAAGTGGGGCACAGAAAGAGGCATAGTTAAGGGCAAACGATTTCATTGGTTGAATTTTGTGTTCGGGTCAAAATTGACAAATCTATACACAAGGGAGGTTAATGTTTGGGCCTAAGAGAAGAGCGATTGGTCCGAATCATAATCCAGTAGAGCAGAGCCCAAAGACACACGCTAATGGTGTTTAAGCTCATTTTGATTGAAATCAAATCTACTACTTTGTTTTGCTTTACACATTCGTCAATATCCTAGCGAGGTGAGTGTAAAGCTGAAGAAGAAGAGAAAGATCTCATCTCACCGGCACCGGTTGCTGCCTTCCACTTCCGTTGATCTCTATCGCTCTCTCTTCATCTTCTCTGGTATTACCTTCTCCTTTTATTATGTAATTGTTTTTTTTTTTCTGTTTGATATATAATCCCTACTCATTTTCCTTTTCTCTGAACTTATGCTGATTTTACTTATACCCAAGTAATTCTTTTTTATATTTCCTTTGCCTATTCACTAAGCTACGTTATGTTCTTGCTATGTACATATATACTGGTGGGGGGCCGGGGAGGTTGTGGGATCTGGTTCAATCTTCTTTCTCATGGTCTTTTGGTTGCTTATGGTTTCTTAAAGTTTGTTTTTTATTGGTTTTTTTCGGTCTGTTTGATGATGATTCTTGCTTTGAGATGTTTATATCAGCTTGGAAATCGAATCTAATTAAACAGAAACCCTAATTCCAGAATGGGTTTTCGATGTGCTCAATTAATTGCCTCCGAATGCTTATCGGCACCCTTAAAACCTGTGTTTTTGCTCTCTTTGATCGCCACCAGGGATGGACCGAGGGGGCTGAAGGGGGGCGGTTGGTTCTGAAAATTTGAATTTCGTATATGATTTAGAAATTTTCTATGTATTTTCTATTGAAAATTTATTTTTGCTCCCCTCCTAAAATAAATTTTATAAGTTCCCCCACGTAAAGTCCTGCGTCGTCCCTGATGGCCATTGTGAATATAATTTGCTTATGGTTTCTTAAAGTTTTTTTATTGGTTTTTTTTTTTCGGTCTGTTTGATGATGATTCTTGCTTTGAGATGTTTAAATCAGCTTGGAAATCGAATCTAATTAAACAGAAACCCTAATTCCAGAATGGGTTTTCGATGTGCTCAATTAATAGCCTCTGAAAGCTTATTGGCACCCTTAAAACCTGTTTTTTAACTCTTTGATGGCCACCAGGGATAGACTGAGGGGGCTGAAGGGTGCGGTTGCCCCCTGAAAATTTGAATTTAGTATATGATTTAGAAATTTTCTATGTATTTTCTATTGAAAAAATATTTTTGCTCCCCTTAAGTTCGCCCCCCAAAGTCTTGCGTCGTCCGTGATGGCCATTATGAATATAGTTTGCTGGTTGTTTGGACTTGGATCGTATATGGGATCAGTTTAAATTCCTAATTACATCATTGGTACTTTTTTCTCATTTTAAAGATTTTCCCCTTAGACAGAAAACACTTTTTTCTTCTCTAACTATGTCCATCATGTTTCTATTCCATATCATTATGCCTCAAATCACACATGCAGTTTTAGTTTTTAATTGATATAAGTTCCCTTATTTGCTAAACAAAATGTTTGCTGGAACGTTGAATGTTTTATCATTTTTTTCCTCTAGTATTTCTTCCGCTAATGACATGATTGATTTAACTTACTAGCCTTTTTTTATTAATCTCTCATAGTCTAGGTGGTACAAAATGGACTACCGAAGATTCAACAGTTCTCAGGAGGCAAATGTTGGAAATAAACAACATCAAGATGAGCAAGTAGGCAATCCCATATTTATGACTTCACATCTCTTTCAATTCATTTATACTTGGGATGAATCTCTTCCATCACTGTTCTAATCTTACTGGTTTAAGAGGTGGTTATAATTGAGAAATCGAGTTTTATGATTGTTGATGCATTGAGCTATATCATCTGTACTTTCTGGCATAGGCATACGAAGATTCACTTGTTGAGGATTTGGCTGAAGATTTTCGTTTGCCAATTAATCACAAGCCAACAGAGAATGTTGATCTGGATAATGTGCAACAAGCAACGTTAGATACAAGGTTGAATTCTTCAAATGTTGGGTTTAGACTTCTTCAAAAAATGGGTTGGAAAGGAAAAGGTCTTGGGAAGGATGAACAAGGTATGTTGCTGCATTATGGGTCATTTTTTATTTGGCATCTAACTGGTAGGAAAATTTTCTGGGTGCGAAACTGGAATTTAACATGAACTTACTGCTTAGGATTTATTTTTCAAATACTGGGCTTGATATTCTCCAATAGTTCTTGTTAGGTTGTGACATGATTTTGTTCTCATTTGTTTGGCCTTTTCATTTTTGGTTACTTGAAATCCTGACTTGCTGTCCATTCCATTGCTCAAAGTTATTTGTTTTTCATTTACAATTATTTTCTGGTTCACAGGAATAACCGAGCCTATAAGATCTGGGATAAGAGATCCAAAATTAGGGATTGGAAAACAAGAAGAAGATGATTTCTTCACCGCTGAAGAAAATATCCAGCGTAGGAAACTTGATATTGAGGTTGAGGAGACTGAGGAAGATGCAAAGAAGAGAGAGGTATGACTTTTAACTTCTAGGTGGTCACTTTAAGTTTCAGTTGGTAGACAATAATGAGGTTGATGCTTTACATTTTGTGAAAAACTCCATTAGCAGAAGGCAGCATATAGCATATATGTGTGTCTTTTGAACGGAATGGTATATCATAGGGGAACATCAACCTCGGAAGCTCTTGTCAATTACATGCAGTTTTTATTACCTGGTGGCTTCTACTGCCTGCTTCGTGCACATTATGAAAATCCAGGTGTTAGCAGAACGTGAGCAGAAAATTCAAACGGAGGTGAAAGAAATACGCAAGGTCTTCTATTGTGAGCTTTGCAACAAGCAATACAAATTGGCTATGGAATTTGAGGCCCATCTGAGTTCATATGATCACAACCACAGAAAGGTAAATGGCCTAATTCTCTCTCTCAAACCCATACACACACATGCAGTACTCCTTTTCCAACCCCTTCTTTTGATCTTTAGGTTGTTTTCAATGTTGTCTAATCTGCAACACCATTTGTTATTGCTTGCAGCGCTTTAAAGAAATGCGAGAAATGCACGGAAGTAGCAGTCGCGATGATAGACAAAAGCGGGAGCAGCAACGTCAGGAAAGAGAGATGGCTAAGTTTGCTCAAATGTATCTAATTAATTGAGCTTTTGTATGTCCATGGTTTTTGAAATAATTTTTTAAATATGCTTGCTAACCATTTCGTGTCTTTTTTTCTTTTGTATTCTTTAATGTGGTATAGGGCTGGTGCTCGTAAACAGCAGCTGCAGCAGCAGGAGTTACATGAGGAGTCTGGACCTACCACTGCTTCTGCTTCTGCCACTGCCACTGCTACTGCTACTACACTTGCTGATCAGGACCAGCGAAAGACGTTGAAGTTTGGTTTTTCTTCTAAAAGCAGTAGCTCTAAGGTATGTGTGATTACAGGGTAATACTTTGTGTGTTTAAGTGGTACTGAGGTAAAGGTTAGCAATTAACTGCTTATTTGATTTCTAGGGTGCCAGGTTTTATTGTTGAGTTCTAATATAAATTCAGATTTCAGAATATCCATGTGATTAGTAGGAAAGGAATCTGGCTATCTGAAATCAAATTTCATGGCTTGTGTCCCTGTTCATGTTACCCGAGAGTTTTTTCCACAAACAATCGTCTCTTTCTGTCGGTTTCAAGTCTGTTCCCCGTTCCACCACATTGCTCACTGCTTCTTTGAACTTGTGTGAGTCTGTGAGAGTGCGTAGTCCTTGGTCACATTGATGTTATGGTTGGCCACGTTCCCCGTAGTTCTTGTGTTTGTTGTGCTTAGTACATATATATACGGCATTGAATCCTTAATCTGTTGCCAATTTCAAAGTTTTACTCGAGTTTACTTACGAATATGATCGTGACTACACTTTGTTTGCCCCCCTCATTTTGCAGAAAGCATCATCAGGCAGTGCAGTGAAGAAACCAAAAGTAGCCGTTGCATCGGTTTTCGGGAATGACAGTGACGATGAATAGAAAAACTTAACTATTTATCTCCTTGGGGATGTTTGTGTTATGTACTGGTTTGCATAATCCTTAAACAATGGTCAGAATGCGACATTTTGATGTATTTCATGTTGTCTATTAGACATTTATGTGGAGAAATATGTTCGATTTGTGGAACAAAAGACAAATTATCTGTTCAAACAAATAAATATATGTGCACGTGACTACCTTGTCAATAAGAGAGAACAAATTTATAATATCAACGTCAAAAAGAAATTGGTTAACTGACATAGGTTTATCACAACTATAAACCTACAAACATAGTAGTTTGGTATAAAAACCATGAAAATCTATAATATAATTAGGGTAAACTACAACGAAAGTCACTCAATACATTTAAGTATTAGATTAATTAATGATTTCAAATGAAGTATTCCAATGTTAACAAGGGTATATAAGTGATTTGAAAGAAAAATGACTAAATTAATGTATTTTTTTAAATATAAAGGGTGACCCAAATGTAATCTTACCCATAATTGAGTGACTCAAATATAACCTTTAATAATTGGATAACCCAAATATAATTTTACCCATAATTGAGTGACCTCCATTTGTAATTTACCCTTATAATTAATACGCTTTTACAATCATTTTTTTTGTATTAACTATGATGAATAACCGCCTTAAACAATTTGAGCCAAAAATTGAGATGGAAATTCTAAAATTTTCATCTCAACCTTTTCAAATTGGAGTTAACTCTCAATCTTTAAATCAGAATCAAAGTTTGAATTTGTACTTTTTAAATATCACAATAACATCAATGTTAACGAGATCAATATTCAATCATCATTTGAGTCAACAAATTTAATATATATTGGGTTAATGTTACTTTTGTATTTATATGCAATTTTAAATTTAACAAGTATTTAATATATTTTAAATTACAAATTCACATATAAATATTTTATGTTTTAACATTTAATTTAGGCTTAATATCAAAATAAGTGCTTAATTTAGTTCGTTTTCCTTTTATGTGCCAATATATTTCAAATTATTATTTTTTATACCTTTTAAGGTCAACTGAGACAAATATTTTAACTAAAAAAATAATAGATTGGACACATAAAATAAAAAAATTTAAACACAATAGGAGAAAAACGAAATAGTTTAATCACTAAAAAATATAATTAATAAATATTAAAAATATATAATTAAAAATATTGGGTATTTAATTACACCGAGAAAAATAAATAACTAATTGCACTAAAAAATAAATAGCTAATTGTATTAAAAAAAAGTAGGGGGTAAGTTGGATATCAAAAACTATATTAACCCTATTTCTACGAACTACGGCATCAAGTTCTACTTGGGGTTTACCTCTGTTCTCCTTTCTCTCTCAATCTCCGGCGATTTTTGTCTCCCTGTACCGTTCGAGGGAAATAGCTGTTTCAAATTGATTACGTATTTCATTTACCAGGAAAAAAACCCTAATTATTGGGGATTTTGGGAACCCTATTCCTCAGAATTCAAGGTACGCGCTTTCTAACATTCTTTTGTTAGGGTTTCTGCAATTCATTCCTTTCTATGCATGGAAATACATTCTGCATCTTTAAAACAACAACATAAATCAAAAGATTCCGGCTTTTTTTTTGCCCCATTGCTAAACTAAAACTTCCGATTTGTGGCCTCTGTTTTCTTTCCCTGTTTGCAATACTGTTACTATATGTTAAAGACTACACGCTCTGTTTGGTAGGGGTGAGCAAAACTCGACTCGAAAAAACAGAATAACTCGACTTGAGGCAAAAATACTGTTTGACTCATTCGAAATTTCATAAACTCGAATAACTCGAAAAAATTTTAAATAAAGTTTTAGTTGTAAAATGGAAATTCGAATAACTCGAATAACTCGAAATTTTTAGTAATTAGTGGATTTATTTTATATATACATATTGATATATAAAAAATTGAAGAAATATTGTCACTATGAATAGAGAAAGAGTTTAAATTGGAATCAAACCTGATAAATAATTACAGTTAAATTTTTATAGTAACTCAATTCGAATCGAAAAAATTTCAAATAAAGTTTGAGTTGTAAAATATGACTCGTCAACTCGAATAATTCGAAATTTTTTGACTCGACTCGATCGAACGCTCACCCCTACTGTTTGGTTACGGAGATGGCCTGAATTTGCAAAATTAGGGGGGACAAGATCTTTTGTTTTGCTTTGCTTTGCTTTACTTGACTGGTTTTATGGAGCGATTCTTCAAATGATTGACAGGTCATGGCTACTAAAAAGCTTATAGCAATTTGTCAATCTGGTGGTGAATTTGAGATTGAAAAGGATGGCTCATTGTTGTACAGAGGTGGGGATGCTCATGCAATAGATGTTGATGATGAAACGAAGTTAGATGACTTCAAGATGGAAGTAGCAGAAATGTTTAATTGTAGCATTAGTACTATGTCTATCAAATACTTCCTCCCTGGAAATAGTAAGACTCTCATTACTGTCTCTAATGACAAGGATTTAGAGCGGATGATACGATTTCATGCGGACTCTATAACTGCTGATGTGTTTATCATGATGGAAGAAATGGTTGCTCCTGATGTTTCTAACATGCCAACCAGTAGGTAGTTTTCTTCATTTCTTAGCCGAAGTTTCATTGTAATTCTTGATTTATTAACTTGATGTTGAGGGTGTGCTTTCCCCCCTTTTTTGCAGGTCAAGTAGAACAACTTTGTCTGAAGAAGTGCCTCTACTTGATGATCCACCTCTGGGTGCTGTGGATGATACTCAAACCAGCATTTCTCTCGGGGTCTCTCTTGATATTGTTGATGACATCAACCATTTTGATGCAGACATTGATTTGCCATCAGATATTGCATCTATTCTTCCTATTTCTGTTATTCCCTATGAGAAGCATGCTAAAGTTGCTGGGCAGTGGGAGAACACAATTACAGGGGTGGGGCAAAGATTCAGTGGTGTCCAGGAATTCCGCGAGTCATTGCGTAAATATGCCATTGCACATCAGTTTGCATTTAAGTATAAAAAGAATGATAGCCATCGTGTGACTGTTAAATGCAAAGTAGAAGGTTGCCCTTGGAGAATTCATGCATCAAGGTTGTCAACCACTCAGCTGATATGTATCAAGAAGATGAACCCAACACATACTTGTGGAGGGTTTGCCTTGGCAGGTGGGCATCAAGCAACCAGGAGCTGGGTAGCTAGTATAATTAAGGAGAGATTGAAAGATTTTCCAGATTACAAACCCAAGGACATTGTAAATGACATTAAACAAGAATATGGAATACAACTGAACTACTCTCAGGCTTGGCGTGCGAAAGAAATTGCCATGGAGCAGCTTCAGGGTTCATATAAGGATGCATATAGTCAGTTACCATCTTTATGTGACAGGATAATGGAGACCAATCCTGGCAGTCTTGCTACCTTCACAACTAAGGAAGACTCGAGTTTCCATCGCCTCTTTATCTCATTCCATGCCTCTTTGAGCGGTTTTGTAGGAGGTTGCAGGCCTCTCCTTTTCCTTGATAGCATACCATTGAAGTCCAAATATCAAGGAATGTTGTTGACAGCAACTGCTGCAGACGGAGATGACGGTGTATTTCCTGTTGCTTTTGCTGTTGTAGATGCAGAAACCAATGATAACTGGCATTGGTTTTTGTTACAACTCAATTCAGCTGTGTCAACATCTTGTCCTCTAACATTTATTGCAGACAGACAGAAGGGATTGCGGGAGTCAATATCTGAAATTTTTAAGGGTTCATATCATGGTTATTGTCTGCGCCACTTAACAGAGGAACTTGTTAGAGAATTGGATGGGCAGTTTTCTCAGGAGGTTAAATGTATCATGATTGAAGACGTTTATCGTGCAGCTTCTGCATCTAAACCTGAAGATTTTCATACGAGTGTTGAGAGCATCAAAAGCATTTCACTGGATGCTTACAATTGGATCGTGCAAAGTGAGCCCCAGAATTGGGCAAATTCATTTTTCCAGGGTGCCAGATATAACCATATGACTTCGAACTTTGGTGAACTCTTTTACAGCTGGGCATCAGATGCACATGAATTACCTATAACACAGATGGTTGATGTCATACGGGGAAACATTATGGAGTTAATTTATACCCGGAGGACTGAGTCTGATCATTGGCTAACAAGGCTTACTCCATCCATGGAGGAAAAACTGGAAAAGGAGAGCTTGGAAGTCCATTCCTTTCAAGTGCTCCTGACTACCGGTAGCATATTTGAGGTTCAAGGTGAGTCCACTGAAGTGGTTGACATGGATCGTTGGGATTGTAGCTGTAAAGGTTGGCAACTTACCGGTTTACCATGCTGTCATGCTATTGCTGTTATCAGTTGCATTGAGCAAAGCCCTTATGATTATTGCTCCAGATACTTTGCAACTGAGAGCTACAGAATGACCTATGCGGAATCTATCCAACCTATTCCCAATGTGGACAGCCCCATGCTGAACGATTCTTCACAAGCTGTAGTAACTCCACCAACACGTCGTCCACCTGGTCGGCCTACCACAAAGAAAGTAGGACCACAGGAAGTAATGAAGCGCCAACTCCTGTGCAGTAGATGCAAGGGTCTTGGGCACAACAAGGCCACTTGCAAAGAGCTCCTGTAAAGTTTAGTGTAAGGATTTGCTCTTTTGTTATTTAAATCTTACACCAGTTTTCTCCGAATAGGTTGATATAATGGCATTGCTCTATTCCATTCCATTTTTGATCCAAGACTGGTTCACTGAGAGAGCCCATTTTTAATTGCCAGCTTGTGTGTTTAGCATTTTATGTGCATTTTTGCATGCAGCTCTGAGAAGTTTGTCGACTATTTTGTATGACGCATGCTTATATCTGTGCTGCACCAGAACCCGCAATTTTTTGTAGGGTTTCCCACTTTCCATGTTCCAGTTTGCGGATATTCTGCAGTTTTCACCTATCTATATCTATACGAGACTTTCCTTCCTCTTACTGCTCTGTAACTGTATACTGTATAATATGGAATATTTTTTACTTGTCGGTGTGTGCGGGTAGCCATGGATTTCATTCTTTTATTCAAGGTGTGTTGCTGTCACCATTTGACCAACTATTCCTCTTATATGTTGTGTTTTACAGGGGCCGTATTAAGGATCAAGTGCATCCAACAACTCTTTTGGAAGCGGTCGAAAGACGCATTAACAATGAGCGCAATGGTTGTTCTTCGATGTCAAATATTCTTTATTAGGTGTTCTTGCATGTTGTACATGGCACTAATCAGTAGGGAAACAATGGTTGGTTAAACTAGCAATTTATTTATGCCCCTCTTGACAGAAGCTAATAAATATTATCATCAACTCGATCCAAATTTTCCAGTGTATATTGAGGTAGATATTGATTGGTTTGAGCTTTTGAATTATGGATTTGGTAAGCTAAAGAAGCTATGGTGGTTTTTTGATGAGATGCATGGGAAATGTTTTTCATGTTGATGTTTGGGATTCATAACTGTTCCTTAAAACAATTCGTTTCCAAAATTTGAACACTTTTTTGATATTGCTTTTCAGTCCCAAAAGTATTTATCCAAAAAAGAAAAAGATTTTCAGAAAGTGAAATTACAAGTTGACCCTCATATTTTGTTAGTTGTTAAACTAATGCTATTGCATACATAATTACATATTAGTTATTTTTTATTAATTATAATGGTTAAAAAATTATAATGAATTTATTAAATATAAAAATTATTTTATGTTGAGCCTTGCCTACGAATTTCTGGTTGTGTGATTTTCTGTGTTCTTTGTTTGTAGTGAATTTATAGGGGAAGATGGTGAAAAATAAAATTTTAAAAGTTTGAGGTTAAATTAGAAACTAATTTTTTTTATGTAACGGAGACTAACGGCCAAGGGATCAAAATAGAAACGATTCTAAACGTAAGTGACTATAATAATTTTTTTTGATTTTTGATGACCAAAATAGAACACAACCTAAATGAAAGGGACCACCGGTGAAGATTACCATTTTTAAAAATACTTTTCAAAAACTATGTAACTTGGTACTTATGAATTTACCTTCTTACCCTCTCCTCTTTCCCCTTCCCAATCTCAACCTGTGTGGCGACTTTTGTCTCTCTGTACAGTTGGAGAGAGGTAGTGTGAGTCCCAAATTGATTATTTGCATTTACCCACAAAAAAACCCTAATTGTTGGGGATTTGGGGAACCCTATTCCTCACAATTCAAGGTAAGCGATTTCTAACATCTTTCCAATATTTGGTATCTTCTTCTGTTTGGGTTCCTTCAATTCGTGCCCTTTATGCATTGGATTACATTTCCGCCTCGTTAAAATGTTCACGACCTCACGCATAGTCTGAATTTTCAAAGTTAGAAGAAAACACAATCTTTGATTTCTATCTCAAAGTAATTCACATGCATACTCAATATGGTAGGAATGGGATATAAGTCAACAAGTAAGCTGAATATATCACCAGAATCTACTGAAAATCACTTATTTCCTTCTTTTCCATTAAAAGGAAAAAAAGAGACAATTGCTTTTGTTTTCTATCTTGTCTACAGTATCCAAACTGACCTTTTTTCGCGATTTGTCTGTCAGAATTTGATAACTGAACACAACATGATGACTTCATATCAAGATTTATAACTATATCATTAAACCTTTTGTTTTGTTTTGATTTGATTGGTTTTATGGACTGTCCTGAGCATTTTTAGAATTCCTTAAATGATTGGCAGGTCATGGCTACAAAAAGGCTAATTGCAATTTGTCAATCTGGTGGTGAATTTGAGACTGAAAATGATGGCTTGTTGTCATATAGAGGCGGGGATGCACATGCAATAGACATTGATGATCAGACGAAGTTCGATGACTTCAAGATGGAAGTGGCAGAAATGTTTAATTGTAGCATTAGTACAGTGTCTATAAAATATTTCGTTCCTGGTAATAGAAAGACTCTCGTTACCGTCTCCAATGACAAGGATTTAGAGCGGATGATAAAATTTCATGGGGATTCTATAACTGCTGATGTGTATATTATAATGGAAGAAATAGTTTCCCCTGATGTTTCTAACATGCCAGCCAGTAGGTAGTTTTCTTTGTTCCGAAGCTAAAGCTTCGTTGTAATTCTTGATACTTGATGTTGAGTGTGTTCTTTTTTCTTCTTTTTTTCAGGTCAAGTAGAACAACTTTGTCTGAAGAAGTGCCTCCACTTGATCCACCTCTTGATGTTGTCGATGATACCACTCAACCCAATATTCCTCTTGGGGCCTTTCGAAATATTGTTGATGACACCAACAGTATTGATGCACACATTGGTCTTCCACCTGGTATTGCATTTGTTCTTCCCATTTCTGTTGTTCCCTATGAGAAGCATGCTAAAGGTGCTGAGCAGTGGCAGAATACAATTACAGGGGTGGGGCAAAAATTCAGTAGTGTTCATGAATATCGTGAAACATTGCGTAAATATGCCATTGCACATCAGTTTGCATTTAGGTTTATTAAGAATGATGGCCATCGTGTGACTGTTAAGTGCAAAGCAGAAGGTTGCTCTTGGAGAATTCATGCATCAAGATCAAGGGAGTCAGCAACTCAGCCCATAAGCATCAAGACGATGAATCCCACACATACTTGTGGAGGGGCTGATGCGTCAACTGGACTTCAAGCAACTAGCAGCTGGGTAGCTAGCATCATTAAGGAGAAGTTGGAAGTTTTTCCAGAATACAAACCCAAGGACATTGTAAATGACGTTAAACAAGAATATGGAATAGATCTGAACTACTATCAGGCTTGGCGTGGGAAAGAAAGTGCCATGGAGCACCTTCAGGGTTCACATAAGGATGCATATAATCAGTTGCCATCTTTATGTGACAGGATAATGGAGACCAATCCTGGCAGTCTTGCGACGTTCACAACTAAGGAAGACTCAAGTTTCCATCGCCTCTTTATCTCATTTCATGCCTCTTTGAGCGGTTTTGTGGAAGGTTGCAGGCCTCTCCTTTTCCTTGATAGCATACCCTTGAAGTCCAAATATCAAGGAATGTTGTTGACAGCAACTGCTGCAGACGGAGATGACGGTGTATTTCCTGTTGCTTTTGCTGTTGTGGATGCAGAAACCAATGATAACTGGCATTGGTTTTTGTTACAACTCAAACCAGCCGTGTCAAAATCTTCTCCTCTAACATTTATTGCAGACAGACAGAAGGGATTGCAGGAGTCGATCTCTGAAATTTTCAAGGGTTCTTATCATGGTTATTGTCTACGCTACATAGCTGAGCAACTCGTTAGAGACTTGAAAGGGCAGTTTTCTCAGGAGGTTAAACGAATCATGATTGAGGACCTTTATCGTGCAGCTTTTGCACCTAAACTCGAAGAATTTCATACAAGTGTTGAGAGCATCAAAAGAATTTCACTGGATGCTTACACTTGGATCATGCAAAGTGAGCCCCAGAATTGGGCAAATTCATTTTTCCAGGGTGACAGATATAACCATTTGACATCAAACTTTGGCGAACTCTTTTACAACTGGGCAGCAGATGCACATGAATTACCTATAACACAGATGGTTGATGTCATACGGGGAAACATTATGGAGTTAATTTATGCCCGGAGGGCTGCTTCTGATCAATGGTTAACAAGGTTGACTCCATCCATGGAGGAAAAACTGGAAAATGAGAGCTTGAAAGTATGTTCCCTTCAAGTGCTACCGACTACTGGTAGAATATTTGAGGTTCAAGGTGAGTCCACTGAAGTTGTTGACATGGATCGTGGTTGGGATTGTAGTTGTAAAGGTTGGCAACTTACTGGTTTACCGTGCTGCCATGCTATTGCTGTTATCAATTGCATTGGGCGAAACCCTTATGATTATTGCTCCAAATACTTTACGACTGAGAGCTACAGATTGACCTATGCAAAATCTGTCCAACCTATTCTAGATGTGGACAGGCCTGTGCAGAATGATTCTTCACAAACTCTAGTAACTCCACCAACACGTCGTCCACCAGGTCGGCCTACCACAAAGAAAGTAGAATCACAGGAGGTAAAGAAGCGTAGACTCTAGTGCTGTAGATGCAAGGGATGGCACAAGAATTCCACTTGCAAATATCTTTTGTGAAGTGTTGTATTTTGTAAGTATTTGCTCTTTCTTTTTATTTAAATCTTGCACCAGTTATCTCCAAATACGTCAATATAATGCCATTGTTCGATTCCATTCCATATTTTATCCAAGACTGGTTCACTGAGAGAGCCTAATTTTAATAGCCTGCTTGTGTTTAGCATTTCATGTGCATTTTTGCATGCAGCTCTGAGAAGAGAGTGCCGAGTTTTTGTATAACACATGCTTATATCTGTGCTGCACTGTAAGTTTTTGTTGGGTTTCCATGTTCCAGTTGGCAGATATTCTGCAGTTTTCACCTATCTGTGTCGATTTATTCCTTTCTTTAAGGCGTGTTGCTGTCGCCATTCGACCAGTCCTCTTACATGTTTTTTTATAGGGACATCACATTAAGGATCAATTGCATCACATACTGTACATCCAACAACAGTTTTGGAAGTGGTCGAAAGACGCATCGGGAACAACGGTGTAAATATTAAGAATAAGGGCAATGGTTGTTGATGTATCGGATGGTAGTTCTTCGATGTCAAATATTCTATGTTATGCGTCGTTGTATTCCACTGTTCAAAGTTACGGTTGTTGTACATGACACTAATCAGTAGGGAAACAATGGTTTGTTTGAACTAGCTATATATACCCCTCTCGACGGAAGCCAAAGAAACTATGATGGCGGCCGGACAGTATTCGGATGAGATGCGGGGGGAAATGTTCGTCATTTGGGGGACACCTGCTTGTTGTCATGCTAAATTGCTAATGCACAAAGAACCAATTAGGGGATGATGATGGAAGTGAAAAGAATCTGTATACTTGCTTGTTACATCATACATGTACTGGGTATGCAATAAATAGAAGCTGCAATTCTAAAGAAGTGAATTAAAGTTATTTCAAATACTAAATGTATATTAAAATGAATTAATAACCTAAACACAGGCGGTGGAAATTGAGGTATAGGGAGTTAGTTTAGGGTATAGGGTTTATGGGTTTAGGTGTAGGGGTTAAAATTTAGGGATAATTGTTTCAATTTAGGGTTTAGGGTTGTAATTTAGAGTTTATAGATTAGGGTTTAGTTTTTAAGGTAATATGGTGAGGATTTAAGTTTTAACCTATAAACCCTAAATTATAACCCTAAACCTTAAACTGAAACAACTATCCCTAAATTATAATCCCTACACCTAAACTCCTAAACAATATACCTTAAATTAACTCCCTATACCCTAAAACTAAGGCACTTGTGGAAACTTTTAGTTTCCCGCCAGTGTATAGAATATTTATACTATTAAAATTAATTAAATCAGTCGATTTAATTTTGAAAATTCATAATTAATATCATTCAACATAATTTTTTTTTTTTACTTTTGGGATTAATCTGAGTTGACTGGCGTTGTACATCTAATTTTAGTGGGTAGGTTAGATCAACATCAAATTCAAACCATGTTTAAGTGATGTCAAACTGCATATTATTTAGATATAAGTCATTGATTAAGCCGATTTTAACCTATTTGGCTCACCTCGAAATAAAACTTTGACCCTAGTCAATAGGTTGATAAGTCTTAAAACGTAATAAAACCCTAAATATACATTTAACAAAGAAAAGACGAAAACGTTGCTAGAGGCGGAGGGAGGGCGGAGAAGAGGATCCTCCACCGTCACCATGGCTACGAGTTTGACTACTAGGAATGGTGGGATTGGTATGAATCTCCCCACCGCCACCAAACTCCGCATTCCATTACCATCCAAACAATGCAGCAACTGCAGTGGCCACGCTCCCTCCTTTCTCCACCAAGTCCGCCATTTAGGCATCCTCCGCCGCCTCTGCACTGCCTGCGTCCTCCGCCTCCACCCTTCCTCCTTCTGCCCCGTCTGCTTCGCCTTCTACGCCGGTTCCCCTCCCCACCCTTCCAAACGCGTCGCCTGCTCCAACTGCTGCTCCATCGCCCACTCTCACTGCGCCGGGGACACCTTGCTCACCTCCTACCTCTGTCCGCCCTGCAAGGACTCTTCATTCTCTTTCTTCCCTCTCAGGGACAACAAAATCGACAAGAAGCTCGCCATCGCTTTGCTCTGTGCTTCCAAGATTGCCTCCTTCTCCATGGGGAAGGCTGTCACCGTAGCATGGGCCGAGGCTGACCGGAAAGTAAGGGAGGCGGCGCTCGCCAGAAAGCGGGCAAGGGAGGCCCTCGAACATCTCGTGGTCCTCACTCGTAAGGAAAAGGTCAGAAAGGAGAATGTGAATGTTGTTCCCGCCAAAATTGAGGAACTGGACATGGAAGATGGCGATGGAGATGTGGATATCGATGTGGATCTCGTGCGCCATATAGAAGATAGTCTCGTTAAAGCCGACGATTGATGCTTGAAACAAAAGGTTGTATAGTGATTGTCATTTCTTCTTCATCATCGCCATATTTATTTGCTTTCTTTTCCCTGTGAATTTTCATTGTTTTCTTTTCCCTGTGAATTTTCATTGTTTTCTTTTCCTTTCTATACTCCAAAGTTTTGTTTATATAGAAATGAGAACCCTTCATATTGATTTGAATAGTATTACGTGACCGTTATATCGGCTGTTATATAGCGGTTTTGACATTGTTTGAAACTGCGATATCTGTCTGCAATAGTATATGTTTTTACCTACAATCCATTATATCTGCAAAATTTAGATTGCCATAGCTACAATCTATTATATCTGCAACCGCGATAAAGACAATGCAACTGAAATCGTGGCCGCAACTGCAATTTAAATCCATACAGCAGCCTTGATTTGAGATATAAGAGTTCCAGTTTCCTTACCTAGTAGTTTACTGTCCTGGTTTGTCTTTTAATTCATTGGAAGCTCTGAATTTGGGCTCTATAGGCTGCATTGCTCTGTACTCTTTCTGTGGGTGTGGCTCGGATTGTCGTCGTTTTGGGTAAGTTCTTCGGACTGTTTTTTTTTTTTCGGATTGCAACTCGAGACCTTAAACGATTCATTTTTGAATTAATTCTTGGGATGAAAATGAAATGTCCATGGTAGTATTTGTTCAGTTTTATATGAACAAAACTATTTGAACTTAATCGGAGATTGATGTGAGATAATGTGAGTTTTTTATTGGAACTTTTGGGGGTCGGGTCGTGGTCGGGTTTAGATGATACATGTACCGTCTCAATATATTTCACATTTTCACCAAAATAACACCTTTTAAAACTTTATTTCCCGGTTTAACACTTAAGGAAACAAATTTTAATGAAACTTGTCATGTAGACACACTTTGTAGACAAAGTAATTTGAACTCAAGTCTCTTAAGATGAATATTATCCGTTTTTTCTATTCGATCATATTAGTATTAGATTTCTAAAATTCAGGTTAAGGTCGGAACGATTAAAAATCCGCTCTTCCAGTCGGGATCTGGGTGGTGTAGAATGAACTATTAAGTATTTTGTTTCTTAAAATCATTAAAAAGGACAAGTTCAAAGGTGAAAACAATGGGCAACATTTATTACAAATGAAGGAAGAAACGAGTTATGGGCAGAGATAATGGGACTGGAGATTCCATGATTCAGACTTGAGATGGAAAGGGCCATAAAACAAAATAAATGAGACAGGTAGATAGTAGACAATTATGATATATTTTTCTCCATTCTTTTACTTTTATTGTTAATATTCATAATTTATATTTGTCTCCTTTTTCATTATTATTGTCAATCTATATATAAATTATTATAAAATGTATCAATTATAATTACTATCACAAATTTTTTAATTAAAAAATAACAATCTTTCACTTTAAAAATAATCAATATTATAAGTTTGGCCAAAAATAATATAAATTTATTCATAATTTGTAAATTAACTATATATTTTATTACCTTCAAAGTTTACACATTTATAATAGGATAAATATTCTATACACAGTCGGTGGAAATTGAAAGTTTCCACAAACGCCTTAGTTTTAGGGTATAGGGAGTTAGTTTAGGCTATATGGTTTATGGGTTTAGGTGTAAGGGTTAGAATTTAGGGATAATTGTTTCAATTTAAGGTTTAGGGTTATGATTTAGGGTTTATAAGTTAAAACCTAAATTCTCACCATATTACCCTAAAAACTAAACCCTGACCTTTAAATCCTAAATTATAACCCTAAACCTTAAATTGAAACGACTATCCTAAATTCTAAACCCTTGCACCTAAACCCTATACCCTAAAACTAAGGCGCTTGTGGAAACTGAAAGTTTCCACCGCCAGTCCATATTAATCCTTTATAATATATATATGAATAAAATAAATAAGCGTTAAGGGGATGGAGATATGTACTGGGGAAGCATGATTTCACTCATTTTTGCACTATATATGTACACTAAAGTAGTCAAATGTATGATATATATACACCTATATATGAATAGGTGTAGGGGTTGGGGCAAGGGTAGTTTGTAAGCTTACTTTTTATTTAATATGGAATATGGATGGGATAGGATGGCATTGGCAGGCTGGCCAGCATATATATATATATATATATATATATATATATATATACATGCATGTGAGGATTGAGCATTGAAGACTGAAGAGTGAACTGAGAATAGCTAAAACTGATCGGAATGGTGGCAATGCACGGTGAATGACATCGAGAACTCGCAATCTCTAACGTGGAATCAAGCAGGCAAGGGATCTCATCTCGTCTCATCGTCGAGTAAAGGGAAGGGTGTTATGGAAGGGGTCACAATGGATATGGAAATGGATATACTTACCAAGCTTCCAGCACCTTTGGAACGCCGCCTCATCATCGATAACCTCATAAAAAACATTCAAACAGATAACTTCCGCTTGCTGCAAAGTATCAGACAAAGATTACTCAGGTAACAACAATAACAATACATTATAACATTTATATTTTGGGAGCAGCTAAACTGATAACTTTTGCAGAGTTGGTGTGAAACTACCAACTGTGGAAGTGAGATACAAAAACCTCCACGTGGAAGCTGAATGTGATGTAGTTCATGGGAAGCCACTACCTACACTATGGAATTCTCTAAAAACCATGGTCTCTGTATGTGTGTGTACATACATATGTATATATATGTTGTGTAGCCAAACCATGGATGCTGGTCTAATTATTTGGATGTTTTTGTACAGTTCCCTGCAGCAGCAAAACTGATGGGTTCAAAACCACAGCAAGCTAACATGTGCCTTATTAGTGATGCCAGTGGCATCATAAAACCCGGAAGGTGCTATAATTTTAAAGTTCAAACTGACTTGGCCGGATCGATTTCGAAGCTGAATTAATGTAGCTAATTATTTATGTAACATCTGCTAATATACATCCTGCAGGATGACTCTGCTACTTGGTCCTCCAGGATGTGGGAAGACCACCTTGTTGAAGGCACTTTCTGGGAATCTAGACCAGTCGCATCGGGTATATGCATATGACAACTATACGTGTATCTTTCCTAATTTACTATATATATATATATATATATATATATATACACATGAATATATTTGTTTTTTTATATATATCCTTTCCTGCTAGATTGATAAGGTTCTTGAGTTGGCTTGCTTCCACTAGGTCACAGGGGAAGTTTCTTATAATGGATACAAACTGGAAGAGTTTGTTCCCCAGAAAACTTGTGCATATATAAGCCAAAATGACTTTCACATTTCTGAGATGACAGTGAGGGAAACACTTGATTTCTCAGCCCATTGTCAGGGTGTGGGAAGCCGTGCAGGTATATATATTTGTTTCCCTCAGCTAGCTGTCACGACTAACGACCTGATCCAACCGGCTGGGAAGCATTGCGAGACACAAATCCGGAATTGTCCCCTTTTGTTATTTACAGGTCCCTCAAGGTTTGCCACTTCCATGTACAGTTCACAAATTCGAACCCACTTTGAGGACATGTGGGTACCGGAAGAGGACAATTCCGGATTTGTGTCCCATGATGCAGCCTAATGGACTGAACCGGATTGTGACATTAGCTTTACCTAATCATGGCCTTAGATTTTGTACCATGTTCACTGTGTATGATTTTATTTCACAGAGATGATGATGGAGGTCAGTAAAAGAGAAGCAGAAGCAGGAATTGTCCCTGATCCAGTTATTGATACTTACATGCAGGTGTTTGTAAAAGTCGATATCTTACTAAGTAGTATTAATTAATATCTCACCATCATACTTAATTGTTTTTCATTTTCATAGGCAACATCTGTGAAAGGGACAAAGACAACACTTCAAACTGACTACATACTAAAAGTAATTATATTACTCAAGCTTAATTTCATTATACTTGTGAATACATTTTGTATCACTCCTTTCCCTCCTGCTCAGTACATGTTTACTGATTTTTCCTTCACTTTGATCAGATCCTCGGACTCGATATTTGTGCTGAAACATTTGTTGGGGATGCCCTTAGAAGAGGTATCTCTGGTGGCCAGAAGAAAAGATTGAGTACAGGTAGTTGAAGTTGGTGGTGTATGTAAATAACAAACAAAATTGTTAAATATTAAACCTTCTGATCAGTTCTGATTTTAGCTTGAATATGTTATCTCCAAAAAATGCAGGGGAGATCGTTGTAGGTCCCATAAAAACTTTGTTTATGGATGAAATAACAAATGGGCTTGACAGTTCCACAGCATTTCAAATTGTTGCTTGTCTTCAGCAGCTTGTGCATATGACGGATGCTACTTTGTTGGTTTCACTGCTGCAGCTCACACCAGAAACGTTTGATCTCTTTGATGATATTATCTTGATGGCAGAAGGGAAAATTTTGTATCATGGACCGCGTGATCAAATTCTTGACTTTTTCGATAACTGTGGGTTTAGGCGTCCTCCGAGGAAAGCGGTCGTGGACTTCCTTCAGGAGGAAAGTGAAATCCAGTTTTTGATCCCTTTCATGCAGTGCAGTCTCTTGCTTCTTCAACTTTAAAAGTACTTTACCTTTTTATTTTTCAGGTTTTATGCAAGCAAGATCAAGCACAATACTGGTACAGCACTGTGCTGCCCTACTCTTATTTTTCAGTCGATATGTTCTCCGGGAAATTTAAGGTATCCCCCCTGGGGAAGAAGATACATGAGGATCTCTTACAACCATATGATAAGTCCCAAGTCCATAAAGATTCCCTTTCCTTTAGTGAGTATTCTGTCTCTAAATGGGAAATCTTTAAAGCTTGCATGTCAAGGGAGCTTCTACTTTTGAGAAGGAACTCAATTTTTTACGTATTCAAAATTACTCAGGTGAGGACTTTCTTCTGTCATTCTGTGTTCATAATCCCTTCAATTTCATCAGCTCAAACAGTTTCTAGAACATATTGATAGAACTGAAAAATCGGGGTCAAATTTTGATGATGAAGTTTGTAATAAACAACCTTAGTCTTATGGAAAACATTAAAATTATCTTCTTTTTGGCAGCTTGTCATTGTAGCATGCATCACAATGACTGTATTTTATAAGATGGATGTCAATGTTGTTCACGCAAATTACTACCTAGCTGCGCTATTTTTCACACTCATGATACTTGTGGCGGATGAGTTTCCGGAGGTGTACATGACAGTTTCAAGACTTCCAGCATTCTATAAGCAGAAAATGTTATGCTTTTACCCAGCTTGGGCTTATGCAATTCCAGCAGTCATTGTAAAGCTTCCAATGTCATTTTTGCAATCCCTGATCTGGACATCTATCACTTATTTTGTGATAGGATACACTCCTGAGGTTTCAAGGTGAGTTCAAGTTCTGATATTTTAAAATATACTGTTTTAGCCAGGGGGAAGGGCTACTACTGATATGAAACCTAACCCCATTAGAGGGGAAAAAAGAATACTAATAATACTGATAGAAGTAAACAAGATTTATTATGGTTGGTAAGCCTAAATGTTGACCATTTGTGCTGTTTCCAGGTTCTTCCGCCAGTTTGTGACATTTTTTGCTGTGCAATTAGCAGGAATATCCTTGTTCCGATTTGTGGCATCCGTCTTCCAGAAATTTGATTCTTCTGTGGCAGCTTCTAGCCTCATAATCTTTTTACACTGGTTATTCTGTGGCTTTATTGTTCCGCTGCGTAGATTTCTTCCTACATCTTAGTGGTCAATTTATTTAAGTGATTCCTGTAAAAGGATGCATGCTTATTAATTTGTTTCATTCGTTACAGCATCCTGGCCAGGTTGGATGAAGTGGCTCTTTTGGGTTTCTCCTATGTCATATGCCGAGATAGCGCTCTCTGGAAATGAACTTCTTGCTCCACGATGGCAACAGGTGAGATTCTTTGGTTGAAATGGATTTTTTTATTCAGGTACTTAAGCAGCCTTCTTCCAGGGGTCTAATTAATATAGTGTAGTGAGTTGTACGCGACATGCTATTTCCATTGTTGATCATTTAAAGCAGTCATCCGCATGATCACAAAGAGATGTTAATAGTGAAACTGTTGTTTGACTGACACGATGAGTTCACGGCAATGCAGAAAGTGAACTCTATACTCCACTGATTATTGATTTTGCAGATGTTGACCTTGCGCACTACAATAGGACAGGCAACACTCGAGAGTCGTGGACTAAACTTCGATGAACATTTTTTCTGGATAGCAATAGCTGCATTGTTTGGTTTTGCTATAGTTTATAACATAGGATTCACCTTGGCCTTAGGTTTCTTGAAGTGTAAGTTTTTCTTTTTGTTCCTGTTTTTCTAATTTTCTTGCAATTAACTTAAGAAGAGGATAAATAAAGGGTTACCTACCATTGACATTTGAAACGTATGCAGCCCCAGGATGGTCTCGTGTTATCATTTCACGTGAAAAGCCTTCCAAGATACAGGCGGGAGATTCCAATGGGAGTGAATATGTGGAGAATGGATCGAGTCATTTGAATTTCTGTCGTAAGAAACCAGCTAATAAGGATTCTTCCGAATTTTTCATCATATAATGGTTCTTTCTGATGATCTGATCTCATTCTCATCATATTTATGGTTGCTTACTTGCTTTGTCTACATCACAGGCAGGATGGTATTGCCTTTCGAACCTTTAACGCTGACCTTTCAGGATGTCCAATACTATATTGACACACCTTCGGTAATAGAAACATTATTCTTTAGCATAAAATATTGTTCATGAACCATAGCATGTTATGTTAATGCACATTTTCTTGGCTCTAGGAAATGAGAAAAAATGGATACACCCAGAGAAAGTTGCAACTCCTTTCAAATGTTACAGGAGCATTAAGGCCTGGTATTCTAACAGCATTGATGGGTACTAGCGGAGCAGGAAAAACCACTCTTCTCGATGTCCTTGCTGGGAGAAAAACTATAGGCTGCATACACGGAGAAATTAAAGTTGGTGGATACCCTAAAGTTGCAGAAACATTTGCTAGGATATCTGGTTATTGTGAACAAAATGACATACATTCTCCACAAATCACTGTACAAGAATCTTTAACTTTTTCAGCATCATTGCGCCTGGCTTCTCATATTGACCCTAAAACTAGAGCTGTAAGACTATCAAATATAAAAGGTGATGTTTTCATATAAAAAAATTGAGTAAAGTTGTGATGAAGTTGATTTTGATGAATTTGTAGGAGTTTGTCAACGAAGTTCTTGAGATTATGGAACTCAATGAAGTCAAGGATGCCTTAGTTGGGATACCTGGTCTTTCTGGTTTATCAACTGCGCAACGTAAGCGACTTACAATAGCGGTAGAGCTTGTTGCTAATCCCTCTATAATTTTCATGGATGAACCTACATCTAGCTTGGATGCGAGAGCAGCAGCCATTGTTATGCGAGCAGTGAAGAATGTAGCTGATACAGGTCGAACAATTATCTGCACAATCCACCAACCGAGCATTGATATATTTGAAGCATTTGATGAGGTAAAACCTATTATGTTAATGACATCTGTCTTATATAGCATTTAGTTTTTCTTTCATTTACATATGTCTATGTAATTATAGTAACAATAAAATCTGTTGCTTTCATCACAGTTGATTCTTCTGAAAAATGGTGGGAGTTTAATCTACTTTGGCCCATTAGGTCAACATTCCTGTAAAGTTATAAAGTATTTTGAGGTTGGTTCAAGTGTTCAACCTCTCTCATATTCTTTCCATTCTCTGTTAACTCCATTACTCTTGGTCAACCTTGATCTTATGCTCTCTGAATTCTTACTGACAGAGTATTCCCGGCGTGCCCAAAATTAAAGACAATTGTAATCCAGCATCATGGATGCTAGAGGTAACCTCCCCATTTGTGGAGGCTGAACTTGGAGCTGATTTTGCAGAAATTTACAAGAATTCTGCTTTATATGAGTGAGTTCAATTACTCAGTAGTGATTAGTTTTGATTTTTACAAAGCTGAATGATTCATTAGTTCCATCTTTCCGAAAAGCATATGGAAAGGACCATGTCTGGTTGTTTAAACCAGTTCTTATGTTGTAGGAATTATACTTGAAGCATCAACTGTATAAAATTGTAATATTAATTAAGTGTAAGTTAATATGAAAACAAAGTCTATAGAATTAACTAATCATCATCATAAACTGGCTGATTCACTTATTATTTCCGTTTTTCCGGTAGGAACAACAAAGAGCTTGTAAGACAGTTGAGTGATCCACCTCCTGATTCAAGAGATCTTCATTTTCCAACCCAATTTTCACAAAGCTTCCAGGGCCAGTTTAAGTCTTGCTTATGGAAACTGCATTTGTCCTATTGGAGAAGTCCTTCATATAACTTGACACGTCTCTTGCAGACTGTTATACTATCTTTGGCTATGGGCTTAGTATTTTGGAACCAAGGACAAGAAATGTAAGAATGGGAGCAAATTGGCATAGATTCCATCATTTTCATAAGAAATCATAATTATATATATAAGCATAACTTTTCCTTTGCAGTCAGTTCGATGATAATTAACTTCACATTTCTATCTTGTTTTCTTATTTAAATCCCCAGAAATAACCAGCAAAATTTGTTCAGTATTTTCGGTTCAATGTATGCCGCTGTGATCTTTCTGGGGATGAATAGCAGCTCATCTGTACAACCATTCGTTGCCACGGAGAGGGTTGTCATGTATCGAGAAAGATTTGCAGGGATGTACTCTTCTTGGGTGTATGCCCTTGCACAGGTACATTCTCTGTCACACCGTACGTGCTCGATAAAACTTATAGTAACTAAGGAGGGCTTAAATATGTTGCAGGTGACAATTGAGGTACCCTATCTATTTATCCAAGCTCTGGTGTTTGAGCTGATCACATATCCCATGATTGGCTATTATGGATCAGCATACAAGATTTTGTGGTACTTCTACGCCGTCTTTTGCACGCAGCTCTACTTCACCTTTTTCGGGATGTTGTTTGTGTCATTGACACCAGAAGTCACAATCGCCGGAGCTTTATTGTCTGCCTTCCATCCACTACTTAGTCTTTTCTCTGGCTTTCTGATTCCTCCACTGGTAAGCTGTTACTATCAGCAAACGTTTGGTATTATTATGGAAAATGCTCACTTTCTTAAGAACAACATGAAGAAAAGAAGTGAATACATCGAACATAATCGTATCTTCGATTACTACCGAGATAGTATTTACTCAGTTGGTGATCTTATTCTTCATGTGCAGGAAATCCCAAGGTGGTGGACCTGGATGTATCATCTAATGCCTATATCATGGACATTGAATTGTCTACTTACCTCACAATATGGAGATGTAAACGATGAGGTTATGGTATTCAGTGAAGCCATGACCGTGGCCTCATTGCTCGAAACTTATTTCGGGTTTCGCCATGACCGATTACCGATTACGGCTATCATTTTGATTTCCTATCCTCTAATCTTTGCAATCATGTTTGCATTTTTTCTTTCACGTTTGAATTTTGAGAGAAGGTGAATTTCCTTTTCCCACCTGTATGAGAATGTTGTGCATAAACATAAACATAGTGTATTCCCTTTGTACTGAACTTGGTTTCACTGTCTACTCTTTTGTTTGGGAAGGCTTTGTAGTTTGTTTCTCACCATTTAGTTTGTATTTCTATTGTTGAATGAAGATTATTTGAGAAAAAAAATAACTGATATATATTGTAGCTGAGTTAATTGCATCACATGTCCCCAAACTATGTCTCTTATTTTAAATTAGTCCCCAAACTTTTAAATATTTTAGTTTCATCCTCAAACTAAGAATCTCATTCTAATTTGGTCCTAAAACTTTTTGAACGCTCTAATTTCATCTACAAACCATCAGTATATGCTAATCATATCTTATGTTAATAAAATCGTCATAAGAATTGTTAATTGCCATGAAACACTTATGTGTATTATGTAATAATATGTGGTATAAACGATAATTTGAGGATGAGTTATGTTAAAAAAAGATAATTTGAGGGTGAAATTGAAATATTTAAAATTTTGGGGACTAGTTTAGAATGAGGGATATAGTTTGGGGATGAAATTAGAACATTCAAAAGTTTAGGGGCAATTTAAAATGAGAATCATAGTTTAAGGGTGAAATTAAAATATTTAAAAGTTTAAGAACCAACTTAAAATGAGAGGCATAGCTTAGGAACGTGTGGTGCAATTAACTCAATATAGCTTATAGTATTTACTACTCTTTAATTTATTCAGCATTTCATTGATTAATAAAAAAATTGATCCAAACCGAATCCAAAATTATTTAACGAAGGATCTGAATGTGTGGTTTGTGTGTTTTAGAGTCATTTCTATCATAATGCAAAGGATAATGTCATATTTAGATTTTACTTGGTAGAGTGGAAAAGTGAAAAGGAGGAAGGATGGAAGAAAAACCGGAAAGAAAATGAATTAAAGATTGTTTGGCAGAATGAAAAATTAAAAGGAAAAAATTAAGTAGGGTAATTTTTTTGATTCTATACAAATAGTTTTCTCTCCAAATTGAGTGGAAAATAAAAAAAAAATGAAAGTTATTACACTTTAATAATAGAATTATAAAATTATGTTTAAAAAATTCTAATTTTATTTTAACTATATTTATAATTATTTTGTATGATTCCATCTAATATTTTTATTATGATTTTATTTTGTTCATTTTAATCCCTAAAATTTTTATTTAATGTAAATTTTACCCTTATTTGTTTTCTATTTTATTATTAAATTCAATATTATTAATATAATAATATTTTTATTTACTTTAGTCCCTATAATATTTATTTAATCTGAAATTGAACCCTAATTGTTTCTAATTTTTATAGTTTTATCTAATATTTTTACTATAATTTTATTTTTATTCAATTTAATCCTTAAAATTTTATTTAATTTAGACATATGATAACATAAACCATTGGAAAAAATAAAAATATCCAACAAATGTGATATATAAAATCTTTGCATAACCATCAATCTCCCATCGATGTACAAACAAGTATTTAATAATATGTCGGGCGAATTTTATTAAAAATTAAAACATAAAAACAATCTAAAAGAAATGGAATCTTAGAAATAATAATAATAAAACACAGTAAATCTAAATAAAAAAAAATTAGAAAAGCAAAACATAATATACACTGGAAAAATAAAAGCAAAGAGCAAGATTTCATCTCTATCTACGTAAACGCTTTAGGATCGAAGTATGAGTGGTGAGCAAAATTAAAATTTTTGGAGGTTAATTCGTAAAGCATATTCGACTGTATCGACAAACGAACTACAAAAAAAATCAAACTAGTGAAGATCACTGACATAAAAATATATCCAAAAACATAAATCTACCACAAATAAAAAAAAAAACATGCTGCAAGGCACATGAAAATACTAAAAAAAATTGCACTATTATTTGGAGGATATCATAACTGCCGTTCAATCTGTCTCATTTATTATGTTTAATGGTGCATTAACTCCTTCAATCACTCAAGTTTTGGTAAAAAAAAAAAAAGTCTGGACTGGTCCTATTAATAACTCTGCCCGGCAGGTATGGCAGCAGATGTCCCTTTACTGATTGCTGCTTTCAACTCGTAACTTTTTAATAACCATTATGAGGCGATTGAAGAAAGAGAGACGGAGATGATGAATGTGCAGCGACTCCGTTTTTATAATTAAATGCTTGTCCTTCTATAGTTTTCACTCAATTGGGTGGATAAAAATCTTACGCACATCACACATGTATGTATATATTTTGTAGTGTCGGTGTAGGGGGATAGGGGTAGTTTGTAAGCTTAATTTTTATGTAGGCAGAATGACAAAAGATGTTTCCAACGTTTGCATGTTCTGTCGAGCATTTTTTGATTTGGCTCTTTATTTTTTTTTGTCTAAATATGCTCCCAACGTTTGTTTGTTTTATTATTTGGTTTCTATTCTTCCTTTTGGTCCAAATAGGCCCCTAACGTTTCATTCATAGTCCAAATACGCCCCTGTGGATGTAAACTGTCAATCAACGGCTTATAAAAAATATTTGACGTGGCATCAGCAGATCTTAATACGTGGCCAGTCCAGTCAGCATCAGCTGTTGAACGTCAGTTGACTGACAGTTTTTATCTAATGAGGGCATATTTGGACCAAATTGAAATGTTGGGGGCATATTTGGACTACGAATGAAACGTTGGGGGCATATTTGGACCAAAAGAAAGAATAGGGGGCCAAATGACAAAATAAATCAAACGTTGGGGGCATATTTGAAAAAAAAAGAATAGAGAGCTAAATGACAAAACATGCAAACATTGAGGGCATTTTTTATCATTTTTACTTTTATGTACATATAGAATCTGTAGGGGGATATGTATGCATATATTTGAGAGGAGTGAGGACTGAGGAGTGGACTCGGAATAAAGGAAAGGATCACCATGGATATGGAAATGGATATACTTACCGAGCTTCCACCACCTCTGGAACGCCGCCTCTTCATCGACAATCTCATCAAAAACATTCAAACCGATAACTTTCGCTTGCTGCACAATATCAGGCAAAGATTACTCAGGTAATGATATTGATATACATCTACAGATAATGTATAACTTTCATGTGTTTCTGCAGCTAAACTGGAAACTTTTGCAGAGTTGGTGTAAAACTACCAACAGTGGAAGTGAGGTTCAAAAACCTCCACGTGGAAGCTGAATGTGATGTAGTTCATGGGAAGCCGCTACCTACACTATGGAATTCTCTAAAAACCATGGTTTCGGTATGTGTGCGTACATGATACATATGTATATATATATATATATGTTGTGTAGCCAAACCATGGATGCTGGTCTAAATTATTTGGATGTTTTTGTACAGTTTCCTGCAGCAGCAAAACTGATGAGTTCAAAATCACAGCAGGCTAAAATTTGCCTTATTAGTGATGTCAGCGGCATCATAAAACCTGGAAGGTGCTATAATTTTAAAGTTAAAAACTGGCTTGTCTATGTCCATTTCAGAGCTGAATTAATGTCTCTAAAGTTTTATGTACCATCTGCTATTATACATCTTACAGGATGACTCTACTTCTTGGTCCTCCAGGATGTGGGAAGACCACCTTGCTGAAGGCACTTTCCGGAAATCTAGACCGATCGCTTCATGTATGTGCATATCACAACTATAGTTATCTTTCCTAATTCTTATCAGTGCATATAATATATATATATATATGTATATATATATATATATGCATGTTTTGTGTGTGTCCACTAGGTCACAGGGGAAGTTTCTTATAACGGATACAAGCTGGAAGAGTTTGTGCCCCAGAAAACTTGTGCATATATAAGCCAAAATGACTTCCACATTTCTGAGATGACAGTGAGGGAAACACTTGATTTCTCAGCTCATTGTCAGGGTGTCGGAAGCCGTGCAGGTATACATCTGGTTTCCCTCAGCTAGATATACCAAACCATGGCCTTAGATTCTGCAACTTGTTCTCTATGTGTATGGTTTTATTTCACAGAGATGATGATGGAGGTCTGTAAAAGAGAGGCCGAGGCGGGAATTGTCCCTGATCCAGTAATTAATACTTACATGAAGGCGCGTGTAAAAACAATATACATTACTTCATTCTCACATCTCTTACTAGCTAATATGATTAATCGACTTATTACAGATAAAAATGATTAACATGGTTTGTTTTCATTTCATAGGCAACATCAGTGAAAGGGCTTAAGGAGACACTTCAGACTGACTACATACTAGAAGTGATTATATTACTCGAGCTTAATTTGAAACTTGAATGCATTTTGTATCAGTTCCAACCTTTCTGATGACATGTTCTGCACATTTACCAGATCCTTGGACTTGATATTTGCGCTGAAACCTTTGTCGGTGATGCCTTAAGAAGAGGTATCTCTGGTGGCCAGAAGAAAAGATTGAGTACAGGTAGTAAATTTGCTGGTTTATGTAAATAGGTAAATGCTAAATCTTTTGATCAGTTCTGGTTTTAGCTTGATTACATTTTCTCCGAACTATGCAGGAGAGATCGTTGTAGGTCCCATAAAAACTTTGTTTTTGGATGAAATAACAAATGGACTTGACAGCTCCACTGCATATCAGATTGTTGCTTGTCTTCAGCAGCTTGTGCATATGACAGATGCAACTTTGTTGGTTTCACTGCTACAGCCTGCACCGGAAACTTTCGATCTCTTTGATGATGTTATCTTGATGGCAGAAGGGAAAATTTTGTATCATGGACCACGAGATCATGTTCTTGAATTTTTCGAAAACTGTGGGTTTAGGTGTCCTCCAAGGAAAGCGGTCGTGGACTTCCTTCAGGAGGAAAGTTAAATCCAGTTTTCAATAATATTTTACCCCTTCCTGCAGTGCAATGCAGTCTAAATAGGAAATCCAGTTATTTTGCAGGTTTTATGCAAGCAAGATCAAGCACAATACTGGTACAGCACTGAGCTGCCCTACTCATATTTTTCGGTCGATATGTTCTCCCGGAAATTTAAGGCATCCCCCCTGGGTACAAAGATAGATGAGGATCTCTTAGAACCATATGATAAGTCCCAAGTCCATAAGGATTCACTTTCCTTTAGTAAGTACTCGGTTTCTAAATGGGAAATCTTTAAAGCTTGCATGTCAAGGGAGCTTCTACTTTTGAGAAGGAACTCGATCTTTTACGTGTTCAAAATAACTCAGGTGAGGACTTTCTTCTCTCATTCTGTGTCATGAGTAAACTTAGTCATAAAGCTTCTGAAAATTGAAACATTAAAATCTTGTTTTGGCAGCTTGTCTTTGTAGCATGCGTCACAATGACTGTGTTTTACAAGACGCGGATGGATATCGATATTGTTCATGCAAATTACTACCTGGCTGCACTGTTTTTCACTCTCATGATACTTGTGGTGGATGAGGTTCCGGAGGTGTACATGACAATTTCAAGACTTCCGGTTTTCTATAAGCAGAAAATGTTATGCTTTTACCCGGCTTGGGCTTATGCAATTCCAGCAGTCATTTTAAAGCTTCCTTTTTCATTTTTGCAATCCCTGATTTGGACATCTATCACTTACTTCACGATGGGATACGCTCCTGAGGTTTCAAGGTGAGAATGGAAAATATAAAATACACAGTTTTGCCAGGGAACCACTGCTCCTGTTATGCAACATAACACCATTAGAGGGAAAAATAATACTAATAATATTGATAGAACTGGAAAGAAAATATACTTCTCTTAGTAGCATACATAAGCAAACAAGATTTATTCTGGTTGGTGAGCCTAAACATTTGTGATGCTTTCAGGTTCTTCCGCCAGTTTGTGACGTTTTTTGCGGTGCAATTAACAGGAATATCCTTGTTTCGATTCGTGGCGTCCATCTTCCAGAACTTTGATTCTTCTGTGGCAGCTTCAAGCCTCATAATCTTTTTACACTGGTTATTCTGTGGCTTCATCATTCCGCGGCGTAGAGTTCCTCCTACCCTACTGATCAGCTTATTTGAATGATCCCTGTAAAGGTTCATACTTGTTAATTTTTTCCGTTTGTTACAGCATCCTGGCCTGGTTGGATGAAGTGGCTTTTTTGGGTTTCTCCTATGTCATATGCAGAGATAGCTCTCGCAGGAAACGAATTTCTTTCTCCACGGTGGCAGCAGGTGAGATTCAATGGTCACAGATTTCTTGCTAGCCTCTCCAAAAAGATGTTGCTTCAAAGTTTCTACGAGTCTAATTATTATAACGGACCAAGTTATAGGGGAAATGACATTTCAACTATTGATCTTTTAAAGCAAACACCTGCATGATCAGCACAGGATGTTAAGAATTATTACGGTTGTTTGACCGACACGTTGCTTGCTTCATAGAAGTTCTCAGCAAGGCAGATATTGTATTCTACTTTCCATTGTTTTTTTATTTTGCAGATGCTGACCATGGACACTACAATAGGACAAGCAACACTAGAGAGTCGCGGACTAAACTTCGACGAGCATTTTTTCTGGATAGCAATAGCTGCATTGTTTGGTTTTGCTATAGTTTATAACATAGGATTCACCTTGGCCTTAGGTTTCTTGAAGCGTAAGTTTGTCTTTTTTGGTCCTTTGGTCCAATTTTTTTATGTTCAACTTATTAATAAGAGAACTACATGGTTATTTGCCATTGACATTTGAAACATATGCAGCTCCGGGATGGTCTCGTGTTATGATTTCACATAAAAAGCTTTCCGGGATACATAATGGAGATTCCTATGGGGGTGAAGACATGGGAAATGAATCAAGCCATTCGGATTCCTCTGGTAAGAAACCAGATAGTAATGATTATTCCTAGTTTTTCCTCAAATTACTGTTATTTCCAATCTCATTCACATCATATTTATGGTTGTTTTGTCTACATCACAGGCAAGATGGTTTTACCTTTTGAACCTTTAACATTAACCTTTCAGGATGTGCAATACTATATCGACACCCCTTCGGTAATTAAAAACATTCTTTGGCATAAAATCATTTTCCGTGAACCATAGAATGTTGATGCACTGATTCTTCTTGGCTCTAGGAAATGAGAAAAAGAGGATACTCTCAGAGAAAGTTGCAACTCCTTTCAAATGTTACAGGAGCATTAAGGCCTGGTATTCTAACAGCATTGATGGGCACTAGTGGAGCAGGAAAAACCACTCTTCTCGATGTCCTTGCGGGGAGAAAATCTATAGGCTACATAGATGGAGAAATTAAAGTTGGTGGATACCCTAAAGTTCAAGAAACATTTGCTAGGATATCTGGTTATTGTGAACAAAATGACATACATTCTCCACAAATCACTGTACAAGAATCTTTAATTTTTTCAGCTTCGTTGCGCTTGGCTTCTCATATTGACTCTAAAACTAGAGCTGTAAGACTATCAAATATAAAAGCTGATGTTTTCATATCAACAACATTTTGAGTAAAGTTGTGATGAAGTTGATTTTGATGAATTTGTAGGAGTTTGTTAAAGAAGTTCTTGAGATTATTGAACTCAATGATGTCAAGGATGCCTTAGTTGGGATACCTGGTCTTTCTGGTTTATCAACTGCACAACGTAAGCGGCTTACAATAGCGGTAGAGCTTGTTGCTAATCCCTCTATAATTTTCATGGATGAACCTACATCTGGCTTGGATGCAAGAGCAGCAGCCATCGTCATGCGTGCTGTCAAGAAAGTTGCTGATACAGGTCGAACAATTATTTGCACAATCCACCAACCAAGCATTGATATATTTGAAGCATTTGATGAGGTAAAACGAGTTATGTTATAATGTCATCTATCATAAAGTAAGGAACTTTTCTCTGAAGATGTTTGTATGTATATGTTGCCTTCATCACAGTTGATTCTTCTGAAAAATGGTGGGAGCTTAATCTACTTTGGCCCATTAGGTCAACATTCCTGTAAAGTTATAGAGTATTTTGAGGTTGGTTCTAGTGTTCAATCTCCCCCGTATTCTTTCCATTCTCTGCTAACTCCGTTACTCTTGGTCAACCTCGATCTTATGCTCTCTGAATTCTTATTGACAGAGTATTCCCGGAGTGCTCAAGATTAAAGACAATTGTAATCCAGCAACATGGATGCTAGAGGTAACCTCTCCATCTGTTGAGGCTGAACTAGGAGTTGATTTTGCAGAAATTTACATGAAATCCGCTTTATACGAGTAAGTTCCATTTCTCAGTAGTAATTAGTTTAGATTTCTACAAAGCTGAATGATTCATTAGTTCCTCAAATGCAATACTCTAATTCTCACCAATCACTTAAACTAGTTGTATCCGAAAAGCATATGGAAAGGGACATGTAAGATTGTTTAAACCACCTCTTATGTTTTATGACTTAAACTGAAGCATGTACTATTTGCATAGGTATCAAATATAGTGTCTAATTGCACAAAGTATGTAATACCAGTGCCTAAGTATCAAATTTAGTGTGGCACAAATGCATCATAGCTCCCGGTTTTATTCGATTAACTCCATAGCCTACGCTGGTATCATTCACTTGTTATTTGTTTTTGATGGTAGGAACAACAAAGAGCTTTTAAGACAGTTGAGTGATCCACCTCCTGGTTCAAGAGATCTTCATTTTGCAATCCGGTTTTCCCAAAGTTTCTGGGGCCAATTTAAATCTTGCCTATGGAAACTGCATCTGTCCTATTGGAGAAGTCCTTCATATAACGTGACACGTCTCGTGCAGACTGTCATAATATCTTTGGCTTTGGGCTTAGTATTTTGGAACCAAGGACAGAAAATGTAAGAATGGAGAAAAAATGCTCTACTTTTCCTTTGCAATAAGTTAGATGATAATTAACACCATCTTTCTATCTTCTTTAAATCCACAGAAATAACCTCCAAAATCTGTTCAACATTTTCGGTTCAATGTATGCTGCCGTGGTCTTTCTGGGGATGAGCAGCAGCTCATCTGTCCAACCATTCGTTGCCACAGAGAGGGTTGTAATGTACCGAGAAAGATTTGCAGGGATGTACTCTTCTTGGGCTTATGCACTAGCACAGGTACGTTCTCGTATCGTACGTGTCATAAGTTAAGATGAAGTACATTCTCTGTCACACCATACGTGCTCGATAAAACATATAGTAACTAAGGAGGGCTTAAATATTTTGCAGGTGACAATTGAGGTACCCTATCTATTTATCCAAGCCCTGTTGTTTGAGATGATCACATATCCGATGATTGGCTATTACGGAACAGCATATAAGGTCTTGTGGTATTTCTATGCCATCTTATGCACACAGCTCTATTTCACCTTCTTTGGAATGTTGTTTGTGTCATTAACACCAGAAGTCACAATAGCTGGAGCCTTATCATCCGCCTTCTATCCGCTGCTTAATCTTTTCTCCGGCTTTCTGATTCCTAAACCGGTAAGCTATTACTATTCGGGAGCAGCTGGTATGATGAAAAGTCCATATGATACATGAAAACATAATGGAAAATGTGAATATGCTGAAATTCTAACAACTATTACTATGGTGTGTTATTCACTTGGCTGGTTATAATGTTGTCCTTAATCTGCAGAAAATCCCAAAGTGGTGGATCTGGTTGTATTATATAACGCCTACATCTTGGACATTGAATTGTTTGCTCACTTCACAATACGGAGACGTAAACGACGAGGTTATGGTATTCGGCGAAGCCGCGACAGTGGCCTCTTTGCAAGAAAATTATTTCGGGTTTCGCCATGACCGGTTACCGATTACAGCTATCCTTCTGGTTTCCTATCCCCTAATCTTTGCAACCCTCTTTGCATATTTTCTTGCACGTTTAAACTTTGAGAGAAGGTGAATTTAGTGCAAACTATTTTAGTACAAACACTTATATTTTACCTACAGTTTAGTACAAACACTTATACCATAATGCATCAAGCCAACAGAATGTTTCTAAGTTTTTTTAACAGAGATCTAATTGCAAACTATTTTAGTACAAATACTTATATGTACCTACAATTTAGTGCCCTGACATTAACTATCCTTTAGTCCACGTATATGACAAGTATAATTATATTAATATATTCAATGGTTACATTATTGAAATATTAAAAAGTACATAAAATTACTTTAATTTTACCCTAATAAAATTTAACTTCTTAGACCTTCTATTCCTCTCTAAACTATTGAAATATCCTTAAGGCTTAAACAGCTCTTACACCTAACACCAATGATCATAAATATAGTTCATAGTCATGAATTTAACCATTATGGACCTTGAACTCGAAACGACTCGCGTCGCACATCTGACTTTGGTGGGTGAGTCTCCCAACGAGGATTTTCTGTATATACAAGGCCTTGAACTCGAGTCCTGTTTGAGCGATATCAAGCTACTTACTACTTGAACCAACCCGTATTCGATTAACTTTATAGTCTATACTTGCATCTCAAGAGTCACTGCTGGAACCAAGATTGGGGCAACCTTTTCCTCATTTGCCTAGCAAATTCAGGATTCAATGTTGGTGAGTTCCATTGCAAGAATACAAACAATCAACACACTGAAACGCATATAATATTGAAAATTATGATTAATCAGTATTTAGTAACTAGGTTAAAGTTGTAACAGAGTACATGAATATTAGTAATACAACATGAGAGGAAGAATTTAGTTTTATTATTATATAATACATATTCAGTTTTGTTAGCAAGCTGTTCCCGTAGCTCAGTTGGTTAGAGCGTTGGTCTTATGAGCCGAAGGTCGCGGGTTCGAGCCCCGCCGGGAACATTTTTTTTCTTTCATCTTTCATATATGTAATCTTGAGACTGGGCCATTTTTGTTTCTATTTTCATTAGCTTATTAAATTGTAGAGACTGGGCTTTTTTGCATGTGGCATTGTGACTTCAACGGCTGAACCCATAAGAGCCTATAACCAAATAGAACATCATGAGTTATTCAAGTGTAATTGTCGATTAAATATTATAATTTATACAATACATAGAATTAATATTTAATATATATATATATATATTTAATTAAGTAAAAAGATAATTATATTTTCAAAGCAAATGTTATGATTCGAACTCATATAATTTAATGGCACTTTTTTAATGTGATGACTAATACATTTTCAATCCCTATTAATCCTAAAACCTAATTCGTACGGAAGAAAAAACTCAATTTTGAAAAAGTGAATAGTCAGTGGACTTATATGTTAATATATCATCACCATGAACTTCTAAAACTAAGCATGTTATTTATTTTCTGAGTTGTTATATGAATTATTGATGATGCATAAATTTTAAGAAAAATCCATTTATTTTTATTTTTGACGATGTAACATGTACCTATTTTAACGGTGCATAGAATTATACAAAATGGTGAATTCGATTGTGGCATTGTATTATGAAATTCTAAAATTAATTTTTTTATGTCATTATTTGATTTTGTTATGAATTAGGAAATATAACAACAAGCAAACTATCCCGATTCAAATTAAAGAAAAATAACAAACACACAAATTATGTGAAAAGCTCTAACTGAAAAAAAATATTAATTTTTAAAATCACAACGGATTGGAGGGAAAATATTAAGTTATTTATCATTAAAATCATGATTAAATTGAAATGATTTTTAAATATCGATGGTTAATTTTTTTCAAATTAGGATTAATTTTATCATATGTGTAAATATGAAGGATTAAATATATAATTATATAAATTTTAACATTCAATGACTTGGTTAATACCATTTAAATAATTAAATGATCTGGTTGAAAAAATTCATAGTTCAATGATCAAAATAGAACTACTTCTCTAATTGAGTGACTATAGAGATAGTTTACCCAATAAATAAACCCGAAAACAAGCCTGATTTCCAATGTCCAAAGTAAAAAGTCCAGCCCAACACACCCCTTCTCTTTATTAATTTTTCCAACCCCTGCAGACTACTGCAGTGTATTCATACGACGTCGTATCACAATGGTACGGTTGCTATAAGCCGTTGGTCTCTTCTAGACCATTCTTAATAAAATCTAAAATAATAATTTTAAAACTCCCTCCCTTTCTTTCCCTCTCCTTTCCCTGGTTCTAGCTATTTTTTTTTGAATAATATTATAAGATAATATATGTTCATATTTTTTTAATCTTTTGATGTGCCACACACCTTATAAACAAAGCGGATTAAACTCGAGTCTCTAAAATGAATAGCATTTTATAGAGTCATATAAGTGCGTAAAAAATCGCCCCGACTGAAAACTTGAATAAAATTGATTGATCTCATATTTGACTTGATGTTAACTTGACCCGATATAACTCGAATCAAAATCAAATTAAACTCGAATTAAAATTGAACCGAAAATATCAGACTCAAAATGACCTAAACCGGAACAGATGCTAATGGCCTGTTTGCCGGCTATACTTCACCTTTGGGTTTTCCCTCTCTTTTTACTTCCCACAATCTTCTCTGATTTTCATTTTCTTTATTAAACCATCCCTTTTCAGTTTACATTTCCACTATCATTTCCCCTAATTTCTTCTTTCTTTCTTTGCCGCTCGATCTTTGTTTCTCTGGCCTTTCACTGTACTTTTTGTTTTCTAAGCCTCGAACCTTGGGCTCTGTTTACTCGCACTTCTCTCTTCTAAACCCTAACCCTAGTTTCACTCCGAGACCGCCACAGGGCCGAAGAAGCTTAGTTCGCTTTTAGAGCTTTGGGATTTCCTCCTCTCGAGGTTGAAGCTTAGTGGTAGCAGAGCTGGAACCGTGAGTTTTTTTTTTCTTCTCATTCTGTCCCTTTGCTTTTTAGTATTTTATCTAGTGTTTACCACCTGTTGAAACCCTAATTTTCTCTAGTTTGAGTTTCATTTGATTACATGTTTTTTCACTTAGTGTTTTTGAAATGTAAAACTAAGTTCTACATGTTCTCTATTATTAACTTGTGAGAGTTGGGCTTAATCAAAAAAAGAAATGCAGGTTTTGAATTTAAATTTGTCCAATGTTTTATTCATGAAGGGTGATGGATTTTTGTTGCGCTAATTTTTAGTGTTTTTACGGTTGATGTTGTACTTTTAGTTATTTGCTAATTTTTAGGGATTTTTGTATTTGCTAATTTTTATCAATCGGTTATTATGCAGTGTAGCTTCTCAATGAATGATCATAGGAATACAAATGGGCAGCCTCCAAAAGCTGCAGCTTCTGCGTCAGGAAGTATTTACTCCATTAGTCTGGAAAACTTCAGCAAACGTTTGAAGGCTTTGTATTCACACTGGAATGAACACAAATCTGAGCTGTGGGGTTCTTCTGATGTCATTGCAGTAGCAACTCCACCACCTTCAGAAGATTTGCGTTACCTGAAATCTTCAGCTCTGAACATTTGGTTGCTAGGTTATGAGTTCCCGGAGACGATAATGGTTTTCACACTGAAGCAGATTCATTTCTTGTGTAGTCAGAAGAAAGCTTCTCTACTTGATGTTGTAAAGAAATCTGCAAAGGAGGCTGTGGGGGTTGATGTTGTGATGCATCTGAAGGCAAAGACTGATGATGGAACTGCATTGATGGATGCTATATTTCAGTCCATCAGAGCACAATACAAGGGTTCTGGAGATGCTCCTCTATTTGGTTACATAGCTCGAGAGGCTCCTGAAGGGAAGCTTTTAGAAACATGGGCTGAAAAACTAAAAAGTTCCAACTTTCAGCTTGCTGATGTAACAAATGGGTTATCTGACCTGTTTGCTTTGAAGGACAAAGAAGAGCATATGAATGTGAAGAAAGCTGCTTATTTAAGTTATAATGTGATGAACAATATTGTGGTTCCAAGGCTTGAGACTGCTATTGACGAGGAAAAAAAAATCACCCATGCTACCTTGATGGATGAAACAGAGAAAGCCATTGTGAATCCTCAGCTAGCTAAAGTGAAGCTGAAACCAGAGAATGTTGATATTTGTTATCCTCCCATATTTCAAAGTGGGGGTGAGTTTGATCTCAGACCTAGTGCTGCAAGTAATGAAGAGAATTTGTACTATGATTCTGCTAGTGTTATCTTGTGTGCAGTTGGAGCTCGCTACAACAGTTATTGCTCAAATATTGCCAGGACATTCTTGATTGATGCCACTCCACTTCAGAGCAAGGCATATGAGGTTCTTCTTAAGGCCCATGAGGCTGCAATCGGTATGTTGAAACCTGGGAACAGAATCAGTGCTGTGTATCAAGCAGCACTCTCAGTTGTTGAGAAGGAAGCTCCTGATTTGGTCCCAAATCTTACAAAATCTGCTGGGACTGGAATTGGTCTTGAGTTTCGTGAGTCGGGGCTTAATCTCAATGTCAAGAATGAGCGTGTGGTAAAAGCCGGGATGGTTTTCAATGTGTCACTTGGTTTTCAGAACTTGCAGTGTGAGAGTAAAAATCCAAAGAACAGAAATTTTTCTCTGTTACTCGCTGATACGGTTATTGTTGGTGAGCAAAATACAGAAGTTGTCACTGGAAAGACTTCCAAGGCTGTTAAGGATGTAGCTTACTCGTTCAATGAGGATGATGAAGAAGAAGAGAAGTATGTGAAGGCTGAAACTAATGGTTCTGACCCCTTCATGTCAAAGACAGTGCTCAGGTCAGATAATCATGAGATCACTAAGGAGGAGTTAAGGAGGCAGCACCAAGCTGAACTTGCTCGTCAAAAGAATGAAGAAACAGCTAGACGGCTTGCAGGTGGACCTGGGACCGGAGACAATAGAGCAGCTGCGAAGACTTCAGCTGATTTGATTGCCTATAAGAATGTCAATGACCTGCCCCCTCCAAGAGATTTTATGATTCAAATTGACCAAAAGAATGAGGCTGTGCTCTTGCCAATATATGGTAGTATGGTTCCTTTCCATGTGGCTACTATAAGGACAGTTTCAAGTCAGCAGGATACAAATAGAAATTGCTTTATCCGGATTATATTTAATGTTCCAGGGACTCCTTTTAGTTCCCATGATCCTTTAAAGAATCAAGGAGCAATATATTTAAAAGAAGTCTCATTCCGTTCCAAGGATCCAAGGCACATAAGTGAAGTGGTACAGCAAATTAAAACACTTCGTCGGCATGTTGTTGCCAGGGAGTCTGAGAAAGCTGAGAGGGCAACCTTGGTTACTCAGGAGAAACTCCAACTTGCAGGAAACAGGTTCAAGCCTATAAGGCTACCAGAGCTTTGGATTCGTCCTGTTTTTGGTGGTCGAGGGAGAAAGATTCCAGGAACACTAGAAGCTCATGTTAATGGTTTCCGGTATTCTACTACTAGAGCTGACGAGCGTGTTGATGTTATGTATGGGAACATAAAGCATGCCTTCTTCCAGCCTGCAGAAAAAGAAATGATCACTCTCCTTCACTTTCATCTGCACAATCACATAATGGTGGGAAATAAAAAAACCAAGGATGTGCAATTTTATGTTGAGGTTATGGATGTAGTCCAAACATTGGGAGGGGCAAAGAGGTCTGCTTATGATCCAGATGAGATTGAAGAAGAGCAAAGGGAGAGGGATAGGAAGAACAAGATCAACATGGATTTTCAGAATTTTGTGAATCGGGTTAATGATCTCTGGGGGCAGCCTCAGTTTAATGGTCTTGATCTTGAGTTTGATCAGCCTTTGAGAGAACTTGGCTTCCATGGGGTCCCTTACAAAGCCTCAGCTTTTATTGTGCCGACTTCTGGCTGTTTGGTTGAGCTGGTAGAGAATCCCTTCCTTGTGGTCACCTTAAGTGAGATTGAGATTGTGAACTTGGAGAGAGTTGGTCTTGGGCAAAAGAATTTTGATATGACCATTGTGTTTAAAGACTTCAAGAGAGATGTGCTCAGGATTGATTCCATCCCTTCAACCTCACTTGATGGCATCAAGGAATGGCTCGATACGACAGACCTCAAGTATTATGAGAGCCGGCTGAATCTGAACTGGCGACAGATTCTGAAGACAATTACTGATGATCCACAGAGCTTCATCGAAAATGGGGGTTGGGAATTTTTGAACTTGGAGGCTAGTGATTCAGATTCTGGGGATGAAGAGGAGTCAGATCAGGGTTATGAGCCATCTGATATAGAGCCTGAATCTGAGTCAGAGGATGATGACTCTGATAGTGCATCACTGGTTGAATCTGAGGATGAAGAGGAAGAAGTTTCTGAGGAAGAATCAGAAGAAGAAAAGGGAAAGACATGGGAAGAGTTGGAGAGGGAAGCAAGCAATGCTGACAGGGAGAAAGGGAATGAATCAGATAGTGAGGAGGATAGGAGGAGAAGAAAAATGAAGGCCTTTGGGAAATCTCGAGCTCCTCCTAGTAATGCTCCCAAACGTTCCAAACTACGATAGATGTGATAGTATTCCTTTTAATTACGTTTCCAGTCTCTTTTAAATGATTAGACTTGATTTTAGTAGCAGCTAGTGCTTTAGAAGAATGCTGTTTTCTAACATAGATCTGAATGCTGAATTGTCATCTTATGGATTCTGTTCCTTTGTCTTAAGCCGTTAGGCAGTAAGTTGGCTTGTCTGGAGGGAAGGTTTTGGTTGTAAATTCCTGACATCAGTTCAATGGGAGTAAAACAAATTATTATCGTCTTTTTATGTTCCTCTATTGATTTTTTGCTTTACTAAGTTTAATATATGTGGCGCTGGATTTACAAAATTAGCGTGTTGTCATGTCATTTCTTGAAGAGATTCACCTTTGGAATGATTTCTTTTGGCTTTTATGGTTCGTATGGCTAATTGGCTACCACATAATACTTCATGTGGCAGAAATTTGAATTTTTGTTGTTTTAACCTTGCCTACAAAGGGCGAGTGCCTTGCCTACAAAGACCTTTTACGCCTCGGAGCACCTTTTAACTTCGCCTATGGTGTTACTATTTTGTTATGTTTACAAATGTGGCAGGTTGATTCTGGACTGCTTAATATACAAGCTTCATCTCTCAGGTCCAAACTCCAAAGTCTCCTGAAGCCGAGATAAGCATTGTTGATCGTGTCAATGTCTAGCGGCATCATAAAGCCTAGGAGGTAAAATAAGCGTTGGTTAAATTACTTATAAATAATTGCATTCCTTTCCATCACTGTTTTCTTTATTGCTCTTAAAGAGTCATTGTGCGAGCTGCTTTCATGTTTCCTGAGTTCCCTGTATTTTCACTTTTGGAACCATAAAGATGGTGCATAGTGCATGGCTTGCTGATATTACTAAATTCTGTCAGGACCCTTTTTTAAACTGGGTAATTGTTCTATACACAAGCGCTTGTGGAAACTTTTTTACACAAGCGCCTTAGTTTTAGGGGTTAGGGACTTCGTTTAGGGTTTAAAATTTAGGGGTATAAGTGTAGTAGTTTTGAATTTAGGGATTGTTGATAAAATTTTGGGTTTAGGGTTAAAATTTAGGGTTTATAGGTTAAAACCTAAATCCTCACCCATATTACCCTAAAACTAAACCCTAACCCTAAACCCTAAATTCTAACCCTAAATCCTAAATTCTAAACATGAACCCTAAATTTTAAACCTTTACACTAAAACCCCTAAACTCTAAACCCTAAACACTAACCCTAAACCCTATAATTGAGGCGCTTGTGGAAATAAAAACTTTCCACCGCCAGTGTATAGGATATTAATCCTTTTAAACTCGAATTGTTTTATACTAGTGGCAATCGTCTTCATCTTTATGATGACCTTGCAGAACACTGTTACTAGAACTTGATTAATTTTTTTTTCCTTCTGCAGTTTATCTTTGTTGCTTTATTCACAGTCAATGTGTTTTTGCAGACTCGAGTACCTCACGGTGAGACAATTAGTTGCTTATGCATTGCTGAAAAACCTAATGACACTTGTTTAATTCCTTTTGCTTAGCCATAAGTTCATGAAACCAACAAGCTAGAATGAAAATGAGAGCAACGAGATGCATCCAAGATTACAGGTAAAACCTTCATGATATTCAAATCTTATCTAGTTTACTGGTAAAAGTCTATAACAAGTTGATGAACACACAATAAATAAATGGAAAGCAACAAATAAACCCATAAGCTACTGAAAGCTTGAAAGCAACTAGTATTATTCAGTACGACTACCATATTTTACTATGTTGCTGAGACTACTACATTGTTTTCAAAAGCATGTTACCTCAATTTGGGCCTCTTTGGAAGGCTGCCACCGGGATTTCTCTTTTCAGGTGCACGAGCCTTACCAAAAGCCTTCATCTTTCTCCTCTTCCTTTCTTCCTCGCTGTCAGAATCATCTCTTTTCGCTTTGTCTGCACAGCTTGCTTCCCTCTCCAACTCTTCCCAAGTCTTTCCATCATCTTCTTCCGAGTCTTCATCTGAGACTTCTTTGTCATCATCTTCAGATTCAACCAATGATTCACTGTCATCATCCTCATCCTCTGAGGCTGATTCAGACTGCACATCTGAAGGCACATACCCTTGGTCAGACTCTTCTGAGTTCTCAGACTCGGAATCACTGACTTCCATATTTAAAAATTCCCATCCGCCGTCTTCAATGAACTTCTCTGGATCATCGGTGATAGTTTTCAGTATGGGCCGCCAATTCAAGTTTAGTCTGCTCTCATAATACTTGAGGTCAGTGGTATTAAGCCACTCTTTGATGCCATCTAGTGATGTAGAAGGAATTGAGTCGATCCGAAGGACATCCCGCTTGAAGTCCTTGAATACAATAGTCATATCAAAATTCTTCTGCCCAAGACCAACTCTTTCCAGGTTAACTATCTCAATCTCATTTAGAGTTATCACCACAAAAGGAGTTTCTATTAGCTCAACCAAGCAGTTTGATGTTGGCACAATGAAAGCAGAGGCTTTATGGGGAACCCCATGGAAGCCAAGCTCTCTCATGGGCTGATCAAATTCAAGGTCCAGTGGTTTAAATTGAGGTTGCCCCCACAAATCATTAACCCGATTCACAAAGTTATTGAACTCTGTGTTAATTTTATTCTTTCGGTCCCGCTCACGTTGCTCTTCCTCAATCTCGTCAGGGTCATAAGCAGATCTCTTTCCACCACCCAATGTCTGAACTATATCCATCACCTCAATATAAAACTGCACATCCTTTGTTTTCTTATTACCAACCATGATGTGATTATGTAGATGGAAGTGCACAAGAGTGATCATTTCCCGCTCTGCAGGCTGGAAGAAGGCATGTTTGATGTTTCCGAACATTACATCAACGCGTTCATCAGGCCTTGAAGTAGAATACCTGAATCCGTTTGTGTGAGCTTCCAGTGAACCAGTCAGCTTTCTACCACGACCACCAAAAGGGGGACGAATCCATAGATCATGCAGCTTAATTGGCTTGAATTTGGCTGATGCAAGCTGCAGCCTTTCCTGAGTGACTAAAGTTGCCCTCTCAGCCCTTTCAGACTCTCTTGAATTAACTTGCCGGCGGAGCGTTTTAATCTGCTGTACAACCTCAAGGATATGCCTCGAGTCCTTGGAGCGGAACGAAACCTCTTTCAAGTATATTGATCCTTGAAACTTGAGAGAGTTTGCATCATGCGGAGTGAAAGAGGTTCCAGGTACATTGAATATTATTCTGATATAGCTAGTACGGTTACTGTCCTGTTGGCTAGACACACTCTTCACTGTAGCCACATGGAAAGGGACCATGCTTCCATAAATTGGTAAGAGGATAGCTTCATTCTTCTGGTCAACCTGAATCATCAAATCCCTAGGAGGGGGTAGATCATTAACATTTTTATATGCAACCAAATCACCAACCGTCTTCACTGCACCACGGCTATCTCCTGCATTAGCACCCCCACCGGCAAGTCTCCTTGCAGTTTCTTCGTTCTTCTGGCGAGCAAGTTCAGCCTGGTGCTGCCTTCTAAGCTCTTCTTTAGACATTTCATGGTTGTCTGACCTGAGGGTCGTCTTGGAGAATAAGGTCTCATTACCGTTATCCTCAGTTTTAACCTTCAACTTCTCTTCTTCTTCGTCATCTTCATTGAATGAGTATGACACATCTTTGGCCGCTTTAGAACTTTTAGCAGTTAAGATATCTGGTACCTTCTCACCAACAATGACAGTATCTGCTAGCAACACCGAGTATTTCCCAGTCTTGGGGTTCTTCGTCTCTGTCTGCAAGTTCTGAAAACCAAGTGACACGTTGAAAACCATCCCTGGTCTCAAGATTCGGTCATTCTTGGCATTAAGGCTAAGCCCTGACTCACGGAACTCAAGGCCTATTCCAGTCCCTGCAGTTTTAGTCAAGTTTGCAGCTAATTCAGGAGCATCCTTCTCTACCACTGAAACTGCTGCTTGGTAAACAGAACTCACCCTGTTCCCAGATTTCAAAGCACTGATGGCTGCTTCTTGAGCTTTAAGGAGGACCTCATATGCCTTGCTTTGTTTGGAATTGGCATCAATCAGAATGGTTCGAGCAATATTTGAACAGTAGCTGTTGTATCGAGAACCAAGTGCACATATAATTACACTGGTGGAGTCATAGTAAAGATTCTCATCGTTGCTTGAAGCACTTGGTTTTAGATCAAACTCTCCTCCACTCTGAAAAATAGGAGGGTAGCAAATGTCAATGTTCTCTGCCTTCAGTTTCACCTTAATTCGTGCCGGTTCCAATATAGTCTTCTCTGTATCATCCATCAATGCCGAGTGAGTAACCTTCCTCTCCTCATCAATAACCTTCTCGAGTTTGGGCACCACAAATTGCCTCATAACTGATGTAGTCAAGAATGCAGCCTTTTTCACATTTGTAAGCTCCGTTTCATCTTTCACAGCAAACAGGTCAGAGAACCCATTTGTTACATCGGTAAGCTCAAATTTTGCATTCTTTAACTTTTCATCCCATGTCTCCAAAAACTTTCCCTCGGGTGCTTCCCTTGATATGTTACCTACAACAGGTACATCATGATCACCGGAGTTCGTCTGAGAATAGATAGCTCGAAAAATGGTATCCATTAGACCGGTCCCGTCGTCGCCCTTGGCCTTCACATGAATAATGACTTCGATGTCAACAGCTTCTTTGGCAGACTTCTTCACAACATCAAGCAAAGATGCCTTTTTTTGGGTACACAAGAAATGGATCTGTTTCTTCATGAAAACCATAATGGTCTCAGGGAATTCGTAGCCTACCAACCAAATATTTAGTGCTGAGGATTTCAAGTACCTCAGATCCTCCGAAATAGGGGGAGTCGCAATGACCAGAGCACTAGAACCACCCCATAGATCAGCACAGTGTTTATTCCAATGTGAATATAAAAGCTTCAACCGCTTACTGAAGTTATCCAGATTGATAGTAAACGGGTTGGCAGCAGCAGCCGGTGGTGGCTTGCCATTTGCAGGCTTGACATTTCTATTCCGGTTATCAGCCATCAAGACTCACCCGAATACCGGAGCTCGAATCAAGGAGAGTAAAGCTTGTTGGGTGCGGCAATCAAGCATTAACTGTGATGAACAACAAAGAGGTCAGTTCCCTATCTCCTCCATTCAGCAATGGTTCAACCTCAAATATTCAATTAGCCAAATGATTACTATACGTTAACATTTTTGCCAATAGGGTAGAATCATATATAAAACCATATTTCTGATTCAATATCTATGCCTAAATCCATCAGATTTCAATGATCACAGAACAAAATCCAAGCTATAGGAAAAAAGATCACCTGGGAAAACGAAAGGACTTAGCTTTTTAGCTTTACCGAATCCTCAATTTTCTGACAACAAAAGCTGAATTCCAGAACAAGTGAGAAAAAAAAACCCAATCATCAGATTCCCAATACGGAGCAGTTGATCATCCGGTTTCACTGTCCATAAAGAAAAAAAGAAACGATCTGAAAAAAAAAACGAAAACAGTAACCATACCAACATGTTATAGAGATAAGATTGTAATGCAATTGTGATGAAGAACCAACCTGTGGGGGCATCATCCGATTGGAAACCAAAGAATTCTGGAGAAAAGATGGTGAGATTTGCAGATACGGGCGGGTATGGTTTTGGGGGGGTTGGGCAGAGATAGAAAGTGGATCAGAATTCTGGGTTTGAAGAAACAGGGATCAACAATGGAGAAAAGGGTAGGATGATGCTGCAAGCAGCAGCCAGAGGGGAGAAAAAATGATGGAAAAAGAAGGAGCTTGAGGAAAAAGAAGCCTATGAAATAAGGAATGGCCAATTATTATGATTTTTCTTTCTTTTTTTTCTTTTTTTTTTAAATTTGTTGGAGATATCAGATATGTGATATTTCTAGGCTCAGGTCAACCTTTTTTTTGGTTATTTTGTTTTGTTTAGATTTTATTTATTTATTTATTTAATGGAGTTATTATTTGGTTGAATTAAATTAACTCAGAAAGATGGATGAAATTGTGTGCTTGATGTAATCTATCTGCTGTTTCTGGACCTTTTGGACGATTGGAATTCTTGTGTGATGCACAATCATGTTACTATTATTTAAATTTAATAATTAATAGAATTAGATTAAAACATAATTTTATAAATAAAAAAATAATATATAGTTTAAAGTTAATAACTATTATTATTATATTAAAATAATAATTTTTTATAACTCATTTTGCTTGTTTAAATAAGTAAAATTTTATTAAAAAATAAGTAAATAATTGTTAACTATCAGCTAATTTTGTTATATTTTTATACAATCAGTTAATATAAATATATATATATATATAAACAATAAATTAGTTTAATCCGTTATCAGCTATCAACTATCCGTTAAATTAATAATTGTATTTAATTTATTTTTTTCCTAAAAATATATTAATCTAAATTCAGTGAGTGTAAGTAAGTAAAGGGAGTAGGGAGAGTTGGGCCATGATTACTTTGTTATCGTTAGTGTCGGCCATGAGCTTGCTTGAATGCTGAAAATTTTCATTAAAATTTTTAAGGTTTAAATTTGTCGGGAGTCCTATTATTTGAAAACTTAAAATTCAGTCTTCATGCTTTGATTTTCTGACATTGAATATCTATATTATTATTATTTTAAAATATTGTCCCTCTCTAATTTATGTTCTATTTTACGTTTATTGCTAATTTAGCAGTCATTTGGTAAAATATTTTATTTTTAATCATATATGTTTATAGTTTTTTAAAGGTCAAATTGATAAAAACATAAAAGTAAATTACTAAAAAAGTTATTTTGTCATTTTTTATAATTAATAGATTAGTGGTTAATGGTAAAATTAAACAAAATTTGGTAAAATAGTTATAATTTTAAAAAAGAAAATAGTAGAGGGACTCAATATTGTAAAATTTAAAGTATGATGGTTAAAATTTAAATTTTGAAATGGTATAGGAACCTTTGGTATATTTAAACCAATTTAAAACTAAAAGGAAACATTGGGCTTGGCCCTTTAATTAGTATTTTTTTAATAATACTTTTACATCCTCTATACATTTATAAATTTGTGGCTATTCTTTAAAGGATAAATATCCTATACACAGGCGGTGGAAACTGAAAGTTTCCACAAGCGCCTTAGTTTTAGGGTATAGGGTGTTAGTTTAGGGTATAGGGTTTAGGGGTTTAGGTGTAGGGGTTTAGAATTTAGGGATAGTTGTTTCAATTTAAAGTTTAGGGTTATAATTTAGGGTTTATAGGTTAAAACCTAAATCCTCACTATATTACACTAAAAACTAAACCCTAACCTATAAACCCTAAATTATAACCCTAAACTTTAAATTGAAACAACTATCCCTAAATTCTAAACCCCTACACTTAAACCCCTAAGCCATATACCCTAAACTAACACCCTATACCCTAAAACTAAGGCGCTTGTGGAAACTTTCAGTTTCCACCGCCAGTGTATAGGATATTAATCCTTCTTTAAAGGGTAAATATTTGATATATTGTCAGTATAAAAGAATTACATAAGTATACTTATTTTCAAGTTAAAATTTTGAAATTTAAGTTGTTAACCTTAAAATCTTACAACTGACTTCAACCTTAAATTTTATCAATAAACTTTAAATTCTAAATCATACTACCTAAACATTTAACCTCTAAACTCTAATCCTAAACTTTAAATAACTCGACTTTGTAAAAACTTTATTTTTCACCGCTAGCGTACAGGATAATAATCCTTCTTTGAAACTCAATACTTACTATTATAAAACCAAATGTTTTGTTGGGCAATTCATATTCTCCTCTTTTTATTTTTATTTTTATTTTTTGAATTAAAATTCACTAGTTTCAATCGATCCTTTTTCTATTTTAATTAGATTTACGAATCGAAGATATATATATGGTAAATTAAGAAATTTTCAATATACCGAGAAAAATAACGCTCAGAATTTGAAATTGTTTTAATTATCTCATCAAAACTTTAATTAATATATTTTATATCCAAAAATATTAACTTGATTTTATTTTTAAAAAATTATATTTGAGATAAATGATCGATTGTTTTTTATGAATCAAATTAGTGTATTTAACTTCTGTATAAAACTATTTAAAACAATATAAAATATTATTTTAATAAGAATAATTTTTAAAAAGCAAAATTAAAACAAAATATTTATTGAGCTGAGTTGAGAACCTGAACCGAATTAGTTGGTCCATAAATTCGATACTTATAATTATAAAAAAACTAATATAATAATATTTAATTCTGAATTTTATTAATATATCAACCGATTTTATAATATAAATGTAACATTTACTTTCTCCTTTTGAGCAAGCACATTTGACCATCGATCAAATTGTTATTTTTGTTCGTTCACGTTTCATTCTTTCTTTAAAGTCTTTTTCTCTTCTCTCTAAATAGAATTAAAATTAAAAAAATTTATTTTCACAATAATTTTATGCTACACGTATTATCAATAAAACAATAAAAATAACAGCAACAAAAAAGACGAATTTTATTAGTCTTATAGCTCTAATATCCACCTTTGTATCTGACTTTTTCCAGCCCATATCATATCTCCATATTGGCATATTCCCTTTACTCCCACGCTCTCTAGAGTGAGGCCAATCCCTATGTATTATAGAATGGAACTGGCTCTGTTTCCTGCCAATATTGTCTAATTGGTGCCCACAAGTCAAAATGGGGTGCTACCACTTAGAAATTCCTACATGCAACTCAACTCTTTTTGTTTACATCTTTTAGCTTTCGAAAACGTGGGACAAAGACAGGGACGGACACATAATTTTATATCGGTGTGTGCTAACTATTGGAAAGTTAAAATAAAAATTCAGGGAGTACGAACTTAAATTATCGATAAAGAATATATAGACTATATGAAAAGTTTGAAATTTTTGGGGGTGTCATTGCCCCCTCCAGCATCCCTCGGTCCATCCTTGATGGGGACCTTGTTGATTCAACTTCCATGAGATCTTTAGGTGAAGAATAACAAGTGACATTCTCTGAATGTCAAAAACTGAGGACTTGGTTAATGGCTATAGTACCTAGTACATAGGCCAAACCTAGGATAGTGGGGCAAGCTTTGCCCTATAAGTAGATGGTGGTACCCTTTCATTGCATCCCTCAAGTTCTCATTGAAGCTAAAGTTTAGGCTCAATATGCCCTTCCATCAAGTTCTTCTCTTGCTTTTCTTTATCTTTTCATGCCTTTTCTTTGTTACCATTCAAACCAAACATCATCATAGCCACTCGGAACACGAGGAATTCCGCATTGAATCTCACGTTTCTGTCCCTCCTTCACCTGCACCAGAAGCAGCTGCTGCTGTTGATGGTCCAAGGTACAGTGTCTTCAATGTGCTTGATTTCGGTGCTATTGGGGACGGTGTGACCGATGATACTCAAGCATTTAAGCTGGCTTGGGACATGGCTTGCCAAATCGAATCGGCGGTTCTTCTAGTTCCAGATGGTTATTCCTTCATGTTACAGTCTACAGTCTTAGCAGGTCCTTGTAAGACTGTTGGCCTTGTGTTTCAGGTAATCTGACATTTTTGCCATTTCAGTTTAGCACTGAGCTTATTATGTTATAATCAACCATTGATTTGTTTCGATTTCGGTCGGAAGATTGACGGAACCATAATGCCACCTGATGGACCTGATTCTTGGCCAAGAAATATCAGCAAAAGGCAATGGCTGGTCTTCTACAGAATCAATGGGATGTTAATGCAAGGTGGTGGCCTTGTAGATGGCAAAGGAGAAAAATGGTGGAATCTTCCCTGCAAACCTCACAAAGTAATCGAATTTCGTCACGTTTAACATGCATGTTTCTTACTCCACCATTAAAGTCCATATCTGACATGATACATCTGCTAAGCAGGGAATTAATGGAACAACAATGTCTGGTCCCTGTGACAGTCCTGTAGTAAGTACAACTGAGCTAGAACTTAAAATCTTTCTTTGATTTTCAGAAGATTTATCACTATGGATTTCAATGCAGGCTATAAGGTTTTTCATGAGCTCGAACTTGACTGTTAAAGGACTCGTAATCAAGAACAGCCCACAGTTCCATTTCAGATTCGATGCCTGCCACGGCGTTCGTGTAGAATCACTAACTATCAAAGCACCAGCCCAGAGTCCCAACACCGATGGAATTCACATCGAGAACACGAATAATGTGCAGATATACAATTCCTTCATATCCAATGGTGAATTCTCTTTTTGATTTCGGTACATCTTGAGCATATATGAAATCAAAAAATCAAAATCGAGTGCTTACATGTCTTCCATGAATGTACTGTTAGGTGATGATTGTGTATCGATTGGAGCTGGTTGCTATGATGTTGATATAAAGAACATAACTTGTGGTCCAAGCCATGGAATTAGGTCTGCAAAACGGTTATAAGCATAGGCTGCAGAGTTGCCATTTGAGTTCACATCATTATCAAGTTTCAGTTCTATAAATGTGTAACATTTATGTTGCAACATCTTTTTATTTCTTATTGCAGCATTGGTAGTCTTGGGATCAATCATTCACAAGCCTGTGTTTCGAACATCACTGTTTCCGATTCGGTCATACAACATTCTGAAAACGGCATCCGCATTAAAACCTGGCAAGGAGGTTCGGGCTGTGTGTCGAAAGTCAAATTCCGTAACATCAGCGTGGAAGCTGTTCGTAATCCGATTATCATAGACCAATACTATTGCCTCACCAAAAACTGCAGTAACCAAACAAGTGCCGTTGTGATAAACGACATCTCCTACGTTAATATTAAGGGCTCATACGATGTTAGAAGTCCACCGATGAGTTTTGCTTGTAGTGACTCAACTCCATGCATAAACCTTACACTGGCACAGGTAGAGCTGCAGCCCGCCACCCGAGGACGCGTCGTGGCAAATCCCTATTGCTGGAATGCTCACGGAACTGTCGTCACGCAAACTATTCCACCAGTTTATTGCTTGATGGAGGAAACTAATGTCACCATTGATAACACAAACGTGTGCGGATAGGTGTTCGAATCAGATTGTTATGTAAAATATACAAGATTAATCAACTGTACCAAGTACCCAAGGAATATATCAAAGAAAAAAATGATGGGTTCTTAAGTTGTATGAAATCCAATCCAGTCCTAGACAAAAAGTAATCTTTTTTATGGGATCTCAAACTATGCTTCATGCACAATGGTTGACTCATAACCCATCCCTTAATTACATTCTCTAAAAGAGGTGTAACATTTATTTGAAAACACAAAATAAACCCACCAGCATAGCATATACAAGATAATATAAGCCCTCCAGCCAACACAGCATGAAAAGACATTAAAACTAAGCTGACATGCCACAGATAATCGTCTAGTACGAAACTCGCTTAAGCATCACGGGTGAAGGTTGAAATGAGTTAGTGAAAGTAAAGTATGCAAAACCTCCCCTGAATGCTATAGTTCAATCCTAATTCATTTTAGTTTCTTCACTACATCAACAGATGGTTCAACCAAACATTAATCATTAGCTGGGATGATAACAGAGCAAAATTACAATCCGGGATAAGAAAAAGTGCAAGAAAATATACTTAAAAGTGAGTAGAATAGGCAAATGTTTCTGGTAATAGAAGCAAACAGGAATTTATTGACATATTAACATAAGGATTCAGAGAAATTTCCAAGCACCAGAGGAAGTATTTAGAGAAACAAAAGAAATACATATGATGTGGCGTATGTGCTGAAATACATTTTTATTCATATCCTTTTATTAAAGCCTTTCAATAAACATGCATCCTCCCATCCAGCCTCACATACAACCTTACAACTGTATCAATTTCTGGACATAAAGACAAGTGGATGCAGGATGTTACGGACATAGAGAAGCAAGTACCTCCAACAAGGAAGCAGCGAACTTCATTTGGGTCTCCTCGTCTATGGTCAAGAAGAGAGGGACATGGACAAAGAGAGATTTGACCCCACTCTGCTCAGCGAACCGAAGGGAGTGATAGTAAACATAATTGCACACAAACCGTCCTGCATCATCAGAGGTCGTCACTTCAAACCCCTTCTTTGTTAAGGCCTTTGTAATCTCCTCAACAGGAAGAGAAGTCTGCACATAGGTAGCAAAGGAAAATATTTAAGGATGGAGGTAAGAGGTGAATGGTATAAGGTTCAGGTGTAATTTTAACCGTTCTAAGCAACAAAAGATACTTAATGAAAACAATACTACCTCTCGTACACGTGAAATTCCACCATCTGCAGGATTTATGGGCACTTTCTGCAATCAAAACATGGTGTAAGGAAAATGAAGAAAGTTTGAGAAGAGGCGGACATACCAAACTGCACAAACACCATAAAAGTGGAAAAGGGTTATATCTAACCTGAGGTTTCCATCCCATCTCATCAGGGCAACGGAAAGTAGCTTCATTTGCAGCTTGACGCTCAATAGCAAATCTACATGCACCACTATTGACTCCAAAATGTAGCTGAAGAATATTGTAACGATGACCAAGAAATGTGAAGCTTGAGTTTGTCAGGCATAGAGTTTAATTGCACCAAACAAGTAAACCATGCATAAAAATTACTTAGTGCAAGAGTGCTTTGTTCATGTACTTGAGATAGCAAAGAAAGTACAAAGAAGATGCCTGGAAAGAAATGGACAACCTTGGTTTTTCCTGATTGGATAATCATAGATCCCAACCCCTTAGGCCATAACACACATTTTTACTATGGATTTAGCTGGTACATTATCCACATCACATTACAGATATTTTACCCTTTTCACTTTTGGCATTTTTTGAAAATAGTTGAAAGGCAGGTTACTACTTGAGAGTTATAATCACAATAATAAGATCCTTTTCTGCATTAATCCGGTACCTGAAAAGGCTTCGGTCTACTTTATGAAAAAGCTAAAACGAATCATTACATATTGAAATTTCGTTGTTGTAATCACCACTGACATGAACGTATGAAAATAAGCTGTTACTAAACAATTGAAAGTGAGTCACTAACCCAAATAATTCTCCCAGAGCAAGAAGATTCAGAATCCTTCCCGGGTAAGGCAGATCGTAATGTCTGGTATAGTTGAGTGAGTGCTCCCTGTCCTGCAGTCTCGAGAACACTACAACTGCCGAGAATTACACCTTTTGGCAAACCTTTCTTTTCTGTATACTCTTTTAAATTACTAACAATTGTTTCAGTTGGATTCTCTGAAACTCCATGAAATTTCTTAAAACCAGTCACGTGGATGGTTACTGCTGCTGGCCCTTCGGACCCCATCAATCGGCTTTTCTTGGATGATAGTGACAATTTACTATCGCATGAAAATTTGATTTAGTTATCTAAGTACCTACATTAAGCAACAGATCACATGTTACATAACCAGGTACACATAAGCTTGATAAAACAGGAAACTGGGACCTCTTCCTAGTTTCAAAATAGAGTACTTTCATGGTTAATAAATCTACTCTCCATTACCCCGACCGTATACAGACCATATGTAACTCTCAATAACGATCAATATTGCAATTAACAAGGATCAAAAGTGGTAGCAGTGAAATGAATTTTAGCTTCCAAGAAATCAACTTTTGACCACCTGACAATGTATGTTAAGTGTTAACACAAAAATTCAGAAAAAAAAAAACATTTTTTTGGTGTTCCAAATGATAATACTCCATAAATTCATGTATTAATCAATAAAAGCTTTAAAACCCCAAAAAAATTTAAAGCCTAGAAAGCATATAGATACAGTTAAACCCAAAATTCCTGAATCTGCAGAAGTTAAAACTAAAACCTGGGTGAGCAAAAGACCATAATCTACTCCCAAAATCATCGATTAACAATCTGAAAAAAACAGATAATTCAATCTAATACCAATCAATTTAATAGGAAACTATGTAATTGAAAATCCAATACAAGACCAATCGGTGCTTAAAATATCCAGATAGGCAAAGAAAAAGGAAAATAAAAAAAGAACCCAGAGCTCTCTACCTGGAAGCAAAGGGTGTCACATGCGGAATGGCGGAAGAAGAGAATAAAGAAAGTTTTGCAAGCCGGTAATGTTGACGAAAAAGGCAAGAGAAAAATGAAATGACTCAACCACCAGTCTTATCTAATATAAAGTTTGATTTAAATAAAAAAAGGTAAATAAGCTGATGATGTTAGAGATTCCCACTTAATTTATATAATGGGAGAGAGAAAATTGTATTATTACCATTTTTATTTAATTATTAATTGAATTTTTTCTATTATTATTAAAAAAATATTTGATGCATTATTAGAATAAACTGAAATATAAGTAAGTATATTCATCTCATTATTTAGAAGTTTAATTCAAGGTTAAAAGTTTACGTCTTAGATGTTGAATTTAGGTCTCATAGTTATAATTAGATTTTAGATTTTATAATTTATAGTTTAAAATTTTAAATTTTAATTTTATATTTTTAGGTTTTAGGTTCTGAAGCTTTAAAAAAATAAGTTCACTCCTTATTGTCTTAGTAGTAAGGGTGATGTAATTCATTCAGGTGATTCGGGTTCGAGCACCAGTTTTGCACGGTGTGTATGCCTTATTAAAAAAGACTAAAAAATTAAACAAATGTTACCCTTATATCACACAGCATATTCAAAAAAAAATCCTCGAAAAATATTTGATCAATGAATAAAGAGAAATATATTAAAAATACTACATTATATTCAATATATATCGTGTATGTTAATGTTTTAATAGTTTATACGAAACGTTATACACGTTCAATTCCAAATAAAAATATTTTATGTTATTTTATTTAAACTTAAATTGATAAATATTTCAAAATAAAGTAATTTAATGTTAATCTATTTTAAGAATAAGAAAGTTTAATTATACAAATTTTATTATTAGTTTTTAAAATTAATAAGAAAGTTTAATTATATAATTTTATATAAAGAGAAGATTATCATCATGTTGAAGGAAAAGAGTACATGTGATAGTAAATACAAGTATTAAAAAATAATATTTTAATTTTCATAAAAATATTACATCTTAAAATTAGTTGTTATTTAAAAATCTTAGTTAAATTTATAAGAGTGAGTGCAAGGATTGAAACTCAAACTTTATAATGAATTGCAACATATTTTGATATGAAATTATACATCAAATTAATTAATAAAAAATCATTATAAAACATTCTAATATTCATATTTTAAATTATTTATGTAAAAAAATATAGATAAAATAAAATAAAGAGAAATCCTTTATTTATTTTTTATACTTATATTACATGTTAAACTTTTCAATTTATTTATATTTTAAATTTTAAATTAGAATTTCATGTATTATAATAATAATGATTTTTTGGTTAAACTTTTTCAATTTTACTTTTTAAATATGTGGCACATGTTATTGAAGCTAGTATATATATATTATCCTTCAAAAAAGTATGTATATATATATATATTATCCTTTCAAAAAAGGTATATATATATATATATATATAATTTTTTTGCTATAATTTCACTCTACATGTGGTCTTAACCCATCGTCATTTTTCATCGATTAATATTCAATTAAATAAATGACAATGATGGATTAAGATCGTCTATGTGATTAAAAGTGCTCCACCATTATTGTATCACATAAACAATTTACATAAATAATTATTTTATGCACTATCGATGAAATAAAAGCACTCTGCAAACAAACAGACTTCTTACCATGTATCGAAACAAGTTAAAAAATTAGGTAACCTTCTAATAAACACACATTAGTCTCTACAAATAAAAAAATACACTAGTTTTTATATATAATTTTTTTAAATAATTATTTGTAAATTTGTCTTCCGCTATTAAACATTTATATTTTATGTAAATAGTGTTTCCGATGATTGAGTACATTATATTCGAACATTACATAAAATAATACATGAAAAAAAGAGACACCACATCTTATATTTATGTCTTGTCTTGTGTTTTTATGTTATCCGATGATTTGTCGTTTAGTTTACACTTATGTTTGGGTTCGGGTAATTGTAAATAGTGTTTTATTTTTAGTCGTTGAACGGCAGCCGCTGGCTTATTGCCTGAAATAGTTTACATAATTATATGCATGTGGTGGGTGTGGAGTACTTTTTAATTTCTCCATATTCTTCAATGCATTATTACAACTAAATTAATTGCTTTTTAATAATATAAAAAACAATGATTACAGCTTTTATATATATAAAAAAATTGATATTATTATGTGTCTCGTTAAAAAATTTCTCTGAGTTTATTTGGAAGTAGTGGCGAATTTTGATTTTCATATACAGGGGTTAGAGTAGACTTTGGAGTACGATGATTCTCATATCACTATAATATACAAGATTAACAAGCATTTCGATTCCGAACCCAACAAGTGTCTCAGTGAAAATGCGGATGATGTTTATCTTATGAGATAATATTCAAATCGTCTTGTATATAAGGTGTATGCGTATTATCAAAAAGTTAAATATATATATATATAAATATATACTGCATTATAATTACCTTTAGACCATTAAAAAAACAAACATTTCGATTCCCGTTATAAGTGTACCATAACTTAAAGAAAGGTATATCAAATTTCGAATTCAGGCAAATTGGACATTTCGTTCGGGTATGGAGCAGATGGAAATTACAAGAATTTGGGCTACTTTTTGGTCCAAAGTGATGAGCCATTAAGCATTGGTTTTCACTCCTCTTCCGCACAATAGTCTTAAGTGCTCAATTAGGTATAAATGTTTTAGATTATAATAAATCATTCCGAGTACAATGGCCAATATATTATATATAGAGAGAGAGTTTGTTGATTTTTTTTTCTTCCTATTTCTCATGGTTTTATCTTGATTGATTCGAACCAACTCACGTCCCACACCTAGCTTTACACGGACGAATATCTTGGCAGAAATTTTATACATACACAAGATCTCGAACATGAGACATTAATCTTAACTTTAACATATTAAAAAAATGATCATTATTTCATCACTTTAAAAGTTTTGATCCTTATGTAAATAAACCTAAACATATTGGATTCTTATTTGATCACTTTACATGATTAGATTCTTATGAGTGAAGTGCCTTAGAAGTAGGGGTGTTTAAAAATATCCGATTCAACCAATCCCATCATCTATTGATCCGTTTCGAAAATGCGGATATTCGATTCGATTTTTATTTATAAATTAAAAATTTGGTTTGATTTTAATTTTTCAGGATCGGATACGAATAACAATTATAATACTGCAATTAAATACACACGTTTGAAGGTTAAGCGCATCATAATACTGCAATTAAATAGCTCAATAGTGGAGAAGGTGTCGGTTAAGTGGGGGCTATGCATGGTTGCCTTAATTTGACATCAATTCGAGTGGCCAATGTAAAGAGAAAGTTGATAGGTAACTGCATGGACAAACATGTAATTTTATGTTAGAAAATATAAAATATTAAAAAATTATATTAAAATTTTAAAAAGTATGAATTTAAATCATCGATAAAAGATATAAAAAAAAATACATACGTTATATAAGAGTCTAAAATTTTCAAAAAATACAGCTACTACTTCCAGCACTCTATCGGTCCATCATGACTAGTGAGATTATAAGCGTTCAATGGATGGAGTTCTCCCAATATATCAAATCTTCCGATCTCGTGAGATTCAAGAGTTAATTATGTTAGAGATTAGACCATGATGATTATAAAGTGACAACATCATAGAATCATATAACATGTTTGATGTACATATTTTTTAATTAAAATTATATAATCAATTAAATCTATTAATTTAATTATTCGGTAAACAAATAATTATAACAACGGTTTATGTAAATCCTCAAAATTTATACAATCTAAGGCAAAGCAAAAACAATCAACTCTTGTTTTCTGCCAACTGAAATCATTAGTGGATTCAAGTCACATCTCCGGAAAGGTGTTCCTTAAGGTTGCAACTTGATATCCCCGGCGCCTATGCTTTTATGATCTGCTAGATCCCGGCCGGCCCTTGATGACCTAAAGAATTCCCATCGATGAACAGAGCCGCCAGCACTAAAAGGATATTTTAAAATATGTTCACGAACTGAAAATATTAGAGTTTTTGATAATATTTTCAGTTGTTTTTAATTTTTATTTAAATATCGATATTTAGTTTTTTTATTATAAATTTTTAGTTTGGGATAAAATATCGTTCTTGAAAAAAAAAACTCAAAAAACTAACTGAAAATATTATCAAAAAGTCTAATATTTTTAATTTGTGAATAAATTCTAAAATTTACCGTTTTTTAGCTGCACCCTAAACATGATGTACGTTAAACTCGCCCAACACCTACATGTGTCTCAAATGTCACGTTAAAGGCTAGGGATGGAAACGGGGCGGGGAGGGTTTTTGGCCGCCCCGATCTATAAGGTATTATATTCGACCGCGCCCCTCCCCCGAATTAAAATATTAATTTACCCGCCTCTCCCCGATACAATAACCCTTAAACCCGACCCCGACCCCGCCCCAAAAAGTTTTAAAATTTTTAATTTTAGTCGACGATAAATGTTAGATTCGACCAATCTTCCACCACAATCCCAAATTATGGTTTCAAGGGACTTCAAACCTATATAAAAAATAAAATAAAACTAATTTTAAACTAACCACATGTTAAATTACATATTTAAAAGAATAAATTTGAATCATTAACCGTTAGAATCGAATATATTAAAATTTGAACAACACCTGACAAAATTTTACGATAAGCACGAACCAAAAACAAAAACAAAAATATTTTAAAACTCATACAAAATTTTTATATATAGTGATATTTTTTATAAATATAATAAAAAATATAAAAATATATAAATATACCGGAACGGGGCGTGGAATTTCTAGTAAATATCCGAATCTACCCCGCCCCGATTTTATACTTTTCACTCTCCATCTCGCCCGGATCCCCAAAATTAAAAAAAAAAATACTCAATCAAGTCGGATTGGGACACCCCGAAACTAGGTATTTTTGTAATCCCTATTAAAGGCCCTATTTTTTTAGAACATAAAAGGCGTCAGCTTGAGTTGTTAGCAACGTGATATCGCCATTGACGTAAACAATATACTCTTGGCCCCCCACCCCTAAAAAGAAATTATTTATCACATCAATATCCCAAATTTACCCATACTTTAATTTATTGCTCACTCCCATTATTTTCAGAGAATCACATGGGCATTATTGTCAACTACTCACCCTTCAATCAAAGACCTTATCGATAAAAATCATGGCATTTTTACCAAATATGCTTTTCTTAACATTATTTACGAATATAACACTCAAAAATAATATTTACCAATTTAACATTTTATGTATATACACATCTGATTGGTATTACGAGTTTTATATCAACTAAAGAAATTTCATAAAAAATCTATAAAAAATTTTGTACTAATTCTTTTTTTTTTGATAAAGAAGAAATAATATTCGATTAAAACTGAAAAATAACCCGACACATACAACGATAAAACAAGCCCCATGCAAAGACAACGAACAAGACAGAACATAAGAAAACAAATCCACCAGCCGTAGGCATCAGTGGCAACCAACAAACAACAAAGGAAAGCCAGCATTCACAAAATGCTGAAGCTGAGATAACGTCCACTGGTTCATCCAGGGATAGCTTTAAACAACAACCGAGAGAAACGCTCGAAACTTGCCTGAGAGCTCCCTCCGGAGGCAGGCTCCTACTCCAGTCGAGATGGGCCTTGTCAAGGCAAGCGGAACGTAAGCCCTACGTTGTGGCCACGACAAGTTAGTAAGGAACACAACAGCAGAAGTAAACTCGTCCTGAACCAAAGTCGCGAAAAAACTAAAACCGTAATCTTTCGGGTAGCGGAACTGCATCAATCTTCCGAGTAGCAGAACCGCATCAATCGAAGCTCTATTAAATTTTAATAAACGCCCAGATCCCGTCATAAACTTATAATATTTAATATCCGGATCCTATTAAAAACCCAAATTCTAGTTCGGACGAGTTTTTACAAAGGGTGCTAAATTGAGAACTAATTTTATTAGGGTGTCATATATGTAAATAATATAAAAGTGGAATATTTTGAGTAAACAAAAGGCAAAAATCATGGTGATGACACTATAAAACCAGTCAACCAACACGGCTTCTGCTTCATCTCACCGGCAAAAAAAAAAAGCCCCATTTCCTCTCAGCTCTCACTTTCCTCCCTTATTACTCTGACTGTAATATTTTTATAGTTTAATTCATGCTCTGAAGCATACACAGTATAGCTAATGGAGGAAAGTGGGAGAAGGAAGAGAAAAATGGGGAATGAAGAAGAAAAGGACGACGAAGATGATGATGAAGAAAAGAAAGTGGAGAAATTCTTTGCTTTGATAAGAAGCACAAGGGAGGTGCGTGATCGTCTAAGGAACGTCGCGGTGCCGAATGGGTCGAAGGAGGAAGAGTATCGGAAGAAGAAAGAGGAGGAGGAGAAGGCGGCGGCTGCCGATTGTGGTGGCCGGTGGAATCCGACGTTCCAACCTGAAGATTTCATGGAGAATTCCGTTTCCGGGTCTAAGAATCATTTGGCGTTGAATGATGCGGGGCCTTCCTCGGAAATAAAACATGGACCGGAAAAAGAAAGCAAAGACGGTGGAGCAGAAGGCGGCGGCGGCGGCGGCGGTTTAGATCTTAACCTTTCGTTGTCTTTGTAGTAGTTTTAGTGAAGACATATGAATTCATATGCTGAATCTGATCATTGGTCAATGTCAATTCTGGACCGTCGATGTTCTCTATGTAAATTTTAATTTGACATCATTAGATTCTCTAATGTTATTAAATGATTTAAATTTATAACATTATTATAGTTTGATGAGGTTATTTTTTTCTAAATAATTTTATAACTATTTAAATAATTAAGGGCATACATAATTTGATTAATCGATTAACTACAAAATTTATTTAGGTCGGATGAGAATCATTTATATATTTATTTAATAATTTTTGCTCTAATTTGTTTTGCAATTAAAAATATATATTTAAGCTTTTCTTTTAATCATTTATATTTTATTTATTAGTCAATTAATTCGGATCAAATTTTATAGATGTCTATTATAAGGACGATTTTCTTCCAATTCAATTTTGTTCATTTACAAATTATAACGTCAGAATTCAAACTTTTAACATTGTTTTAAGGACCTAACACCTCTTAGGGGTGTGAAAAAAACTGAAATCAATCTCAAAACCCGAAAAAACCGAACCGAAAAATTCAGTTACAATTCAATTTTTATTTAAAAAAAAAAACAGTTACAGTTCACGGTTTTGGGACAAATCGAGTAACAGAATTGACCGGTTATATAATATATATTATTATGTTATATGTTATTTTAATATTTTATATTAAAATGTTAGATTATTTTATTTTCTCATTCTCAAAAGTAAAACCACAATTTCATTTTATGAAGTTTAAGTGTTTAAATTGCTAATATTAAAAAAATATTAATATCATGTGTCGAATTTTAAAAGTATATATATATATATATATATATATTAATATATTATTAAAATTTATATTTTTAATAAACAAAATAAAAACCCGTTACCCGAACTGAACTAAACCTAATTTTTTCGGTTAACTAGTTGAATGGTTACGATTTATGATCGAGAATTAAGTGACCTGAATTTACTAGTTAACCGAAATAATTTGCTAATGGTTAATCGAACCCAATTTTGCACACCTCAACACCCTCGTCATGCTAGACAACCGGTGGTTGGCATATTTAAGCTTTCTTTGAAGTATAATAATAATAATAATAATAATAATAATAATAATAATAATTTCGATTGGTTCAAAACAAACTGGATGAATGAAAATTAGTTTGGTTTAGTTAGATTAATTAATTTTGCAAATGGTTCAATTCAATTAATTATTTTTGTAAACATTTTAGTTTGGTTAAGGATTAAGCATTTTAAGATGGATAGAAATCTTCTACCCTTTTTCGGTGCCCCTATATATGCTCTATGCTCAAAATTAATTTTAAGGTTTATGATTTAGGGTTTTAAGTTAGAGGTTGTGGTTAGTGTTTAGAGAATTTAAGGTAGGGTGTATTTTTTAGGGTATAAGGTGTAAGGTTTAAGATTTAGAATTCAAAATTATGACTTAGAATTTAATTTTATAGTATTTTTTAGTGTTGAGACATATATAAGGCACCGAAAAAGGCACACAAATTTTATCTTTTTAAAAGTTTGTGTTTGCTTAAGTTGTTTACCAAAACTAACCATGTGCACATCCTTTATGATTAACATGTAAACTTATTGTTAGTTAAATCGATCATTTGTACATCCTTTATGAATAACATGTGAACTTACGAATTATGATCGTATAAAGGTAAAAAAAAAAATTACATCGTCACTTTAATAACAACAACTAATGAAATTATTAAACTGAACCTATTATTTTTTTGAAATATATATATATATATATATATATATATATATATATATCGGTCATTAATTGAAAGCATTGAGAACAGTAAAGCAAAAAATATGAGAATACTTGTCATTCACATGTTTTTTTTTGTAGTAATGTGACAAAATCCTGAAGTTACCTTAATGGTTACTATATGAGAAAAAATTCATGGCTGGCAGTTGGCACGTTGAAAATTTCCTTAAGTTTAATTGGAAAAAAAGAGTACACATATCCTGATCAATTACAGCACAATTCGAAATCAAAGCACCATACTCAAATACCAAAAGTATTTTGATTTTAATAACTGACGGATCTGTCATGTTTTTATATAGACTTTTTAATTCTAGTTCAACTCAGGTTAAGATTTTAATATATTAATATATATTTTTAATTTAACTTTAATTAAGATCAATTCAACTTAATTAGAATTTTAATATATAATTCTAATTCAACTTAATTAAAATTTCAATATATATATATTGTCATCCAAATTACCATGTTGCTGTCGTTTTACCACGGACATATCACTGGCATAGGCGAATCGAAGATCTACCGACACTATGCCCATAAAATGTCCAATAACGACAGTTCCGACGCTATCGGATCGAACTTCTTCCTCGGTCCCTTATCATGGCCAGCGCTATGGCTTGGGCCATATGGTTCATCAAAATTCCATCTGCCAATTTCAATACAATCATCATATTCATAGATTCAACAAATTCTCAGGGGACAAAAAAATGCAAGAACTTCTCACACATGCACCACTATAATGTGCTTCATGGCCGGCATCGAGTGTACAATCATCGACGTAGTTACGGATCACAAACCATCGGCTTGGTCGTTGAGCTCCCCCATGAACGCGGTAAGTGCCTGAAGGAAACCAACTCGGCCGCGGTGGCTGGTCGGAATCGGAATGTTAACTATGTATGAATGTAGGACTGCTGACTCAGCAGAGTTTTAGTGGTTTATTTTGGTGTGGGTACTTTTTGGTTGCAGTTAAAGACATTTTAGTATGTTTAGCTATTGGTAATCTATTTTGATTTGTTTTATTTAAGCTTCTCAAAAGTTTATGAGTTAACCTTAATTTCCTACAAAGAAATTGGCTAAAAATCTGAAATTAAATTATTATTTGTATATAACTATTGTTATTTAATTTACTGGTTGATTAATTCGAATCTTATATTAATTAATACTATTATTAGTATATGTACTTAGACCAAAATCTGATTAATTTACACGAGGAAAACAAAAGAAGTATGTGACTAATTCTTTTTTTGAAACTGGATTATATTCAATTGTGAAAGAATTACAAATGAATCACACCGTAAACAATGAAAGTTCAGTGTAAAATAAATAATGCAGAAAAGTCTAACGGTGTGAAAGACGTTAAAAAATCAAACCTAACACCTTCAGAAGAAACTTTTGAAATGAAATCCAGAAAGCTATTACTTTGCCTTGGGTGTTCTTTGAAGACAACATAATTCTTTCGCTACTCATTGTTGACATATCGGCACAACTACAAAAAAAATCATAAAATGAAGTGTTCCGCCTTACTTCATTAATAAAAAAATTCGATAATATTCATCATCTGAACTCTAAACTATAAAAAAATAAACTCAAACTGCCATAAAAACTATTATATAAACTGCCAAGTACTCTGAAATTTTTTGAGGTGAAGAGAGGATAGCGAAACGACAGCGTTTGGATCTAATCTAAGGGCGTCGCATCGTTTAAGAAAAAAACCTAATCTGAAATCACCCTCCGCCTCCAATTGCGTAATAAATATCCCCAACTGCCCTAATTTTGATATTTTTAAGTTTTAACTTTGCTTGCCCTTCAGTTTCTTTTCTCTATTCGTTTGTTTCTTCTTCCCTGCAGTGGGCAGCCTCTCGATTTCTCACCAATGTATGAATCTTATCTCTGTTTTCTCATCTCCTGTTTCTGCATTCTGATTTCCTTTCCTGATGCAAGATCTGGATCTGGGTTTTCTTTGTTATGCTTTTTTAATATATTCTAAATCTAAAACAAAAGCAAAAGAAATCAAAACGCAGAATCAAGATATGGGTTCTTGGATTTTGATTTAGATCATTCCATTCAATATGATACGATACAGTAGCTGATTTAGGTCTGTTTGTTTAGATTGACATTCAGTTTACAAGTTTTTTTCCCTAGAAGAAATTGTTTTTAACGTTATTCATCTCTCCCATTGCAATGCCGTGCATTTTTAAGTTGGAAAATGGTGGTTTGTTGTGTTATATGTGGCTATATTAATGTGATATTTGTTCCCATATCATGTATTCTGGGTTTCAGCCAAGGTAAAAGGATGGGGCTGTCATTTGCTAAGTTGTTCAGTCGGCTTTTCGCCAAGAAAGAGATGCGAATTCTTATGGTGGGTCTTGATGCGGCCGGTAAGACTACCATTTTGTATAAGCTCAAGCTTGGTGAGATTGTCACTACCATTCCCACTATTGGTATGACTATTTCTTTGTTGTTTTTGGGTTCTCTTTATATATTTTTGAATTATTTTATATTTAATGTTGACACTTATGGAAACCTTATGCAGGGTTTAATGTGGAGACTGTAGAATATAAGAACATTAGCTTCACTGTTTGGGATGTTGGTGGTCAGGACAAGGTAATTCCACATATGCTTGAAAATTTGTGGAGCAAAACCTTAAATATTCAAACATTTACCATTATACTGTTTTCCTGGACCTTTTGATGGAATCAGCATATTTTGCCTTGTTATTTGAATCCTGCAATTGAAGTTACCGTTAAAACTGTTTGATGTGCGTGTGGACTGTCTTATGCTGATTCAATTTCATCATCAGTATAGGACATACGAAAGGTGTCCTCATTCAACTTGTAATTTTGTTGTTATTAATGTGCTTATGGACGGTCCTGTGCTGATTAGATTGTTCCCCGTCAGCACATAACATATTCATAAGCTACACGAATTGCCATGTTATGTTTTTTGTTCTCTTCACTGATTGAGGAGGACTATTCATCCTGTGGCAAATATTACATACATATTTACCTTTACGTCTCTCTGGTTTAATAGCTGCTTCGGTTAGTGGTTATTTTTGTGCTTATGCTCTTCATCTTGTATTTCCTTGTTATTAATGTGCTTATGGACGGTCCTGTGCTGATTAGATTGTTCTCCGTCAGCACATAACATATTCATAAGCTACACGAATTGCCATGTTATGTTTTTTGTTCTCTTCACTGAATGTGGAGGACTATTCATCCTGTGGCAAATATTACATACCTATTTACCTTCATGTGTGTCTGTTTTCATAGCAGTTTTGATTATAGGTCATTGGTATGCTTATGTTTGTCTTGTATTTTCCTCGTGATTAATGTGCTTATGGACGGTCTTGTGCTGATTAGATTGGTCTCCGTCAACACATAACAAATTCATAAGCTACACGAATGGCCATGTTATGTTTTTTGTTCTCTTCACTGAATGAGGAGGACTATTCATCCTGTGGCAAATATTACATACCTATTTACCTTCACGTGTGTCTGTTTTCATAGCAGTTTTGGTTATAGGTCATTGATATGCTTATGTTTGTCTTGTATTTTCCTTGTTATTAATGTGCTTATGGACGGTCCTGTGCTGATTAGATTGTTCCCCGTCAGCACATAACATATTCATAAGCTACACGAATTGCCATGTTATGTTTTTTGTTCTCTTCACTGAATGAGGAGGACTATTCATCCTGTGGCAAATATTACATACCTATTTACCTTCACGTGTGTCTGTTTTCATAGCAGTTTTGGTTATAGGTCATTGATATGTTTATGTTCGTCTTGTATTTTCCTTGTTATTAATGTGCTTGTGGACGGTCTTGTGCCTGATTAGATTGGTCTCCGTCAACACATAACATATTCATAAGCTACATGCATGGCCATATACTGTTTTTTGTTATCCTCTTTACTGAATGAGGATGACTATTCATTCTGTGGCAAACATTACATACCAATTTACTTTTGTTTCCATAGCAGTTTTGTTTGGTGGTCATCGATTTACTTATGCCCTTTTCTCTGATTGGATGTTCCTATATCAACACATATGCTACCTTGCCCGTCTACTTGTCTTGTAGTTTTCTTGCTATTTGTTGTGCTTATGGACGGTCTTGTGCTGATTAGATTGCTATCCGTCAGCACATAACATATTCATAAGCTACATGTACTGCCACCTTATGTTTTCTGTTTTCCTCTTTGCTAAATGATGAAAGCTGTTCACTCTGTGGCAAATTTTACTACTCACATACTTATTTATACATATATTCCTATATTTTCATAGCAATTCTAGTTCCCAATTGTATATTTATTAGTGCCCTTTCTCTTATTGGATATTCCTATATCCTCACATAACTTTACCTTATTATATTTTTGACTCATTTAGTATTCAGGGTAATTCTTTGAATTACTTTTCTCTCCTAATCAAAGGTTTAATGTGCCCTTTCAGATTCGACCTTTGTGGAGGCACTACTTCCAGAATACTCAGGGGTTAATCTTTGTTGTCGATAGCAATGATCGTGACCGTGTGGTCGAGGCCAGGGATGAGCTTCATCGTATGCTGAATGAGGTACTAATTTGCCTTATGCATGTTGCTTTTGTTCATGTTTTGTTATATTGTTTTATAAACACGTAATTACTTCATATATGTAGGATGAGCTGAGAGACGCTGTGCTTCTTGTATTTGCAAACAAGCAAGATCTACCAAACGCTATGAACGCTGCTGAGATTACTGATAAGCTTGGCCTCCACTCCCTACGACAGCGCCACTGGTAAGCTTATTTTGACCGTTTTGTTCATCAACAACTTATTAGTGCATCAGAAAAATGTAATCCTTCATTCATTATTTCTTGTGCTTCTCTCACAGGTATATCCAGAGTACATGTGCAACCTCAGGCAAAGGGCTGTACGAGGGACTGGACTGGCTCTCCAACAACATAGCTAACAAGGTAGGATTGGATTCACAACCCACATATGCCTTTTCATTATGTATATTGTTCTCTTGTGACTTATTTCTATCTCACTTTATAGGGTTGAGGGCCGGTTGAACCTACGTTCGGTCATCTCGGAGGCGGCGATCGTTGTTATTTTTGTTTCCGTTTCCGTTTCTTTGAACCGGAAACTATGTATCAAATGCTCTGAATAATCGGCACAAGATGTACAGAAATATTTGGTTTATATTATCATAAAAACACATTTACAAGTGCTTTGACTTTGATATGCTGGTCTCTCTCTCTCTCTATATATATATAGCCACCTTAAGGGCACAGACTTTATGCAGCAGATGGGGCTTTAATGTAGTGAACAAAGCCAGCCTCTGCCAAGGCTGCCAACAACGCTAGTCCGATTTGTTCGTCCTCATTGTCGTCTGCTTCACCGGCACTCGCGTAGTCAAGCGACTTGTCATTGTAAATGTCCCACCATTTCGCCACCAGCTTCTGAATATCTTCCCTGTCCATGTTCTCTTCCTTTCCGGTAAACCTCCATGGCTTGGACCCGGCAGCACAGTAGTGAACCACCTTGGCTTTTTCCGGATCAACGTTCTCTGGGTGTCGCCATAGCATGGCCATCACCAGGTTGTAAACCGGAGGGATGGGCCTGTAAATGTCCTTAAAGAACATGTTCAGATAATCCTGAAACAACAACAAAAAAGGACATTACAATTTACAATCCAGATCAAATAGGAAACTAATTAAAAAAAAATCTGAACAATTTTTACCTGTTCAGCAAATGGTGTAGGAGGGGTAACTTTTAGAGTAGCCAGGAGTTCATTATACACAGCAAGACTCGGTTCATAAACAAACATTCCAGCGTTGAAGTAAAGTGGTGGTTTAGGACCCAAATTTGCAGGCCACTGGACTTTGTTAGGACACTGCTGGCAATAGCCAATCTTGTACTGTGGGGAATGGCTCCATGTTTTCTCGCAGAAACAATCCATAACAGCGTAAAAGTAACCATCTTCCGTGTCGAACAAGTGATCGATGTTATCGAAAACCTGAATGTCTCCGTCCAAATATATCATCTTGGAATACTCCACGAACTGCAACCCAAAAAAAAGTAAGAAACTTGACACAAAAGTTACGTTCAACACAGCAACATGCAAAAGAACAACACACACCTTCCAGATACGTAGCTTGGAATAGTTGATGACGTAGTAGGCCATGGCGAACTGGGTCTGGTTCTCGGGTGGGTACACGGGTTCGATCTCCTTGACTATGCAACCCTGATCCAATAGGATCTTCCTGTGATCTTCCGGCACGTCCGGCAAGACCGCCACGACGAGTGGGTACTTGCTCTTAACTTTCCTTAAGCCCTTGGCTAACCCGACCACGCCCTTGACGTAGTCGCCGTTCCCGGCCAAGAACGTAACGTAAGCCCTTTTGGAAGTGGCCGGAGACCTGACTAGAGCTGGGACCTTGTTGGCGGTGGTCACGGTGGCGGCTTTGCTACTGGGTATATATGGTGCCATTTTTGAAACCGATGAAAGGAGTGTTTGGTTCGAAGGAAAATGAGTGTTTGTATGTTATATTGGAAGAGAAAATTTGATTGCGTTGAGTGAAGTTTCTTGGTGATCAAGGTGGTGTTTATATAGAACAACGGGAAACCCCACACGAAAGTCCCATGCAAATAATACATGTGGACTTGCCTAATACACGTGTCGGTACTGTTCCACGTGGAAAAAAGATTTTGTGGAATTGGGTAGTATGGGGCCCACCGCAGCTTCGCCACGTAACCGATCTGGAAAATCCAGATGGCAATCGTAGAGGCGCCGGTTTGGTTTTCTACATCGCAAGTGGGGGAACGTTGGGGGTCCACTTGCATGCATTGCGTGTCGACCGTGCCGGGATAATCGGATGCCACGTGTAGGCACGAAATTGAAAGAACGGTGGGATAGCCACGTGGTGAAATGGGTGATGCTTGTTTGAATCAACGGTCCAATCAGAGCCGTTGCCTTTTGTTTATTTTCGTGAATCTTAATTTTAAGTTGGTTACCCAAAACCAAACATACAATTACACCAGGATAATGAAATGATTTTGGACCGACCGACCAAATTTCGTATTCAATTTACACTTGACTCCAATCGTTTTGTGTCACGTCCAGAATTGGAATGGGAATATACTATAAGATTCTTTTAATAATTAATTTTTACATTTAATAAAATATTAAATGGTTGATAGAACTAGAAGGGTGAAGGTGGCATCAAGTTTAGCCACTAATTAGTGACCAGATTGCATTGATTACAGAATATGGAGTAGTTAACGGTCGATATCAGTAGTTTATTATTTGTTGGGGGCTAAATGTGATGACTCCGCTTGCCATTAATAATTGTTCAATAAATCTTGGACCCAATATAGGCCTTTTGAGCTCTAGATGTTTTCACACTGGATTTAGCCCCTTAGGCCCATACTTCCACACGTCTGCTCTAGATCTAATTAACTTGATCCGAATTGATTTATTCAATTTGAAATTTTATAGAGATATGACTAGGGGATGGAAGATGGGTACTAATACTCTTTTGTCGATTTTGTATCGTACCTGTCCCGATTGGGGCGATAATGAGTATAAGTTTTGTGGGTAGTGGGCGAGTGTAAATGGTAAAAGTCATACCCGCCGCGGGTAGTGAGTAGGTGGTGGATTTAAGACTTTACCCGCCCCGCACCCGCTCACCCTGCATCTTACCTGCCATATAAATTTGGACCATTATGAATTTAGATGCAATTTTACAAACTATTCTATAAATTCTAAAATTTTATAGGATATTGCTTGTAATTTATGTTTTGTGGTTGTTCTTGAATTTATGTTTTATGTGTATGGTTGCTGACAAGCGGGTATAGGCGGGTACGAGATGGGTAATGAGTATCCAATTGGGTGGTGGGTGTGGGGATGGATTTGAGAGTATATCGGCATGGGCGGGTGTGGATTTAAAAATTGTACTCGTCGTGGGTGGTGGGTAGGTGGTGGATATGAAAATTTTAGGTAAGTATGGAGATGGGAGAGAGGGTATCCGCACCCGCCCCGCCCGTTTGTCATCCCTAGATATGACAGTTAAAATTTGATTCGAAATTCGAAATAAATTAAACTTAACTAAAATCGACTCTAATTTAACTGGGCGACATGGACTCTTATCTAATTTAACCTAATTAAAAATAACTTGAACAAGAGCGAGCACATTTAATCGATTGGTTAAGTTACTTATCTTTGTTCTCTCATAATCCCTTAGGTCATGAGTTTTAGACTCACTAGGAGCACATTTTTCGTTCTCCTAAAGTCCCACATTCTCTTCCCTTCTATGTATAATTAATATTAAAATTATAAATTGTCAAAAAAAAAATTGAAAAAAAAACAACTCCACCCGAAACAATTTTAGCAGGAAACAACCCGAACTAAAATCAATGTGAACCGAAAGTTTTCTGTTCATGTTACTGTATACTTGTAAGATATAGTTCGTTTTAATTTATTGAACTCTACTATTAGAATGAACGTTGGTTATCACAAGGAAAAGAAAATGAGCGCTCAGGTTTTGGAGCTTGGACAAAACTCGGATGACCCCGTGGAGGGTTATTCGGACGATATATGAGGTGCAGGGCACGCCTGGTCTGTGAAAGGAAGGGTCACAGACGCTGTCGGGCTTCGCTTCCTTCCCCTGAGATCTTGACGCCTTCAGTAAAGGTCTACGATCCAAGGTTTTCACTTTGCATGTCTCGTTTCTTTGTTTTTCGGTTGTTGCTTATCCCCTGTAGAACGGAGCAAGAATCCTCAAAGTTTGCGTCTTTCATGCTGGTGTGGTTTTCTGATCTTTGCCGTGACAAGGACCCTCCATACTTGGAAGGAAGCCTGCCTCTGGACAGAGCTTTCCGGCGTCATCAGTGGACGGTGATCATCACTAGAGGACAAAGGTTTGGTTTTGGTTCTTGCCGATCGAGTTCTGCGTCTGAAGCTTCTCCTTTCCCCGTTGTGGGTGTTGTCGTTTTGGTTTTGGGTGGTGATCCCAGCCATTCGTGAACGTAGCCGGGGTTTGCATGGCCGGTTTACGTCCTTTTCTTTTTTTCGTTGTTGCTTTAGGTTGCTTGGTGGAGCCTGCGTGCCACCTGTTTCCCCGTTAGGGTGTAGGAGGAAGGTTTTACAAGCTATCGAGGCTTTTAAAACCTTTCCTTTTTTAGGTCTACGGGTGTTTCCCCTCGGTGTAGTTTAGTTGGTTTGTTTTCCCCTTCTTCTTATCAATGAAAGTCGCCTTTGATAAAAAAAAATACTATTAGAATTTCATGTTATAATTTTTTAATATAATGTTTAAATTATTTGATCTTATTCTCTCTCATTTATAAATTAGATTGATGTTATCTATTTAAGTATATCTAAATACGAGCAAACACATTTAATCGGTTGGTCAAGCTGTTCATCTTTATTCCTTCATACTCCTTTAGATTATAGGTTCTAGATCCATTAGGAGCGTTTTTCTTCTTCTCTAAGTAAGATTGAAATTAGCATATGTCAAAAAGTATTATTTAATGCACATATTATTTAACTAATAATCAGTTGGTACGGTGAGATGAGACTCTATATTCTTAATTCTGATATTACAAATAAAAATAATTAAATTAAAAGAATCATCTCATATTAAATCTCTACAAAACCTAATTCAAATTAATCGATGATATTCTTTTAACATACACACATGTCCTTTTATATCTTCCCATAACAACAATTTCAACCATGTTAAGAATAAGACCAACATGTTATAACTATTACGATTGTCTTATATTATAAAAACACATGACAACGGAAATTACTCATCTTTTGTGAACTGCTCTGCAGTATTCAATTCTTAAGAAGATAATCAACAGATTAAAATATCATGAATTTCAGAATTAGGATTACGTTCTGCCATCTTTGTAAATTACGATATTAAAAACTTGTAAAAGATAAAATCAAACAGAGATGTTGCAGTGTATATTTCTTCTATCAGATTCTGGGTAAGTCGGATATTTTCAACTCAAAGCTTCTCCCTTTCTTCAATTCCATTTCGATTATAGTTAAATTCAAATAAAAAAAGTGAAATTGAATACATATATGGAATGTGGATCTTTGTAATTCACAGATAGATGATGCTGGAGAAACAGCTAATTCAGGTTCTGGGATCATGTTATTTCTCAAGGTGATTCCTTCAAGGTACCCAATTTCCTATTTCTCATTAATTTTCCCTCTATTTTCCATTTTTCCTAAAAAATTGTTTGCTTTTTTCAATCTGTCTCTCTTCTTTATATACCCAATTTTACAGCCAATTCAGGTTCATATGTTTTTAATCCAATTTTGATTTCTGGGTTTTTCATTTTTATAGTTTTCTTCTCACATTCTGTTTGTACTTTGTTGGTGCTTGATTATACAGTCACAGCCAGTGATTGCTTCACCCACTCATTATCTTTTCCAAGTAGTTAGAGAGGGGATTACATTTTTAGCTTGCACTCAAGTTGAAATGCCTCCTTTAATGGGCATTGAGGTGAATATGCTAGCATTATAATTTATAATCCTTTGTTATGCTTATGTATGCTTGAACCAATCGAGGTTCTCGAGATCTAACCGCTTGAATTCCGGTTCTTTTGTAGAGTATCGGACGTCCTCTCGGATTATCTTGGCGGGCCGAATGAGGATGTGATAAAGGATAACTTTGTATTGTTTATGAGGTAATTGTTACTATATGTTATGTGCTCATTGGAATATCATGGGGAAGGTGATCAAAGTCGCTTCGGTCTTTTATGTAGATGCATTGCTAAGATGAATTAATGCGAAAACTAACCGTAGCATTCATCGATGTGCAGAGGCAAATTTTTTGGTCCTTTTCTTCTATGTGCCTGGTTATCACTAGGTGAAATGCGGGTTGTGTTCCATGAGCTAATATGTGCTGCTCAAATCGAGCTGAACTAGCTTGTTTGTTGCAGCTTCTGGATGAGATGATAGACAATGGCTTCCCTCTCACAACAGAACCAAACATTCTAAGAGAGCAGCAGTTCCAATGTAAGTGATACCCTTGCTGGTGCTACAGGGTCTTGCGTACCGTGGAGAGCCGCGGATCCAAAATATGCAGACAATGAAGTTTATGTTGACCTCGCGGAAGAAATGGATGCAGTTATAAACAGGTCCGTTCTCTGATCTGGCTAGAAGTTCCCTTTGTTTGTTAATTTGATATGCAATAGTGGAACGTCTTGTTGGTGAAAATGCTGCAAAACTGGCTGATTAGCACTGACTGGAAATTAATAAAAACAGAGATGAAAAAGGATGAACCGTGTCGTGGTATGTTGGTGAGCATTACCAACATGTCTCACTTGTTTTGTATCGCATAGTTTTACTTTCAAAGTCATGAGCCTCTTTCTTTTGCATGTGCTGTATAGGGATGGGGTGTTGGTCAAGTGTGAAATTTATGGTGAAGTTCGAGTAAACTCCCATCTGCCAGGTCTCAAAATTTGTCACTTTCTTTTGCGAATCCATCGATTCTGGATGATGTCAGACTCCATCCCTGTGTTTGCTTTCGACCATGGGAATCCCACAAGTTCTGTCATTTGTACCTCCTGATGGAGAGTTTAAGCTTATGAGTTACAGGTTCTCTCCTACATTTGACCTGCTAATTTTCAGCTGATGCTGCTAAATATTATCTTTAAAGCATCTTTATTTCCATGCAGAGTTAAAAAGTTGAAGAGTACTCCCATATATGTAAAGCCACAGCTATCATCAGATGCCGGGAAATGCCGTGTTAATGTGTTGGTTGGTATAAGAAATGATCCTGGAAAGACAATTGACTCAATAACTCTGCAGTTTCAACCGCCTCCTAGCATTTTATCTGCTGATTTTACTTCAAATACTGGTACTGTAAACATCCTCGGCGACAAGGTATTTTTTACTTTCTGAACACGATATAGAACATACCTTGATTTAGAGTATGATAGTGATCAGTACAGTCAATAGATACTAATAGGCATCTAATTTAGACATGCCTCTGCAGACCTGCTCTTGGTTGATTGGTCGGATTCCCAAGGATAAAACTCCATCGTTATCCGGCACATTGGTGCTTGAGTCAGAACTAGTGCGTCTTCATGTTTTTCCCACATTCCAATTGGGTTTTAAGATTATGGGTGTTGCCCTCTCTGGCTTGCAAATAGATAAACTAGATCTAAAGATCTGTACAAAGGTTTTTGAGCTGTGACACAATCAGGGGAATTCGAAGTGCGGTCATAATGTAAATGTTTGTTTCGAGATGAGTTGTTGAGGAACTCGTTTGTCGGTAATCTGATGCTGCTCCATTTTTTCAGATTTTATAGTCGGATTTGGATGTGAGTGTTGAATATGAGCATGTTTCTAACACAAGTATACAATATTTTCTTAGTTTTTCTATGCATTTGGAGGATCAGTTCAAGAAAATTGGAGCAAATGGTATTTGAATTATAACCCAAAGTTGAAATAAGTATACTTTATTGAAACAAAAACTGATCAGGCAGCCACCTTGTTAACTCTGAAAGAATCCATAACTTGCCGCAGATCATCTTCTTCTTCCACAAATACACTTTCAGGTGTTTGTAATCTCAGCTCATATAATCTGTTGTTTTCAACTCCGAGAACCGAAAGGTACCGCCGGTCCCATTCCAATCTAGGCACTCTGTCCTGTGGCATCACAGCAAGTTCATTGGTGTTTGCATACGACTTTATGTTCACCTCAACTTGATAATATAGCTTCCCATCATCAGCAACTCTGGAGGAAGTGGAAAGTATATTCGATTCGCGCCTAACGCCGAGCCTCGTCGACATGAACTCCGTCAAGTACTGCTTGAGTACTTTGTTTCCAGCTTCTTCCGGAGGACCCAAATCTTCAACAGTCTTGTACCTGGAAGATGAAGGAGATGACATCTCGACCGAGAGATTTTCATCAAGAACAAAAGGGTCCCTGAAGAATATATCAGCTCCAGCACCTCGAACTTGAATCCAGTTCTGAGGGTACTTCAATGAATAGCCATCAAATGTATCTATGTACTCTCGGAACATAACAGATTGTTCAGCAAATGCAGGTTTATCATGTAAACCAGCTTCTGAGAAGATACATGTTGATAAAATCAATGCCATTGCACTCCTCCTTGAGATTGAACAAGCTTTAATCTGATTATATAATAGGGAAGAACATAAACAAATGCATGGAATCATAATTACCGCTACTGTAAATTGATCAAGAAAATGGTGGGGGTGAGTAAAAATGAGTTACCGATTGGTTTCTGCGAGTGCAAAGACAAGAAGCGGAAGAAGGGAGTGGCGTGGAGAAGCGAGTTGGAAGGGTGGGTCGACTCGGGGGAATGAGCGAGTCAAGTATGGCAGCCATTTTCCGATAGCTCGCATGAGTGGCTGTGGCGGTGGCAGAAGGATAGAGTTTGGGTCGGATCAAATGAACCTGTGATGGACACGTGGCAGTTTCTCAATGGTTCAGTCAGCAAGTTGATTATCTTAAGCTTGCTGTGGTAATCCAACGATGGAAAATAGCTAAATAAATTAATATACTCTAATAATAATATCTTCAGAAAAAAAGAGAAATTCAATTTGAAAAAGGCTTAATAACCAAATAGGTGTCCAAACTTGTGAATCACTTTTGTTGCTTAAACTATTTTTAATTCTAAATAAGTGCTTAAAATTTTAGTTTTGGTCATTTTAAATGTCTAACCGTTAATAAAAAATTGTTAACCAATTAAATTGTGACAAGTGGCATGCTTTTAATTTTTAACTTTTTTAATTAATTTTTAAATAAAATCTAAAATATAATTTTCTAAGAAAATTAACAGTTTTAAATCTTTACAAAATTGTTTCAAATTCCTAACTCAAAACCCCAAAATCTCCAAATTATCATCGCTATCGCCGTTTATTATTTTATCGGAGACTGCCACTACTGTCACCGGACTACTACGACCGTTTCTTCAACCATCTATCGCCGATAATCGATAGTAAGTGTACCGACGACTTTCTTTCGTGATTTTAACTTCTTTCAACGTTAGAAAGCCGATCGACACACCTACCGTCGTTTACCGACGATAAGTGATTGGATAAACGATCTTAGTAGTACGACGGCGAATATGGGGACAGTAAAACTATCGGCGACGGATTCAGCTGGGGAAGTTAAAGATTTTAGATTTGGAGGCTTTTTTGTGATGCACACGTGACAGTTTCTCAATGGTTCAGTCCGCAAGTTGATTATCTTAAGCTTGCTGTGGTAATCCAACGATGGAAAATAGCTAAATAAATTAATATACTTTAATAATAATATCTTCAAAAAAAGAAGAGAAATTCAATTTGAAAAATCCTGAATTGTTGGAACTTGGAAAGAAAGGGTGAATAATATGTTGCAGCGCAGATTTCTTCCATCAGATTCTGGGTAAATCTTCGTCTTTTCAATTCAAAGCTTCTTCCTTTATCTCTCCCTTTATTCAATCTCTCCGATTCAATTTCAATTCAATTTCATTTCGATTGTAATTGAATACGGAGGCCATGAATTTCATCCGCAATTCCACCACGAAGCTTCCTTCAAGAGTCCTGGACCCGAGAAACGCATTGTTTCTGGGCTCCAGACATTCGTTTAACCCCCTTTGTTATGAGCACGAGCTTTTCTGCAAGGGCAAAGCTTTTCTATTGAATTCCAATGAAAACTCTCAATTCCACGCCAACCCTTCTCGTTTCTTAGGATTTCGACGCCTTTTCAACAATGCCCAGAAGTCGAATTCCGTCCCAAGTTCCGTTTTTGCCCAAGCCAGGGCGGTTCCAATGCCTTGCGGTTTATCTGTTTATGCCTCGGTAGCATCAAAGGCAAGACATCTCTCGACGTCTGTTGAAACCGGCAAAAACGACAATAGTTTCGAGAGAATTTACATACAGAACAGCATCTCTGTGAAGCCCAAGAACCTTGCAGGAGAAGAAACTCCACTAGATGAAGATGGAAACAACGTGAAGAACACTGGGAAGGGTTTGGAGGAGGGAAAAGGTGGAGTTTCAATCGATAGCGACATCGAAAAGGAGGCCTGGAATTTGTTGAGAGATGCAGTCGTGAAGTATTGTGGATACCCTGTTGGTACAGTGGCTGCAAATGATCCAGGTGATAAGCAGCCATTGAATTACGATCAGGTGTTCATTCGAGATTTCGTGCCTTCGGCTTTGGCCTTCTTGCTTAAAGGGGAAGGAGAAATTGTCAAGAATTTTCTCCTCCATACCTTGCAGTTGCAGGTATACATAATTCACTTACATATACCTTATTGGATAGCTTTGTAGCACCCTTATTTCGATTGTTCGAAATCCATTTGTGTATTATTTAAGATTCAGTTTGCCTAATTACATTATCATCAATGTTAGTATCATATTTTGGTCATTGATTATCTTTATGGCAAATTTACATTTTAGACTAAATGATAGGAATGATTCATCTTAGGATATTTACCATGAAGTTGTTATACTGTGCTTTCAGGTTGCTTTTCATCATTATAAAACTTTGGGCATTTATTGCTTAATGTGATCGATTTCGTGACTCTTTCCTTTATGCTGGTAGTTTCAGACACATCAACACTCAATCCGGAGGTGGATATGGGTTTTATTTACTGTGTAGACTAAGCATTTCCTTGTCAGTTTGCAAAATTATACTTTTGAAGTTTTAACAACTATTTTTTTTTAATTTGATCTAGAGTTGGGAGAAAACTGTCGACTGCTATAGTCCTGGACAGGGTTTGATGCCAGCAAGTTTTAAGGTTAGAACTGTACCGATTGATGACAATAAGTCTGAGGAAGTGCTAGATCCAGATTTTGGAGAAGCGGCTATTGGTCGTGTTGCACCGGTGGACTCTGGTTAGTTAGTGGAACTTTGCAGACCAATTACTACGACGATTTGCTAGTTAATATGAGGATGTTGAACTATTCAGCTTTAGTAGTCGTAATGCTTTTTTACTTCTAATGTGATTTTCTTTTCTTCCTTTTTGAATTGATAAAGTGGCTTTTTGGTAGGATTGTGGTGGATTATTTTGTTGAGGGCATATGGGAAGATCACTGGTGATTATTCATTACAAGAGAGAGTGGATGTCCAAACAGGAATGAAACTGATCCTCAACTTGTGTTTAGCTGATGGATTCGATATGTTTCCTTCTCTGTTAGTCACGGATGGATCGTGCATGATAGACAGAAGGATGGGTATTCATGGTCATCCCCTTGAGATTCAAGTGAGTTCATTGTTAGAAGCCTTTAAGTTTCCCAACAAAAAACAGAAGAAAAACAAGTAGCTTTAAATTGCTCTTGTTAGTTATATTGGATTTAACCTGGTCTCAAAAACTTGGATTGCCATTTTATCTCTTCACAACGATCCTATATTAATTTTTAGACAATAACTGTTATTTGTTTTTTTCTTGCACATGGTATCTGACCATTTCTATGTTGAAATCCTTGTCCTAATTGTCGCATACTTTGATCTACAGGCTTTGTTTTATGCTGCTCTACGTTCTTCTCGTGAGATGCTCACAAATGAAGGTTCCAATAATCTGGTGAGAGCTATAAACAATAGACTGAATGCGCTATCATTCCACATCAGAGAATACTATTGGGTTGACATGAAAAAGATCAACGAGATATACCGTTATAAAACAGAAGAGTACTCCATGGATGCTACCAACAAATTCAATATTTATCCGGAGCAAATTCCTTCTTGGCTTATGGATTGGATACCTGAAGAAGGTGGATATCTAATCGGTAATCTACAGCCAGCTCACATGGATTTTAGGTTCTTCACACTTGGGAATCTCTGGTCCATTGTTTCATCACTGGGCACTCCGAAACAGAATGAAGCTATTCTCAACTTAATCGAATACAAATGGAATGATATTGTGGGGCATATGCCTCTCAAGATATGCTATCCTGCAGTAGAGAATGAAGAGTGGCGCATAATTACTGGATGTGACCCAAAGAATACGTGCGTGCCTTTCCTTTTATCACGAAGACCCTTTGCTCTCTCCCCCTCTCGCTCGATATATATACACACATATAACTTCTGAATATTATCTACTGACACTAGTGTGCTTAATGAACTTGTGCAGCCCTTGGTCATATCATAATGGAGGATCTTGGCCAACACTTCTCTGGCAGGTAAAGTCGAATTTTCTTATAGTTTGGGATACCCTTTATCGTGAACGGGCTCTTTTGTGTTCTAAATAACCAACTTTGTTCTGTGATGCTTGTTTGAATACATTGAATTATTTCAAAGTGGTTATATTACTCTTTCAGTTCACTTTGGCATGCATCAAGATGGGCAGATTAGAGCTAGCCCACAAGGCCATTGCATTGGCAGAGAAGAGGCTTTCAAGAGACCATTGGCCCGAATATTATGACACCCGAAGTGGGAAGTTTATCGGAAAGCAATCTCGACTTTACCAGACATGGACCATTGCCGGTTTCCTGACGTCTAAAATGATGGTGAAGAACCCAGAGATGGCTTCCTTGTTGTTCTGGGAGGAAGACTTTGAGATTCTCGAGATCTGCGTTTGTGCACTTAGCAAAAGCGGCCGGATAAGATGTTCTCGTGGTGCTGCTAAATCTCAGATACTCGTGTAAGTCAACACCCGTTAACCGGAAGGTGGAGAGCCTTGTCACTGTACAGCCACAACAAGTAGGGTAAGAGTATGATATCGAGTCTGATAACCGATTCCGAAACCACTAAACATACAGGTCTCTATTACAAACTAGTGTAGCACATTACATATGTTATTTTTCCGACCAATCCTCGAAGTTGATTGGCATTGAGATACAAATAACTTGAACATATATATATATATACTTACTGTTCAACAATTTTGTTTATCAAAGGCATGATTCTTGTTTATCTATGCCAATGTTGGCCATTGATTCTTGTAAGAATTCAATAGGAAAAGGGGGTCATAGTTTCATACCATCATTTTTAATACATTGAATGAACTTTAAAAAATTCTTTAAAGGTCCATCTCTCGTTTTAGTACCTCTATTATGCTGACTTTTGAAATTTTATCTCATTATTATGACATAATTTGATTTATCTACCTTTATAATGTTATTAGCATATTCAAATTGATAGTATTATTAACTGTTGTCGTTGAAGTGACACCGATTAATTGGATTTTCATTTAATCTTAATTGTGTGATCAAATTATATAGTAAAAAAAATATCACGTTTATCACTTTAACAAAAATAGCTCATAATAATACTATCAATTTATATCTACCAATAACATTATAAAACTAAAGATTTAAATTAATTTAAAGGATTAATATTCTCTACACGTAGAAACTAAAAATTTCCACAAGCGCCTCAGTTTTAGGGTATAAAGAGTTAGTTTAAGGTATAGGGTTTAGGAGTTTAGATGTAGAGATTTAGAATTTAAGGATAATTGTTTCAATTTAATGTTTAGGTTTATAGGCTAGGGTTTAGTTTTTAGGGTAATATGGTGAGGATTTAAGTTTTAACCTATAAACCCTAAATTATAACCCTAAACCTTAAATTGAAACAACTATCCCTAAATTCTAACCCCCAACACCTAAACCCCTAAACCCTATACCCTAAAACTAAGGCGTTTGTAGACACTTTCAATTTTCACCGCTTGTGTATAGAATAGGTAAAGAAATATAAAAGCAAATAACTAATGTTTTTTTAATATGCTGGTATGATGCAAGTGTAGCATCTGTTTAACTTTTTTAGTCTTTTACTTTTTTAGTCTTTTTAAAGACGACACACATATCATGCATTACTGATGCTCGAAATCGGGTCTAGGTTTTATGACCTAAATAATCGTTACCCGTCCCCCACCGAAAGAAAGAAGCGTGGGATTAAATTCAACGTTTCAGCATTGTAGAGGGACTAAAACTAGAATTAGACCTTACCAAATAAAAGTGAAAATAAAACTGCCATAAGAACGAAAACTACCCTAAGATCCCTCCCTCCCTTCCCTCGATCCCCAAAAAAGGGAAATGACGAAACGAAAACCCACCGGAGCCCCGGCCACCGACGACCCACCGCACCTACAACCGGGATCTCAAATTGAGATCAGTTCCAACGACCCTGGGTTCCGAGGTTCATGGTACACCGGCGTAATCATCAAGCGTGCTCCTTCTAAGAAACCCGACAACAAATTCGTAGTCGAGTACACCCATCTTTTCGACGACGAGGCCGGTACTAAGCCCTTGAGGGAGACCATCGACGCCGTGGATTTACGCCCTCCGGCCCCTCGAGAAAAGTCCAGGAAGTTCAAGTTCAGTGAAGAGGTGGATGCTTTTCATAATGACGGCTGGTGGGAAGGCGTAATTACAAAGGAATTGGAGAATGGGAAGTTTCATGTTTACTTCAAGAGGTCCAAAGAACAGCTGGAGTTTGGTGAGGACCAGTTGAGGCTTCATAGAGAGTGGATTAAAGGAGCTTGGATTCCACCAATGGAGGAAGATAAGCCAGTGAAAGAGGTAAATTCTTATTTCTTTAGGTTTTCGAATCTAATTGTTTGATTGTTGGAATTGGAAGAACAAAAATATATAATAAAAAAATGGGATTTATGATTTGTTTATTGTAACTAGTTCAGATTTCAGAATGTTTGTAAACTGGTATAACACGTGCTGAATACAGATAATGTATGAACTTGGAAGTCAATATATGAATTTGTTTCTCAAAATTGTCTTAGCTGTTCTAGATTGTTTGTACTTTGTGAGTAACTTTTCGGATGCGTAATTAACAACGAATGAATGTAAAAAAAATCTAGTCCGATGAAGCTGTGACTGAAGTAAAGATGGAAAATAACAAAGTTGTTGCCCGAGGGAAGCTAGAGCATGATAATACAGCAAGCAAAAAGAAGTTAAAGTCTGATTTAGCCACGAGTGGAGGGAAATTAGAGTCTAGCAAGATAACGAAGTATCGCGAGGGGGAACGTGTTGAGGTGACTAGTGATGAAGATGGTTTCGAAGGTGCTTGGTTTACCGGAACTATTGTTAAAGCCGTGGGGAAGGATAGGTACCTATTTCAGTACGATGCCTTGAGAACCGACGACGACACTGATTTCTTGAAAGAGGAGTTTGATGCCCTGCAGATTAGGCCTTGTCCCCCGGATATTGTTATAGCTGATGTGTTCCAAAAGCTTGATGAAGTCGATGCTTTCTACAATGATGGCTGGTGGGTGGGTGTGATTTCTAAGGTTCTTAGATCTCTTTCTGAGACCAAGTATGAAGTGTATTTCAAAGCTACCCAGGAGGAAATGAAGTTTAAACATTCCGAGTTAAGGATACATCAGGACTGGATTAATGGGAAATGGGTTACCCCTTCTAAGGTATAACACTCTATCCCCCTTCAACATCTTTCTAAATATTTGTTCTTGAATGGTGTTGCATGAGTTTTGCTTCGCAAACTAAAAACACAGTCTACCTTTCTCTAGACTTGCGAAACTGTACATTTGTTTGCTGTGTAAGCATCGGTTTAGACCATTAGTCCTGAATCATTATCAACTATTTAAGCTTTTGATTTGCTAAACACACATTTCGGTGTTTTGTCTAAACATCTGCAATGAACAAATTCTTGAATGGCTGCATGAGAGGTTGTGGTTATGCTCGATTAGACACGAATCAATATTACATGCTTTCTAGTCAAGTGATGGCAGCTTGTTCCATCTTTTCAATGTAGTTAGCCATCGGTAATAGGGGTTTGCATAATTAACCATAACTGTTAACCAGTATAATTGTTGCATTTTATAGGTTAGTTAACCGAACCGTTAAAGACAAACGGTTTCGGTTAACCAAACCGCTAAAAATGATGGTTAATAGTTACGGTTACGAAGGTTAACCGTTTTTAAATTATTTATACATATACAAATCGGTGAAGGCCTTGAGTGATTTGATCATAAAGTTAACTTTTGTGGCTTGTGGTACTAACTCATTGAAGTTTCATTTACCTTATGTTTTTTTTTTATGTTAGTTAAACATTTGTCTTTAGAATGTTGATAGTGTATTTCTATGTCCTGAATTTTGATAGTGTATTGATATGTGTTGAACATTTTTAAAACTTAAAGTAAGTACGAAGTTTTTATATTATGGAAGTACAAGTACTTCCTCTCTTTTTTTACTTATTTTTGGTTGATTGTGATTTGTTTCTATTCAGGGATTGAAGTCCTAGTAACTACTGCAGAAGGAGAGGTATGAACAATACTCCAGCTTGGGGCGTTTTATTTCAGAATCAAAGTAAAACCAAATCTGTTGTGGTTTTCACCGGTTGTATTCGTATTCGGTGCTGGTGATTGCTTGTGTAACCAATTTTAGGCATTTTTTAGGAACTGAAGGTACCTTAACAAGCAAGTTGAAGTAAGTAGTAGAGTATACTAGAACATCTATTTGTAAGGGTGGCGTAACACTTGCCTAGCCTTTTCTGTCAAGGATGATGCATTACTTTCTCTGTTTCTCATATAATGTGTGTGGGGTTGGGTATGATAAGGGTATGGTTGTTATGAAACTCTTTTTTAAGGTTCAAGTACGCCGAAAGGTTCTTCTATTTGAAAATTTAGTCCTGCCTTTTTTTCCCTCCTGGTTCCATGTAGGGGTGGGCAAAGATACCCGACTCGTTTGACCTGACCCGATGACCCAAATTTAAAAATGACGGGTAATTCCCGAAAAAATATTACCTGACCTGGTAAATTTTTCGGGATATGGGCCGGAAGTTTCCCCTTACCGAATACCCGACCCGATAAAATTTAATATTATATTTTTACACTAAAATTAAGTTTAAATTTTTATATTTTTTTATGTTTGTATTATATTTTTTTAAGTTTTAAGTTTAATTTTTTAAAATATTTTTGTGTTTAACATGTGATTTTTTCAATTTTTGAATTAAAAAATAATAAAAAATAGGAACCGGGTACCCGAATTTTACGTGTACTTAAATTTCGGGTACTCGGATATAATGGGCCGGGACACAGGCCGCTTAATGAGGTACTCGAATGAACCGGGTACCCGACAATGCCCACCCCTAGTTTCATGTGGTTTTTCCCTAATTAATCCGCATCGATCCGTTTCACACACACCTGACTTTGGTAATTAAATCGTGGGGATTGTTTGCATACACAAGGTTTATCAAGTTGCTTACTACTTGGACTAATATGATTGATTTTCTACTTTAATCTTGTAATATTGAATTTTGTAAAAAAAAAAAAAAAATCGCTATGAATTGTTAACCTAGAAACTATAAAAAGGGTAAAATAAATTTTTTAATAGTCTAAAAAGGTAACAATTTTTTTAATCATTTATGTTGATTGTTTTATGTTATTGAAACAATTAACAGTAAAATTGAAAGAGAAAAAATTAGGGAGGCCTACAGGGCATAGTAGACTAGTCGGTACCAAAAGGTACAAGTCCCATTTCGGTCAAAATTTTCTATGTATTTCGACCGTTTTGGTGTGTTTTGACGCATTTCAAGCGGTACCAATGTTTATTGGTTTGTAAATTAATTTTATTAAGTTATTTTTGTCAAAAGAACTTAATTAATAAATTTAAGATGCATATTCTAATATAAATATAAGTATATTTACATTATAATATATATATATGGATAAATGTTCTATACACAGTCGGTGGAAACTGGCAAGCGCCTTAGTTTTAAGTTATAGGGAGTTAGTTTAGGGTATAGGGCTTAGGAGTTTAGGTGTAGAGAGTTAGAATTTAGGGATAATTGTTTCAATTTAAGATTTAGGGTTATAATTTAGAGTTGATAGGTTAAAACCTAAATCCTCGTCATATTACCCTAAAAACTAAACCTTAAACCTTAAATTGAAACAATTATCCCTAAATTCTAACCACGTGCATCTAAACCCTTAAACATTATACCCTAAATTAACTCCCTATATCCTAAAACTAAGACGTTTGTAGAAACTTTCAGTTTCCACCGCCAGTGTATAGGATATTAATCCTATATATATATATATTGTTTTTGAAAAATAACGTCTAAAACGTTATATCAAAATACATTATTTACTGTGTTATTAAGAAAATTAAATTTTTTAAATAAAATAAATTTCAAGAAAGAGCACAGTGCATAATTTTTTGGAATAAAGTGCATATTTTAAGAAAAATATTTTTATGTAAACTTTAGTTTATACACGTCTTTCAATTTTATGGTTTAAAGTTTAGGGTTTTAAGTTAGTATTTAGAAATTTAGTATTTAGAGTGTAGAATTTAGAGTTTAAGGTTTAAGTTTTAGGGTGCTAGAGTTTATGATTTAAGTTTTAAATTTTATAAAATCGTTGCCTAATTTTTTTATACAGCTTGTGTATTAAAATATAATCTTTAAATCAATTAATAAATGTCGGTTGTTCAAATATTAAAATATAGTTGTCTATCTCAACTTAAAGCTACCAGTGTCCAGTACGGTTAGATGGTGTACTTTATTGCAACAATAAATGAGTTAAAAAATTTGAATTCTGTTGATGAAATGGAAATCCAAACAAGAAGTTGAAAAAACATTTATGATTTTTGTAATTGAGGTGCAAATTATGAAACTTTATAGAATTTTTTTGCCTCTCTTTCTTGATGTTGAATATTATAATAATTCATCACAGTTTTCCCCAGAAAACTAAATAAACGGTAAACAGAGAAAGGAACTCAAACACAGGCAAGTAAAAAACATAAACCAGAAGCCTCTCAATCTAGACCTCCTTCACTCCCACAGCAGCAGCAGCGGCGGCGGCGGCGTTCGCTTCTTGTTCCTCCTTGTTTTTCTCCTTAACAGCTTCGCCTTCGATCTCGAAAGCCGACGCCGGGAAAGTCCTGTAAAGTCCGGCAGGGGTTTTGAAAGTGATCTTCCCGGTGGGCGGATCGTCGATGGAGATATCACTGAGTGTGATCCACATCAAGAGCTCCTTGGTCTTCACCCCGGTCAGCTTCTTGATCTTGTTCTTCTCGACGACGGCGGTGACTTCGGTGGCGTAGGAGACGAGCCGGCCGATCTTGTCGAACTTGTGGGTGACGCACTTCTTCTGTTTCAGCCACACGAACCCCGTGTCCTTCACGTACCCGCACTCCTCGATGTCTTTCAGCGGCAGAAGACCCCTCGGCATCCCTATTTCCTCCAGCAGAAACTTGGATTTCTCCTGGCACATCTCGTCGCCGTTGTATATTTCCGACGCACTGGCTTTTATCTCTTCCGTCACAAGCGACATATTCGAAACTAGTTGTCAGAGTCGAGTCAAGTCGAGTTGAGAAAGATGATGGTTGATGACGAGTGTTGTGAGGGGGAGACGAGTTGGGTCTTCATATAGTTGGCCGCCTATTTTTTCACCCTTGTGGGTACCGAAATATTCCCAAATTGCCATCTTGGCAAAGCTAAATAGCCAATATCCCCCGTCTAATTCTGGATTAGTCCCTCTACTACGATGAAATTTAAAATCTAATCATTTAATTTGACATAATCTGATTCCTCTATTTTATAATGTTGTAACAAGGTCCAAATTGTCTTTTTCTATTATTCGATCACACAAATAGAGTACGTGAAAGTCCAATCCACTATGTTTAATAAATAGTGAATTTATATATATGTCAACCAAATATTTAAGTGTAACTTTAAAAGAATTTCATATTATCAAAAAAAATTACAATTGGGTTAAATTCAGGGGTTATGGAGTTATTTTAGAGTTTAGAATTTTAGATTTTAAGTTTTGGGTTAAAATTTAAGATTTAGGATTATAATATAAAACCCTAACCTTACTACCCTAAATACTAAATTTTAATATAAACCTTAAATTCTAAATCCCTAAACCTACAGCTAGATTTAAACTCATAAACTCTAAATCTTAAAAAAATATCTAACCCTTAAATTTAATGTCTATAAAAAAAATCACAACCGGTATATTAAATGATTTCCCTTAATGGCAATGACAATTCTTGTTCAACTTAAACTTATTAATAACGATGTAAAAATAGAGGGATTGGAACAAAAATAGACTATAGTACGTAAACAGCCTAAAATAGGAAAAATATTAGAATAGTATGGTTCACCACGTCATCTATGATCTCATCCAATAATATTTTTTCATGTCATTGTTTTTCAAGGTGAATCTTCACCTTTTTCCTACATGTAAAGAAAAAGTGGGCAGTTATTTGAAAGTTAAAATAAAGTGTATAAGCCTTATTGGTTGAGATCACATATGACGTGGTAAGTCGGGCCACCTAATAATTTCTCCTAAAATAGGCATGGTTATGAAGGATGTAAATCATCTGCTTCTAATTATGCCCATTTCTATTCCCAACACTAAAAACTAGGTTTAGAGTTTAGGGTCTAGAGTCTAGGGTTAGGATAAATGGTTAGGGTATAGTAAATTGAGAGTAGGATGTATTTTTTAGAGTGTAGGATTTAAGATTTAAAATTTAGGGTTATTATTCATAATTTAATTTTTTTTACTGTTTCTAAGTGTTTGGGCATATGAATGGACATACTTAGGGCCAGAAGATTTTTGTTCGAATATGAATCATGTCTGGATATTGGTTTTGATAACTCAACTCAAGGCTGCGTTTGGGGTCAATGGAGTTTTAGGGATCAGTGGACAACCCCATAATGTTTAGGTACTTAGGTGAACAAACAGGTAAGAGCAGAAAATGGGGCTAAGATTCAGCCGAGCTACCCTTTGGATTTTATCACCGATGCAGTTGGGGAAATTTATTGCACAAATTTATGGGAGGAGAAAAAGGATGAGCGGTGGTGGGTGTTTGGAAGGGGTTGCCAATGGAAATGTGCCATGTGTTCATGGTTAGTTGGTAGGTCGAGGTTTTTTTATTAAACTGATGTGATTATATGTTTATATTTTTTTCTTAACATTTTAACAATAAACATATAAATACTCAATCTTGGATCTTATAGAATAAACATCATATTCTTTTTCACCGGAGCTACTCATACACGTCAAGCTTAAGAGAAAGTTAATTGTATTTTATTTAAATTCGAGTGTAGGTATTGAATATAGATATAAATGCCATTGTCATACACGACAGCTAGAAATTGGAGGTCCATTAATGCCTGTGAACAAAACACATGATAATGCAGGCCCAAAAAATTGTGTAGGAGTGGAGAGGCACCACATGATCAGATCTGGTTTAGCAAGTATTCACAGGCATTGATAGTTGATACAACATGTTTCTGTATTCCACAAACTAATAATGATTGTGAAGCCTTTTAATTCCTATAAGATTCAGTTACACAGTTTAAATCTCTCTAAATTTTACACGTTTTTTTAGATCGTTGGATGGGTGAAACGGATGGATGAGATTAACAGTAGAATATATGAAGATTATCACTTGGAAAAAAAGTAAGGAGTTAATCTCAGTCATCTATTTCTCTCATCCAACGATCTAAAAAACGTATAAAACTTAAAGAGTTTGACATTGTATAGGTTGATCCTAACTCTCTCTCTCTCTATATATATATATAATTTTGATATACATACAATGTAAATTAAACAAGCTTTTTAGTTTTAGGGGTCATAGGTTTAGCTTAATGTTTAAATTTTAGGTTTTAGGGTTTATAATTTAAAGTTTAATTTTTAAGGTTAAGGTTAAGAAATTAGGATTTTGATTTTATAATATAAATATGCAAGTTTATATAAACCAAATTTTACGTTGTATATGTATCAAAATTTTATCCTATGTATAAGATATGATTCGATTATACAATATAAAACATTTTAAATTTCATATTTTTTCAATGGAAAATACTTTGATGCACAAGCTTGTGTAAACTTTAGTTTACACAAGCCCTTTAATTTTAGGGTTTAGGGTTTAGAATTTTAGGTTAGGGTTTAGGGGTTTAGTATGTAGGGTATATAATTTAAGGTTTATGGTTAGAATTTAGAGTTTAGGGTTTAGGGCTTAAGGTTTAGGTTTTAGGTTGCTAGGGTTTGTGATTTAGATTTTAAATTTTATAAAAGAATTATGTAAAAAAATTTTTACACAGCTTGTGCATCAAAATAAAACCATTTTTCAATAGCGTATAACTAAAACTAATAAGCTCATGCAAGCTATGTTTCTGCCCTTTATATGCCAACTACTCAACTCATGTATGTATGACGGCATTTTGAATAATAGGTCAAATCAAACACCAAATAGTCACTCCAAAAATGCATACTCCTCGATCTATTCTCAGCTAAATTGTCCTTATTGATTTTTTTTTTTGAAAAGTGTCCTTATTGATTTTCACTTATTATTATTTTTTAAATGTAAGACATGTGATGTATAATAATTCAGATAATAATTTAGTTATTAAAAAGTTAATTTTATTTTATTTCCTGAGAAATTAAGAAAAAAAAAGTAAAAAAAAAATAAAAGGCTTAAGGGTGTAAGAAGCCCTTGAACTTTTGAAAAAAAATTAATTAAGCCTTTAAACTTTTTTTTACACCCAATTAAGCCCTTGAACCATAAAATTTAATCAATTAAGCCCTTAAACCAATAAATTGAATCAATTAAGCCATTTGACCAACTTTGACCATTAAATCTTAATAGTTTTATTCGATCCATTGTTGTAGTGCACTATGTCACAATGTTTCCACTTGAAAATTTTCGGAATTTTTTATTTTATTTAAAAAATTCTTTAAAGGTTCTAAAAATTCTAAAAAACTTATAAAATTTATAAAAAATACTTTTTGATTTTTTTGTAAATGTGGCATGATGAAACTGCAGTGTATCACGTGCCGGTAATATCTGAAGAAAAAAGAGTCAAGATTTAATGGTCAAAATTGGTCAAAGGGCTTAATTGATTCAATTTCTTGATTCAATGGCTTAATTGATTCAATTTCTTTGTTCAAGGGCTCAATTGGGTGTAAAAAAAGTTCAAGGGCTTAATTGATTATTTTTCAAAAGTTCAAGGGCTTCTTACACCCTTAAGCCAAAATAAAATGTGTATTTTAAAAGTTGTTGAATTTCTCAAAACGAGACAATTTTAAATTCAAAAGAGATAAATTTAATGATACGGAAGAAATTTATATCTTCCTAAAAATGTCTTGAATTTTATCTGATTGCAATTCAATACTCCATAACAGAAACTTCCATGTATTACTCATCGGCATAAAAAAATTATGTTAACAAGATTAGATTGACTTACTAAATTTAGAGAGGGGCTTAAAACAAAATTTCACCATTTTAAATTCATAAGTGGATCTCAACATTACCTAAAGCCCATGCAGAAAATAAGCCCAGTGAGGATTGCAAAAGTATGAGAATTTTTTCAGTCTGCAAAGTTTCAGAATGTAGGCCGAGATCGGTTCGGTTCGGTTCAGTCCAATTAGGTGTATTCACTGTTATCACATGTGTCAGCCACTAAATGGAAAATATCACAAAGCACATGCACCTTACAGATATCGTGATTGAACTCGTATTTCCTAGAATGAATATCATTCGTTTTTTTTACTGGGACACTTGTTGAGTTCATCATTTACAGATATTTAATTTATTTTTTTATTGATTCAACTATATTTTGAATATTTTATTTTTTATAAATAATAGACATCGAGTGATGTGAATATTAGTATTCGAATGTTTTTCATTTGGTGAATAAGTTAATTAATTCGAATTCAAATTTATATACTAATACTTGAACTGAATATAATTAATTCAAATTTAATTTTGTATTGGGGAAAAACAAATAATTTAAATTCTGTATAATTTAAAGTGCAAAATTTACCATCGAGTATATATTAAATGTCAAGATGGCCAAAATTCCCCTTTTTTTGTAACTTGTAAGGTATTGTGCTCGTGTTTTTTCTTAACACTTTGATAACACATGTTTTATAGATAAAATTGGTTAAACCAACATCTCTTAAGATGAATATCATCATCTTTCCATTGAATTCTAAGTTTCACTTTCTTAAATACAGGGACGAACACAAAATTTTATGTTAGAAGGACAAACTTATACAATTCGAAATAAACAAAATTTTCTCTTCTAAAAAATACATAAAATATTAAATATATATAAATTTCAAATTTTTGAGGGGTCAACCGTTCCTTCCGACCTCTCGGTTCATCTTGCTTAAATGAGCATTTAGTCTAATATTTTAGGTAGTGGTGGTTGGTTGAAGGGCACATGCAAGGCACTTGTAGGGATGGGCACAGAACTCGGACCTAACGGGTTCCGACCCGACCCGACACGTTCGGGTCGGGTTTTTTTATGAAAAAATCGGGTTCGGGTCGAGTCGGGTTTTTGTGTAGGGTGAGGTCGGGTCGAGTTCGGGTATTAGGGTGAAAAAATCCGATCCGACCCGACCCGAGACTAATAGTGTAAATTTCCCTTATTTTTTAGGGATATTTGTAATAATATCCTTTTTTATATATTTTTTATAATTAGGTCCTTAAATTGATTTTTTTATTTACAATTTAGTCCTTAAATTTATTATTTTTTACAATTTAGTCTCTTAAATTTTTTTTTTTTTTACAATTTAATCCCTAAAATTTATTTCTTTATATAGGTCGGGTCGGGTCGGGTCGGAGTCGAGTTTAAAATTTTTATTTTCGGGTCGGGTCGGGTTGGGTCGAGTTCGGATTTAGGGTTAATATTTTCGGGCCGGGTTCGGGTGGGCCAAAAACCCAGCCCGACCCGACCCGGCCCGTGCCCATCCCTAGGCACTTGAAAATGTAGGGCCATGGAGTCACATGGTGGTGCTAAGGGCTGGCTTCTTAGTTCTTACAAGGTTCAAGGCCACATGCTGCAAGGCTGTTTCTGCTCATAAAATTCACCACCCAGTCGCCCTATGCTCCTCCCTCCTTCACTTTTATGCACCATTTGCACATACAACACGTGTCTTTATTTCTTACAAATATCCCAGACATGTCTCAGATTTAAATCTCTGTCGGGAACCCAAAACCTACATTCCCCCTCCCCGCACTTTGCCGACACAAACTTCAATTTATTTCTTCCTTTCTTTGCATTTCATACAGTTAAATGAATATATACGACTCCCAAGTCCCAATTATGTGACAGATTGATTAATTAATATCAGTAATAAAATCTAAATAAGTAATGTCTGTTTTGTTATTTTCATTATTATTTAAACTCGATGTATTTGTGTTTTGTTTTGGGCCACCCAGTAAACATACTGACTAGATATAAATGACAAATTAAAAAAACATACGCGAAGTGCAAATGGAGCTTAAAAAGAAAGAGTATGAAAATTATATGCACTTTTTAATGTATTTATTTATGTGTCTATGCTTAAAATTAAATTTAGAGTTTAAGATTAAGATTTATAGTTAGGGTTTAAAAAATTGAAGGTAAGGTATATTTTTGAGGGTATAGGGTGTATGGTTTAGGATTTATAATTTAGTGTTAGATCTTAAAATTTAATTTTATAATATTTTTCGGTGTTAGAACACCCCTAGCTGTGGCCTCCCGGTTGGGGGAAATTTTTTTTACTCATTGATTCCTTATATTTTTTTTTGATAAAATTAAGATAATTGTGAATTTGTCCCCTACCTTTTAAAATTTATGTTTTGTCCCATTTCAAATCCTGACTCCTACTCTAAACATGAGATCGAAAAAAAAATTATCCAAAGAAGACAGTAACGATAAAATACATGAATTTAATAAACCTCGCTAACAAACCAAGTTTCCAAAACAAAAATAATAATATGTAAATAGAATAATAACCACCTTTTGGCTATTTCACGAGTTGACATTGGAGCCAAGCCGATCAGCCGGCGGCTGTGCTCCACCGCCAATGCCGAGGGCGAGAAACTCGGTAATTGCTGTCATGGCTCGAACTTGCATCTCTAAAGCCGATATGTAGTCGCTAGCCTCTTCTAGAAGGTTCGAGAAAGATAGTTTCCGGCAACCGGGGACAAGACGTCCCAAAGCCATCAATTTCCTCTCAACGACCGGCAATTTTCTCTTCTCCCTGTTGCTCGCCGGCTTCCTAGACTTCCTATTGCCTTTCTTATGTTTCCTCATCTTGGCACTGAGTCTACCGATGAGAATCGCTCTGCTCCAACGCGTCGTTCCCTTGGCCGAGACGGCGAGGACTCTATAGGCCGTGTCACGAACATCTTTGCCGGTAGCGGAAGAGGAGGTCCGATGAGAACGAATACGGAGAGCTTCGATGAGCTTGGAGGAGTAGATCTGTTGCTCTCGTCCGGTTCGCCATTGCTTCATTCTTTGGTTGCCTTGCACACGATGATAAGAAGCCGATTTTTCTTCGGTTTTCCTCCGTTGAATCTCCGGTGATATGTCAGCGCTTGGTTCGAGCTCTGGTAGTGGTAAGAGAGAAGCCATTGATGAGTAGTAAAACTGCAGAAAAAGGGGCGGGAGGAAAGAGACGAAGACGGCAAAAAAGGAGTTTTTTGATTTATCGTTTGGTTTTGGGAGGACGGAGGGAGGAGATTCAATTTATTTCAAATTTATTATTATTATTATTATTATTATTATTATTATTATTATTATATATAATATTTTGATACCAAAATTTAAACTCATAGATAATAAAATAAGGATTAATATCCTATATACAGTAGTTTCCACAAGCGTCTTAGTTTTAGGGTGTAAGAAGGTAATTTAGGGTATATGGTTTAGGGGTTTATGTGGAGGGTTTTAGAATTTAGGGATACTCGTTTCAATTTAAGGTTTAAGATTTATAAGTTAGAGTTTATTTTTAGGGTAATATGGTGAGTATTTAGGTTTTAATCTATAAACCCTAAATTATAACCCTAAACCTTAAATTAAAATAACTATCCTTAAATTTTAACCCTTAACACCTAAACCCTTAAACTTTATACCCTAAATTAACTCCTTATACCTTAAAACTAAGGCGCTTGTGGAAACTTTTAATTTCTACCGCATGTGTATAGAATATTTATCAATACGTACACAGTTTCATATATTGAACACTATATTTTGCTATTTATCTTTTTAACATATAATGCTATAATTTTAAAATTAAATGAATTTATTTTAAAAATTTATGTTAAAATAATTTAATAAGTGATTTCAGAAGAAAAAAAAAAGATAATGTTCATCTTAAGAAACTCAACTTCAAATCGTTTTGTATGTAAGATGTGTGTGCCTTGTCAAGTTAAAAATATATGCGAACAAATATTATCTTGTAATCACGTTAAGATTATTAAAAAGACTATGTTAAAACTGTTGACAGACAAAAAAACTACGGTAAAACTACAAATTTCTTAAAAATAACCATAATATTTTTCTTACAACATATTGTTTGTTTCATTAAAATAACCATGAATTACTTATTTAATTCTAATTCACATCAATGTGAATGGCCACAAGAAATTCATGACCTTCCCAACTTTTTAATTTCTCCCCACTCAAAGGTAAATTCATGAGTCATGAGAGAGACATTCATTTATGGGATCATCAATCGATTGATCTTTAATTTCAGTGATTATGTTTAGGATTTTTTTCTCCTCTCTAAATTAATCATTGACAAACAATTATTGGGTAAAAATTTTCTACCCCATGTCTCTTTTTATGCTCCACACTAAAAAATAATTTTTAAACCTTAACCTTATTTTTTACTTCTTAAACCCTACACACTAAAAAATACACCATACACCTAATTCCTAAAATCTTAACCACAACCCCTAACATTAAACTCTAAACTCACTATTTTTAATGTGAGAGCATAAAAAGAGGGATAATAAAGAGGCATACAATTTTCATCCACAATTATCACTCATATTTGTTATATTTTTTTGCTGTGTTTTTCTCCCCGTACTCTTCTTTCTTTTCTCGATTTTTTGTCCTTTTAATTTTTTATATATATTTAAGTTTTTGTATTATTTTATTTGATAAATATTTTCTTTTCTAAGAGAATGACAAAAGTTTATTTATATTTTTGTAGCACATTTTTCTATTTTTCAATATTGAACTTAACATTGTTTCTACAATTTATATTTATTTAGTTAACATGTTGATCATGTAGCAAATTTTGATAGCAATTAGATCAATAAAAATAGTTTAAAACTTTGTTATGTTGATGATTTAACACTATTATTTTAATTTAGCAATGTATATTTTATTTGCTAGGGAAAGAATGAAAAGGAATATTATGCATGTTTATGTTACATTGTTATAATTTTTTTTGCAGGAGATGTTTCTAAGATTAAGTGAAATCAAATCGAGTTCAATGAGTAAAAATGCTCTGCCTTTTTGTGCTCCTATTTATGTTTCAACACTAAAAAATTAGGTTTATAATTAAGGCTAAGGTTGAAGTTTAGATTATTAGGTGTATGATGCATTTTTTTAAGTTTCAGGTTTCAGGTTTAAATCAGAGTTCAATGAGTAAAAATGCTATGCCTGTAAGGTACTTAAGTGTCCTTTTGATGACTCGAAAGCTAAGGGAAAAGGACTGCTAAGCTTTGATTGAGAAAATTAGGGGAAGCTAAAAGTATGAGGCAGTAGGAAGTTGAGCTATGCAGGGAGATTGTATTCGAGTTGTTTTATTTAGCTTGACCAATTACTGGTGTCAACAATTGGTTATTCATAAATCTGTTATCAGTAGGGTAGATCAGTTGTGTATAAGTTTTTTCTAGATGAGATGTGATACCCCAACTAAGAGTACGGCTGTAAACGAACTGAACGTTCAGTGAACCGTTTGTGAACCGTTTAGTGGGAAATTTGTTTATGTTCGTTTATTTATTAAACGAACGAATATGAACAAGATTTCTTGTTCGTTTAATTGAATGAACGAACACAAACAAGTTACATTCCTTAATGAACGAACACAAACAAGAAATTTTATGTTCATTTATGTTCATGTTTGTTCATTTGTTTGGTAAAAGTTAAACGAACGAACATGAACACACCCTCGTTTGTGTTCATTCGGTTCGTTTACAGGCCTAACTAAGAGTGCTCGTGTGAGTCGAGTCAAATTTGCTAAATAAAATCTAAAGGGGATTGGGACTGAAGAACTTGGGATGTTAGAGCAATGCTTGCCTCTTACTCTTGGTGCGAAACATATATTGTTAAAGACATTAAGGAAATAGTTTGTATAAAGCTTAAGGCTAAGCGTATTGATAGAGTAGATACTGTAAATGAACAATTATGTATTGATTGGGGAATCCTATAATGTATAGATGATAGAGTTGATCCTTGTTATAGGTTAGTTGAATTTAAACCTATAATTTTTAAAATGTTATAAAAACAATAATATTATTCGAATTAAATTTCGATTAAGAGACGTTATAATTTAAAATAGGAAAATAAGTTGTGAATTTATAAGAATTTCAAACCCTATTAAATGTGGTTGCATTGATGATGGCTTCCTCTTTAATATCTATTTATTTTTGTAGTGCATTGCTCACCTTCTCTCGTGAGTTGAGTTGTGGACAGGGTTCATTCACATTGCATTCTTAACATTTATTTTTTATTTTTTATGCTTTCGGTTTTTAGGTTTTATCTTGATTAATTTAAATTGATCCGTGTCACACATCTAAATGTGATGGTTGAGTCTTTCAGTGAGAATTTTCTACATATACAAAACTTCGAATCTGAGATATGCTTAAGTGGTATCAAGTTGCTTACCACTTAGATCAACTCCGTTAGTTCTTAACATCTCTTTTAATCCCTTACCGTTTCCTTTTTTTTCGTGTGCATTCAATAATGATATTAGTTTGAATTAAATGAGTGGCTTCAGTGAAAATGAGAATAATGATCATCTTAGGAGTTTTCGCGTTCGAGTACTTGTGTGTGTAAGGTGTGTGTTCCATATCAAAGGGTCAAGAAAAAGTATGAACATTATTCACATTCAAAAAAATATTGATTTTGTATTTTTATAATTATCAATATTCAATCTTATAGTTGACCAATCCGAATTATGTGTTGCAAAAATACATTATAAAGGGTAATCCTTCCAACTTAATTTGTTTTATTTACAATGTCATATTAAATATTGGACCTTACTTAAAAATCTAATATCTTATTTTATTAAAATAATTGATTGATGTTTTTGTTTTTGTTTTTAATTATTGATGTCACACCGACAAATCTAAGAATATGCAAATAATATTGTTTTTATGAATTTTTGTTTTTCCTATATTATTCGTATCTTTTTTCTATCTTTAAGTTTTATTTTAAAAACTACAATAAATTGAATAGTAGAGGTGGAAGACACCACTTGCTAATGGTGTCTTCGGTTTGTTTAATATTTTTAACATAAGTGGTGGTGGAAGACGCTAGGTGGCGTCCTGGGTTGATTTAATATTTTTATAATATAAAGTGTGCAATGTATGGCATTTTTTTTTTTTTGGGGGGGGGGGGATTAGTTAAAAAATATCATGTCGTCGTTGTAGGTGATGTTTTGAACTTGCACTTTAATTTTTTTCATAAACTCTTAAATATATTTTAGATCTTACCTTAAAGGAAGGAAAATGATAGATTCTTGTCTAAATGAGCATTTCAATAATCCTCTAACTTAGTTCTTCGAACATCACCGCATACATAATGAATATACTTTTTATAATTGATAATTATAGTCGAGAAAGAAAGAAAGAAAAGTACTCCTAATAGATCTAGAAAAGAAATATGATGAAACAAAAATGAATAGCTTAATCAACCGGTCAAATATGATTGCTCATAATATTTTTATACTTTTGTTTACGGATACAATACATTGATGTAATGGTACGACAAATACAAATTTATTAGGTCATAAGTAGTGCCTATAATATTTCGAGCAGATAATTAAAAGCTTTTAGTAATTGACATTATCCCTCACTTCTAAGTTATAGATTCAATGCTCATTACAAGTATTTTTTTTTTTCTTTTCTAAATAAGAATTGTTCAAAAAAAAAAGTCATGAGCAGTGTTAAACGAGAGCAGCTCCAATAATTTGATAATTATGTTGTACAAGACACGGTAAGCTTAACCAGAGAAGATTGACTAATTGTTTATTACCAGATCTTAATATTTCGTTTAGAAGATATTATATCTAAAAGAGGATCTGATTAGACAGAGGGGCTGCCTCCTTGTGTGAGACAGCCAAGCTAATCTATTTCAAATTTCAATGCAACAAAGAAGAAACTCTACCGTAAATTAAATTTTTAAACTTTACATTTAATATGTTTATAGAAAATAAAATTTTACGATCTAACGTCCATTTATTCTATGATCATCAATAGTATTCTTTTGTCTTTACTTAATTAGACGCTTTAAAGATGATGAATAAGTGGCTAACGAACTAAAGTAAACCTAGATGCTACTACACAAAGCATATGTGAATACATCAGCAAACAATCACAAAAGAAACTCTAAGCATTGAATGATCACTGACAATCGTAAATAAAATATGAGCGTCGTGAGAATTTTTACACGATTGCAAAAGTAGGCAAACAACGTGCAATAAGGAAGAAGAAATGTGTCACAAGTATAGAGTTAAAACATTCCACAAAGACATACGAACAATCTGGCCATGGGGATAATTCAAAATGCAGCCTTTTAGTTTCTTCCTCCACAGTTCATTGCTGGTTTTAGTCCTTTTCTTGTCAACCAAGGCAGATGATCAAGTTAGACCAATCGAATCTGCAATTAGCAAGACTATCATAGTTGATCAATCTGGCCATGGCAGCTTCACCAATATTGTTATGTGCATGTTTATATATAGCTCTAATATTGTTAGGTCTCAATCTGTTTAGTGAAAAGGTGAATATCCCCAGAGATAAACCAAAAATTCTTCTTCAAGGAGAGTCGAGACAATCGACTAATATCCAGTTCGGAGATGGGGGTAATTCCATTACAAGTTCTATTTTTTCTTAGAATGCAGGTGATTTTGTTGTCATGGATATACAATTCAAGGTTCAATAGCTTCATCTTTTTTGCATGTTGTAACTTGTAATTCAAGCTACTGGTATTGAAACTAATGATGCCGACAAGGCGTCGTTTTATCGATGCGGGTTTGTAGGTGTGCAGGATACGTTGACAGATTCCGAAGGCCGTCACTACTTCGAAGATTGCTATATACAAGGTGCTGTGGATTTCATATGGTGCAATGGCAGATCAATTTATCAAGTAGGCGTTTACCTTAATTTATAATTCATTTATATTTACACACGAGTTTTGTGTAGCAATGCATGATAAATGCTGGTTATATCACCGCTCAAGCTCGAGATAGCGTGGTCGATAACAGCGGTTTCGTGTTCAAAAATGGTTTCATCGTCGGAACCGGTTCTGCTTATCTAGGAAGAGCATATAGGCCTTATGCCAGGGTATTATTTCACCGCATGAAGATGGCTAATTTAATTGTTCCACAGGGTTGGTCGGCATGGGAATATGTTGGCAAAGAGTAAGATTTCTGGCATTGGAACATTTTCTTTTTCATCTTTATTACAATCAGTGAACCAAGATGAATGGATCCAAAGACAACCTAAGCCTAACATGGTCCCTTGAAACATGTTTTTTTTTTTTAATTTCTTCCCTTGTCGTAATTTCTAAAAGCATGTTTTTTAGACACCATGGTAAGATGTATGGTGTAATTTTCCATTTTAAATATCAAATCAATTTGTCACAGAAATTTTACTTCTTCCTGCAACCAATAAGGATATGATACCAACAAATTGCAATGACTGCAGAATCCAACAAAAACAGTGTCTTCTCAAACTGCACTATTAACTAGATAAATTACAAAAATCCAAAAACTGTAAACAGAAGAACAATATATATGATCCAATTACACAGAATGTAACTCATAGTTTTACAGGTTTTTTGGATCGTTGAATGAGTGAAATAGATGGTTGAGATTATGTAACATTCTTTTCAAACACAATATTGTAAACCCTTTCAGCTGAAGAAATCAATGATAAAGTAAGATCACCATGCTTATATATATCAATCAAGGTAAGCAAAGCATAAAAAGATCAGGCTGAACTGGAAACTCTAATTTATTTTAGAACTTAATATTAAAAGACAGAAGATCCATGGCAGATAACTTGTAGACAAGCAGAAACATAGCGAAATCGAATGAAAACGAAGGATATTGAGGATCAACTAATCAAGAGAGTTGCTCCTCAATATCGATTCCCTCCATCAGGTTCACATGGTTGAGTAAGGGATCGAACATTTCAATGTCCAAAAACATGTTGGGAACTTTTGTCGGCACAAGAGGGTTGTCGCCGGTGTGTTTTGTCGTTGGAAGTTTACGGGCAATGACCACGGAATTGATAACCTCGTCAGTAGGATGGAAAATGGAGAGGACTTCATATCCTCTTAGATCACAAGGATCGACAACCGGATATAGGAAAGCCCTAGCACCGTGCGCACTCCTCAGCATCAAAAGAGCCCCAGGGGCCATGTACTTAGCCAAATGATCAACGACTCGAACTTTTTCATCCTTATTCATCCCGACAAGAGCCGCCAAGAAAACGACATCATAGTCTCTCAATGCATCCGTGACATCCATTATGTCCGTGGTATGAAAAAACATCCGTCGAGACAAATCGGGGTCGGACGAAACCAACCGAACAGCCTTGGCATTGGCCGAAGGGTCGATATCGTAGTTATGGAAACGAGTGGTGGTAAGATGGGAAGAAGCCAACACAATCGAAGTGAGGGGAAGGGGACCAGAACCCACAAAGGCAACGTTGCTCGGGACATGTCCCGAGCAATGTTGGGTAAGAATGTCGAATTCGAGTCGGGTGAGCTTGAGGTAGTTGGAATAGTAAGGGAAAACGTTGAGATGGAGAAGAGGGGTTTGGTAGGATGCTAAGATGGTTGAGAAATGGGTCTCCAAATGTCCCTCGGCTTGTCCACATAGGCGGATCAAGTTGGACCTGGTTTCTTGAATTTTGTTGCAGAGCTTGGTGACATCAATAGGGCTGGGTGGCATGCATGTGAGGACGAGCTGTGTGAAGAGCATGTTGACATCTTTGGATGGTTTGAGACTGTCGAGGCTTGAAATTTGGTCATACAACTCGCAGACTTTTTGCACCACTTCATCCTTCTCGCAAACCATGTCGACACTATGAGGTTATGGAGAACAGTCTTACTAGAGCTGGGTATCAGTACCTCCAATGGAGTCCTTATTTATGGGCAACTGCGGGGGACCCACAAGGCGAATAGAAATCTCTAACCTTTTTCGGTGATCTCGTACTAAAAATTAAGTTTATAGTTTATTGTTAGAGTTTATGAAACTTAGGGTATGGTGTATTTTTTAGGTATATGGTGTAGGGTTTAGAATTTAGTATTTAAATTTAGACTTAAAATTTAATTTTTTAGTATTTCAGCATAGAAAGGGACATCGAAAAGGGTAGATGATTTTTATCTCTCACAAGATTGAGGGTAAAGGGACTAATGGCAGGATGGAAATCGCCTACCCTTTTATTCTCCTACTTTAAAATAGTGAGTTTAGGGTTTAGAGTTTATGGTTTAAGGTTAGGGGTTGTGGTTAATGTTTAGGAAATTAAGGGTAGGGTTTAGGGTTTAAGATGTGGAAATTAAGGTTTGAGTTTAAAATTTAATTTTTAAGTGATTTTTAGTGTGGGGCATAAAAGATAGCATAATTAGGGTCCAGAAGATTTTTAACCGTAATTGCAGTAATAATACGTACTGCAGTGACCCACAAGGCGAATAGAAATCTACTGCTCTTTTTCGGTGCTCATATTTATGCTCTCATACTAAAAATTAAGTTTAGGGTTTGCGGTTAGGGTTTAGAAAATTTAGGGTATGGTATATTTGTTATGTATAGTGTGTAGGGTTTAAAATTTAGTATTTAGAGTTAAGGTTTAAAATTTAATTTTTTTAGTATTTTTTAGTGTTGGGGCCAAAAAATAGACATCGAAAAGGGGCAGAGAATTTTTATCCTCCACAAGTGTGAGGGTTAAGGGAGTAATTGCAAGATAGAAATCATCTGCCCCTTATTATGCCCCCACTTTAAAATAGTGGATTTAGGGTTTAGAGTTTATGGTTTAATGTTAAAGGTTGTGGTTAGGGTTTAGGAAATTAAGGGTATAATGTATTTTTTAAGGTTTAAGGTTAAGGTATGAAAATTAAGGCTAGGGTTTAGAAAAGAAAGACGTTTTTTCTCCTACAATTACTGTTAAAAAAATTTTGACACGAACTTATCATGAAATACTGGCAATTTTTAAAATTCGTCGAAAAATTTTGACGACTTCTAGAAAAAATATATACTTTTTTTTTCGAATTAAAATGATAGCATAAGAAATTACATCAGAAACGAGAAATCAGAGTCTAAAAGAAGCAAAATAGAAGACGGGGGTGTATCAAAAATTACTAAATCGAAACTATCGGAACTAGCTAGCTTTGCAAGGGCATCAGCGGCTTTATTTCCTTCACGTGGCAACCACCGGACAAGGGTCTCCCCACCTGTTCTAAGCTTTGCAATGTCACGGATGAGCGGGTTCGTGTCAAGGAGAGCATTATCGCGGTTCAAACGATCAACCGCTTCTTTATTATCCATTTGAATAAGAATCCGAGAGAAACCTTTTGATCGAGCAATCCTATCTATAGAAAAACTCGATATTATGTATTCAAATTTTTAATCTTTTAAAAACATGATATTAGAATTCTAATTACCTAAATGTAACACACCGTCTTTAAACAAGAAAAGAGTGTGGTTTCTAGTTGCATGCCAAAATTGGATAAGATTTTGACCAAAGGAGTCGTGGGGGACACGCCCTCAAGTGTCCTGGTTTAGCTTTTCTAAAGTGAATGCCGGGGCCTGCCTAGCAAATAGCAATAGCAATAGCCTGATTGGGTTGCCCCTGCTTCCATTGCTGCTGGACCTAATTTGCGGTGAAAAAGTTGCGGTGCCAGAGAAGCTGAAAAAATTGGCGGTAAAAAATCCAGCGTTTGAGGCATAAATTCCAACAAAAACCGATAGCAACGCAATTTTATCGGATCGTTCAGCAATACTTCTCTGTTTGCGTGCGAAACGGCCGTTTTAACAACAATGAAGAACGAAGCCTAAAAGGCATCCGTGCTTTAGTTTTGAACAGTACAGGCATAAACTGGTCACAGGTGTGCTATTCATTCTTCCTTCATTAGTAGAAGCTTTTGCAAGTTATGTGATGAGGTGTGCTTCATAAAAGTAATGAGTGGTAGTGGAACTGTTTGGAAATGGTATCATGTGCGATTAAGATTTACATGGTTTAAGGTTTAAGGTATGAAAATTAAGGTTAGAGTTTAAAATTTAATTTTTACCCATAATTACAGTAATATTTCTGTTGTGTTTTGTATTTCATGATCTCGGGTGGTTTTTATCAAATAAATGGAGTAACCAATATGATTTACGACCTACATTGCCTGAAGTCGACTTAACTACAACCCTACCTCACTTTTATTTTGCCGTCGACGTGACTGCAACGTGACTTTAACAAGGATAAAATTCGTCTGACCCTTTTCGGTGCTCCTACATATGCTTCAACACTAAAAAAACTAAATTTTAAGCCTTAATTTTAAATTTTAAATTCTAAACCCTATACCCTAAAAAAATATACCCTACCCTAAATTCCTTAAACCTTAACTACAACCCCTGACCTAAAACCCTAAACCTTGAAGTTAATTTTGAGCGTGGAGGCATATGTAGTGACACCGAAAAGGGTAGCGGATTTCCATCCCTTCAACAACAAAATTTAAAAAATTTAGCCAAGGGCATGAGTTATATTGTTGTTGTTAATTGTTATAGTTTTTGTAAGGCAAAATGTCAAAAATAGCCCCTAATTTTTTATATTTTGGTCATTTTAATCTTATTCTTTTTTGTGTGTGCAAACAACCACTTAACGTTTCATTTTTCGTTCAAATTTTACCTTTGTTGGATAAAAATTGTTAGTCAAATAACGGTCAATGTCGGAGGCTGACGTGGCATGTCTGCAGGGCAAGGGGAGATGATATGACACTGTCACGTGACATTTTTGCTAACGTGGCCTTTAAAAAAATAAAAAAAAATAATTATTTTTAAAAAATACTTTTTAAAATATTTTTAACCAATCGCCACATCAGCAAAGTGTCATGTGGCAGTTCTAGGTCATTTCTCCATGCCCTGCAGACATGTCATGTCAACCTCAGGCGTTGACTAACAGTTTTCATCCATGAAAGGTAAAATTTGAACGAAAAATAAAACGTGGTTGTTTGCACACAAAAAAAAATAGGATTAAAATGACTAAAATATAAAATGTTGGGGGCTATTTTTGACCTTCTTCCATTTTGTAACTTGAAACTTTAAGTCAACTTCTTCGTGCATGGAGCATTACCAGGTTTTGTTGGCCGATTTATATACTATGAACATTCTATCTCAAGTTGCCTTCCCATGAAATATTGCTTCATATTCATATAGAGAGAGAGATTCCTTTGCGGATCATTTTGATGGATCCATTAATGGATAGTTGTTCAATTTACATGAAAATAACTAGGTCTAGATGGTTAATTTTTTGGTGGGAAATATCAAAATTATATATGAGAAGTTGTTAAATGTGTAATGTGATATATAAACTTTAATTTTTTATTATATAATTATATACATGAAACTTTGAATTTAGTTTAGTTGTGTACATAAAACGTTGATTTTAAGATGTTACAACAATAATAGCATATGTTTTTTATGTTTATATTTTAATTCTATTTGATTTTGTGTATAAAAAATATTAGTAATTTGTGAAAATTAAATTAAACTGAATTTGATGTATACATTTGCACAAAATCAAAATTTATGTGTAATATTGAACATTTAATAAAAGTTCATGTATAGTTCTGATATTTATCCTTAATTTCTTTGTTATTGTTTTATTTTTAGAGGGCACCAATATATGTGCAGAGGCGGAGCCAAAATTTTTGGATAGGGTAGAAAAGTATAACTTATTTTTAACATAAGAGACAATTTATAATTATCTCATAAAATTTTCAAATTTATTATTGGATTAATATCCTATACACTGGCGGTGGAAAGTTTTTATTTCCACAAGCGCCTCAATTATAGGGTTTAGGGTTAGTGTTTAGGGGTTTTAGTGTAAATGTTTAGAATTTAGGGTTCATGTTTAGAATTTAGGAATTATGGTTAGATTTTAGGGTTTAGGGTTAGGGTTTAGTTTTAGGGTAATATGGGTGGGGATTTAGGTTTTAACCTATAAACCCTAAATTTTAACCCTAAACTCAAAATTCTATCAACAATCCCTAAATTCAAAACTAATATACTTATACCCCTAAATTTCAAATCCTAAACGAAGTCCCTAACCCCTAAAACTAAGGCGCTTGTGTAAAAAAGTTTCCACAAGCGCTTGTGTATAGAACAATTACCCTTTATTATTATACAATTTAAAGCTAAAATGTTTTTTGGGGGGCACAACCCCTCCTAATGTGCATGTAGCTTTGTCATTGTGTGTGCGAGAAATTAATTTTTTTGGCACTTTATATTTTTTGTTAAATTGATACAAACATAATAGAACGATAACACTATTTTGTTCTTATTGGCATATTCATGTCAACTGTTTTTAAAAAAAATTTAATTTTTTGATAAAATGACAAAAAAAACAAGAGATAGAATAATTGATATTAAATATTGAAGTGCTAAAATGACTAACTAAAATAATTGGAGCCAAAAGATCATTCTACGCATAAATTTCATTTCACCAACTCATTTAGCAGTATCGTCAAAATATATATATATATATATGATTAATATCCTATACACTGGCGGTGGAAAGTTTTTATTTCCACAAGCGCCTTAATTATAGGGTTTAGGGTTAGTGTTTAGGTTTTAGAGTTTAGGGGTTTTAGTGTAAAGGTTTAGAATTTAGGGTTCATGTTTAGAATTTAGGATTTATGGTTAGAATTTAGGGTTTAGGGTTAGGGTTTAGTTTTAGGGTAATATGGGTGAGGATTTAGGTTTTAACCTATAAACCCTAAATTTTAACCCTAAACCCAAAATTTTATCAACAATCCCTAAATTCAAAACTACTACACTTATACCCCTAAATTTTAAACCCTAAACAAAGTCCCTAACCCCTAAAACTAAGGCGCTTGTGTAAAAAAATTTCCACAAGCGCTTGTGTATAGAACAATTACCCATATATATATATACGGAAAATATTTTGATACATAACTTGTATAAACTTTCAATTTTAAGGTTTAAAAATTTATGTTAGAATTTAGGGTTTAAAAGTTTAGTGTGTACGGTGTAGAATTTAAAGTTTATGGTTAAAGTTTAGAGTTTAAAATTTAAGATTTAGGTTACAAGGTTTAGGATTTATATTTTATTTTATAACTTAAATATGAAAAGTCGTATCAATTATTTTTATATAACTTGTGTATTAAAATACAACGCATATTTATATGCTCATATAAAATTTTATAAGAGAGAGAGAGCTGCAAATTGCCAAATTTTAGTGAATGCAATGAATTTCAATTTGGATTTTGACAGAAATAAAATATATCTCACTATGAACTGAGCATGCCTAACACTGTTAGCATTATTCCAAAGTACCATAATGAAAAGAAAAAAAAATACTCGGCTTTATTATTATTATTTTTTGGTAAAGTGCATATTTATTGTATAGTTTTATGTTCGGAACTCGTAATTTTTTCTCTTAATAATGTCTTCTCTAAAATTAAAAGTTTAATTTTTTTCCTTGAAAAAACAATGTGCCTTATCATTACATTGATTTTCATTATTATTACACTTTGTACAAATTTCCATAACACCTATTCTTCTTATATAAACAAAGACACATTTTGTTGGTTGCATCTTTTCAAGATCGCATCATATTAAAAAAACACATCTCATTCTTTTTCAACATATTCACTCTGAATATGTACTATTTTTCTAATAATTATATTCGAATCCGGATAATATATAATATTCAAGAATTGGATGGCCAGTTGGAGAAGGTGAATCGGTATGTTGACATTGTAACGCCATTACATGAAAGCTACAAAATCATCCTTCCAATTTAAAAACACAACCCTAGCTTTTTGTGAGTGAGACCAGAATGTGTATAGTACAATCTAGTGGTTCCTTTTGTTTCAATTATATATTGAGGTAATGCTCTTTTCTTCCTTTTGTATTGAATGGTGAATATTTAGAGAGAATGGTTTTGTTTTGTCATAAAAGTGAGTACATGTGCACTTCTCCTCCTCCTTTCGGCCTTGGGAATTTCTCATCTGTTGAAGGTGCCCCTCACACGTTAAAGCTTTCCATCCATGGCCATGGCTGTTTCAACTTTGTACCTGATTCAACGAGTGACGCATGAAATTGGAACTCGCCGTGCATGTTAGCCAACTTCCACTTAAATTTTTATAAATTTAAAAAAAATTATTAGGAACCCACTTTGTATCTTCAATGTATTAAAGAATAAAAATGAAAAAAAATGAACTATTAGAAACCAATTTTGATATTTAGCTTTATGAATTGCAAAAAAGAATGTTGGCATTATCTTATATAGGCCTAGATAGAGTGTAAGCCTTTGTTTCTTATCAAAGTGAGATTCTTGTAGCTAAAGAGTTCGCTACTATATTTTAGCTTCAAAAATATCATATTGATAAAAAACAAAGGCTTACACTATAGCTAGGCCTAAAGCTAATGCTGACATTTTTTTTTACAATTCATGGAGCTAAATTCCAAAGTTAGCTCCTAATACTTCATTTTTTTGTTCTTCAATACACCGAAGATTCAAAGTGAATTCTTAATAGCTTAAATTTTTAAAAAAATGTTTGATTTAAAAAATTTTAAGTTAAACTAACCGTGCATGCACAACGAGTTTAAAAAATATTTTTTATTAGAATTCGCCACACATGCACGGCGAATTCACTGTAAGAGTGTTATCCCGAAAAATATAAATTTTTGGGTGTTATTTTGAAGAATATAGGATAAAATGGTGCTATTTTAGAGATTGAACATTTCATTTATGTTTGATAAATAAGCAATGATTGCACTCTCCATTTTCATTTTTAAAACCATTTTAATTAATTATTATTAGAATATATTTGCTTTTATTTATCATAATTCGTGTTATATAGGTTTTAATGATATAAAAAGTCATGACGTTGATTGCAAAACCGACAGAACTTGTCGTAAACCTATCAGTGGATTTTATTCATCTTTTTTATTCCCTAAATAATGAATAACGAGAGTGTTTCGATGGAGATGAAAATCTTGTTCGTGGTGATGTTTTTGTTTGATTTTCCCCCCAGGATTTTACTAAAATCTAGTAAATGAAGAGAGGAGAAGTAATCAATGTTTAGTTATGTTTAAATAAATTTAAATATTTATTTATAAACCCTTCAGGCTTTTATTTTATTCATTAATAAAATTACGAATTGTAGTTTATTGACAATGGATCCAATATAATATACAAAAAAGTATTTTAATGGAAACCATAATATACTTCCATCTCATACTTATTGCCATTTTTTTATTAAATAGTAAAGTATTAAATTTTTATGTCGAGATTCGAACACATACAAAATAAGTAAGATGACCATTCGTAGCCACTAAGCCAATTAGTGGATCTCTACTAGGGGTGCTTAACGAGTTGAGCAGCTCGTAAGCTGCTCGAACTCGACTCGGTCAAAACTCAGTAAACGCTTGACTCGGGTTGACTCGACTCGAGACCTTAACGAGTTGAGTCGAGCAAAGTCTAACTCGACTCGATAAGTTTGCGAGTAGCTCGTTAATTTTTTAAAATATTTGTGGATTGTTATTTTAGTTTTAATATGTTTGTTTGATGAATTTGTGGATTGTTACTTTAGTTTTAATATGCTAGTTTGGTGTATTTGTGGATTGTTAGTTTGGAATTTAGATTTAGAAAGCGCTTTATACACTCTTTTGATATTTTTTTGGTTAAATTTGTTAATTTATGTTAATATTAAGCCCCATATAGTATTGTTAAATTTTACTTTTAGTTAAAAATAAGTCAATTTTTTAGTGAGCATAACGAGCAACGAGTCGAGCTTAACGAGTAGCAAGTTGAGTTGAGCAACAAATTTTTTAACAAGCGCGAGTCGAGCACAATTTTAACGAGCTTAACGAGCAACGAATCGAATCGAGTAACAAAACTTTTAACGGGCACGAATCAAACAATGCCCAACTTGTGATTGACTCGCTCGATAAGCACCCCTAATCTCTACTCATTGTTAAATTTAACCAATGAGATGGGGTTTAAAAGGAAATGTGGCAACCGGAAAGAGTTTTCATAACAAAGTACTGAAAAGAGCACTAAGGAAATCTTCACGCACTTAACAGTTAAGTGTGTCGACATTCACAGCACTATATATATAAAAATAAAGGTTGCTTTTTTATAAAGAAGGATGGGTGTGTGATGATTGATCCAACAGTAGGGCTAGCAGGCAACCGCGACTACTCGACGTCGAAATTGCGGTGGATACTGTTCTCATGGGTCGACCTAGCTTTTCAACTGCCTTTAGGGTTGGTTCTAGAAACAAACTATTCAACTTGTTCATTTTATTGAAATCTCATGTCACTATCTCTTTTGTAATAGATGCCCTGGAGGAACCTATTTCAATTAGAGCTGTAAACGAACTGAACGATGAGCGAACCGTTCGTGAATTATTCGGCAATAAGTTTGTTTATGTTCGTTTATTTATTAAACGAACGAACATAAACAAGATTTTTTGTTCGTCTAATTAAATAAACGAACACGAACAAAATGCTTGTTCGTTCATTTATGTCCGTGAACGTTCGGTAATCCGTTCGTTTATGTTCATTTAAATTTATTCACATATGTCTAGGGGTGTTCATTATTCGGTTAAATCGAACTTACCGACTTAACCAAAACAAAATTGGTTAATTTATTAGATAATTTTAAGGTTCGACTAATGATTAAGAGTTTTTTCAAAATTTAATTATCCATTAATTCAGTTTAAAATCAGTTAATTAACTGAATTAATCGAACTAACCAAAAATATTAAATATTTAACAAATTATATATGTTCGTTCATGTTCTTTACTGTTCGTTTATGTTCGTTTACCATTTAACAAACGAACACGAACAAGCTACATTCCTTAATGAACGAACACGAACAAGCTACATTCCTTAATGAACGAACACGAACAAGAAATTTTGTGTTCGTTTATGTTCGTGTTCGTTCATTTGTTCGGTTAAAGTTAAACGAACAAACATGAACACACCCTCATTCGTGTTCGTTTACAGGCCTAATTTCAGGGTAAGTAAGAATCCGTCTTGAAATCTGAATTTTCTTCTTTTAGTTATCGATTTTATTGGTTGTGTCTACAATGAGATTTTATTTGTGTCCAACCGTACACAAATTATAATCAAAGGCTCACTAAAAATGTCTATCAAAAATATTTCTGAATCCGACACTGCGCAAGTATGGATCCCCGCTATGTCAATGGATGATCTCTTGTTGATATAAATCTTGGATGCCATCTACTGGATATTTCTCATGAAATTTGACATTCCATCAAATATGGCTTTTAGTGAGCACGTAGACAAATAAATGATGATAAACAAATTTACTAAAGATTAATGTACTGAGCTTTAGCCCATATAATTCACAGAACTGTAAAGATCTTCACCTACTCTGATATGATATTGAAATTTACTCTATGGTACAATATACAGTGATCCAAATAGAACCGAAACAATTCGAAATGACTCGACTTTTTAACTAATTTGATCCAAAGTGGTTACCTCTGAGTTCTAAATTTCAAGGTTGATGCTGTTGTTGTTGACTTGGGCTCCTTATGCATCTAAGGTATCTATTGAACACTGCAGAATGAATCTCTAGCAACAAATTTCTTCAATTTCTTGGGGCCACAAGGGGATCAAACAACGATCAATCCAACACTGAGAGATAAAAAAGAACAGGATGTCAAATGATTCGAGTATCTATACGTTGGAATTCGGCAACTAAATTTCAGTTTCTTTTGAACCTATACATGTTCATCTGAACTAAAAAAGTAACAACCTGAACTTACAATTTGTTCACCAGAAACTAGAACTTTCTTCTGATTCAGAGCTCTCATCCGGTGGGGTTTCGTATTCACCTGAATTATCTTTAACATAGGAATCCTCTGAAACTTCTGATTTTTCATAAACAGAAGCCTCAAGATTTTCACTTTCTTGTGATTCAGAGCTCTCATCAGGTGGAGATTCATATGCATCAGAATTTCCAAAAACATAGGAATCCTTTGAAGCTTCTGATTTTTCATAAATCGGAGCCTCATGATTTTCACTTTCTTCGCTTTGAACAAATTGAAGCATGTAGTGCACTCCGTTGACCACGTCATAAACCATCAGTCCAATCCTACCACCAAACCAACCCCCCAAATGACTTCCCACGAGATAACCGACCCTCCCGAGCCTTTGTTCACCAAGAAAGCCACCACCATAGGCACCGAATAATGTGCCTGTACCCCTTAGAAACCCTTCAGCAATAGTACCGCCATAGTATAGAGCTTCGAAAAAGTCCCAACCAGAGGCAATAATAGGACCTATAATGCGTTTGGCTTGGCGTGTTGCCAACTTTGCTGCCTTTTTCCCTTCTGTTTGTGCTAGTTTCGCTGCTTCTTTAGCAGCCATGCCCTGCGATACTGCATCTTCTATCGCCTTCTCCATCGCCACATTCCTTGCTCTCTCGACATGAGCAGATCTAATGTTATAGAAATATAGCTTCACGCCCTCCTTTACCAAACAAGCTACAGAACCAGATCCCATATCGAAGCAATTCAACAAAGTAAATTGCCCACTTCGGGACGATGCCTGCTCTCCAACCAGCTCCCTACATTTTTCGGCTACAAGAATAAAGAAAATTAAATTAATGTAAAAAACACAAACAGCAAACTAAGGCAAAAAAATGCATTTAAGAGCAGGGATATGCAGATAAGGCATAATCTCGGTATAAACCCTAAAATAACACATAAAATCCCAAGAGGAAAAAGGGGTCATTGCCCAGTTTAGAGAACAGCTCAATTAGTCTATAAGAGTTAGAAAACAAATACAAAGAATAACATAACTTGAATCCCACGGAATCAAGATTTGTTCTTGCAATTAAGGTCAAACTTTTAATATCGACAACCCAAAGTAATCAATTAAACCGTTAAAGTTCTAGTTTCTAGTACACTATATAAGGAAATAATTTCACGAATATGGGGAGGAATTAAAGCCAAAAAAAGGGGGGAATGAAACATGAGTTCAAAACGAGGACGTTTTGGGGATTGTTTTCTTACCGGAAAAACTGAGGACGATGACTCCGACGATGAGGCCCAAAAGCTGAACTCTTCCCATCTGGAAATCCATTGGAAACTGATTGAGGAAAAGGTTAAAATATTGGCGGAACCCTAAAAAGTTCTAGTCTTGATTTGGGGTTTAAACAGGGGAGATGGTGAGATGGGATCAGATTTCAAACAGATTATTCTTTTGAGTACGGCTTAAGGAAGAGGAAAGGAATCTAATTACGTCGCAGAACGTACATTGAAAAGTGAGTCAATCGTTCTGGAACAATTTGACTGAGAATATTTAGGAGGCCCATTGTTAATCACGGTCCAAATATTAGCCCAAATTGTGGATCTGTTTTTTTTCATTTTTTTGTTGCTCTTTCGGATTTTAAGGTTTCGGATTTTAAGGTTTCGCCCGCGTCGCAGACCTGGCTTTGGTGAATGAGTATTCTATCGGGGATTTTCAACGTCTCAAACTCGAGATTTTGTTTAACTTCCATTAGTTGTGGGTCTGCTTTTTAACTCACTAAAACAACCTATTCGAAGCTTTTCAGTGTGTATGATATTAAACTCAATGAGTGATTCTTATGAAAAATAAATGATGTTTATTTTAAAAGATCCAGATTAGAACATTTGTATAAATAAAGTGTGTGCTTTATTAAAAGGTTAAGAAAAAGTATAAACATGTTATATTACTTTGTGTTATTAGAAAAGCTTTCGAAAATATATATGACAAATAAAAAATTTCAAATCGAAAATTTAATTTCTTTTAATTGAACTTATTGAGCGGTTTGAGTAGTAAAATATGTTATTTCTCATTGGTAATATGGGTTTGAACTACATTATATGTAGAATTGTAAAGTGGGAACTTCTGGTTTATAGCAGAGCAGGTGAGTTACAAGTTTCACTCCTGCAGTCTGTAGCTCATGATTGAAGTACACGGGCGGTTCAATAATTTACGGGTGTAACATCCCAAAATTTTTCTAATTCGGAAAATCTAAAATTTAAAATTGAAACCCTAATATTTGGGAATTTATTTTTTGAAACCCTGATTGGGGATGAAATTGAACATAATCAGAATTTTAGGGCTTAATTTAGAAAGTTTGGGGGTTATTTGGTAAAGTTGGTGAAGTTGTGAGGCTGTTTTGTAAGTTCTAAAAAGCTTGGTGACCATATGTGTGATTTACCCATTTTCTAAGGGTATTTACACCTCGTATACCACCAAAACCCTTTTCAGCTTTTTTCACGCAGCCACCGTCCGCACTGCCCTTCAAATTTGTTCTTCAATCTGAAAATCTCAGAAATATCAAAGAGATGGCCTTCTTCCTTCGACAAAGTAGCCTTGCGAGCCAATTCCGATCTTCTTATCAGGTATAAAAGTATATATTTTTTATGCGTGCGTATGTTTGGCCTTCGCTTGATTTGTTAATACCTCTATGAAATTTATTCACTGATTAAAATCAGAAGACATTGGGCTCCATGGCCGTTCCGAGTCGAGCGTTTCACGTTGAGCTTGGGGATCGTGAAAAAGCTGTGAGTTCCCCCCTTTTTCTGTATCTTTCTCAGTTAAACTCTCTTGATATTAAAAAAAAATTATGTTTTTCGTTACTTTTGCGTTTTTTCTCTTTTGATTTGCTTTAATAGTTTTCATATCTAGCATCTGATTACGGTTTTGGGTATTATAGTACAACTTCATCCTTTTATTAATTGAGGGAATTATAGAGTAAAAGGATCCTCATTTGAAAAGATTCTGAATGTTCGTTTTCGTTAATTCTTTTTATAGCGTGTTTCAATTTTTAAGCTTTTATGTTCAGCTACCGAGTCATGACATTAGATAGGGAAATTGGTATTTGATTACCTATAATCTAACGGTTCTAATCCTTCAATCAGTTTCCTTTTTTTATGGCTTGGAAGAGAGAGGCTTAGAAATGATTAGATTAGTACTTCACACGCGCGCACACACACACATTCTTAAAAGTGATGCCCTTGTGCCATACTTGATCCTGTGTTGATATCGAATACACTCTGTAGCTCTTGGCAGAGGACCCTTCATTACGACGATTTAAATCTTATAAGAAGAGTGTGTGGAAACTGAAGAGAATCGGGGATGTTCTGACAATTGTTGTTGTAGCAGGTGAGGCTACTTTTGCTATAAGTTGAAATGAATTGGCTCTAAATATGTGTTGAATGCTTAATGTAGTTTGAACTAAATTTTGGTAACTTGGACATTAGACTCTATTGTAAGTTGTAACCGGAAATGTTCTTTCTTTTGCATTTTTAGTTGTCAATCTTGAAATGAAACAAAAATTGTGCAAGATCATTTAAAAAAGCTTAATTTTTAAGGTTTGCAACCCATTTGGCATTGCATTTTTAGTTGTCAATCTCCACCCATATGAAATGGCTTGATGGTAGAATTAATTTGGTTAATGACTGCTCTCTTCTTCCTTCCTTCACCCCTTCGTCAATAGGATTGTGAAATTATGAACCGAGTCACAAAAAAAGAAATCGTGTTGAATCAGTCGTAATGGATTAGATAGTGTTTTTATTTCTAGAGTTTGATGTACTAGATCTTGCATAAGACTAGAAAGAAATATAGTGTTGCTGTTTAAAAATGTCCATGACTAAACATCTTGTATGATGATATTATGCTTGTTTATTTCAGGGTGTTGTTATGAAATTTATGTGAAGGCAGTATTGAGAGAAGAAGTTCGGGGCAAGGCAAAGGCTGCTGATGGAAATAAATGAGACCGTGCGTGCTTTTGTGCCTAAACAAGAAAGTGTCTTAGCATTTCATCTTGTTTTGGCAGCACTATTTTAGCTTTTAATGATTTTGGCTTATGGTAAATAAGTAAAATGGACATGCGTTGTGACATTGTTGAAGACACCAGTCGGATGTTTTCTCAGGTTCTCATATGTTGAATAAAAATGTTTTTGGAAGATTATTTGATTCATTGCAGAAATAGTTGCATCCCCAGTATCAGGTAAGCTGACCTATAGGTAGTAATGAAACCGATGATCCGGAAGCTAATACGAAATCCAGGATTTAATCGGTAACACATTATCGATCACGGTTACGAAAGGGTACTTACTGCTACTAATCTCAGATATTTAACTGAATCTGCCAAATCATCCCAAAGTTCTTTAAAGAGATGAGTCTGTCTGCAGGATAAAAGTCTGGCTTTGTTCACACAACTGCAATTACTTGTATTTGAATCAAATCCAAACTGTTTTTGTTTGTTGTGACATTATATTGTACCTCCCACTTGTATGTATCTCTATAGCATCAACGACATTAGTTTTAAGGAGTTCAGCTGTAGCTACAGCATCTCTTACATATGTAACCTCTCCTGAATTGGCTCAATATAATTATTAGGCCTAAGAAATAGACAGAAACATTAAGAAAAACACATGCATGTTTCCAATAGTGGCCATAGATTGTAAGCATTTATAAATACTTGAGGAATAAAGGTTTGTACAAGCAAGAAAGAAGCAATGCTTACTTGTTTTATCATACGGGCAAATCGGAAAACAATACCCGCAACCATAGCAGCGTTCCGCAGCACAATCGATACTATCAACTGAAAAATATATTATTAGAAAGTCTAATATATTCATCTCAATGATAAATTTCAAAATTTGTCGTCTTTTAACCACACCTTAAACATTCCGCACCCAGACTTACACTTTATTTTTACACCTTATTCTTGAGCAATGTTGCTGTGGACTGATTGTTACTCATTGCACATATGAAGAATGTTGTTGTAGACTGATCGTTATTCTTGCACTTATAGTATCTTTGATTTCATTTTTTAAAAAATAAATTTTATTTTATTCAGTCTCATTAAATTTATCAAGTATTAAACTTTTAAAATAATATACATTTTTAAATTTTGATTGTTATTATTTAAAATATTTTAATTAATTAAATTTTATAAATATATATATATATATTTAAAATTATTTGATTGAAAGTTTTAAATAACATATATATTAAAATTTATTAATAATAAATTTAAAATAATAAAAAATCAAAATTAAAAACTATTTTTACAACTGAAACATAAATTTCAAAACCGTAACTTCTTAAACCCGTAGCCAAACAAACAAAACGTTTCCTACGTGTCATATGAAACTTCTTCCCAATAGTTTTGCGCCATGTCAACCCAATGACACTAACGAATGACATGTCCTCATATTATTGGTCGTCGTCGGAACCAACCATAATACCTCTTTTTTAACTGGACCGCTGAAAGCCAGAACCCATTGAATTCAACGAATATATAGAGGAACCCACGCTTGGCCTTACCCTCTCAGTGCAGCTCCACTTCTCTCTCTTAGATGAGATCGGCCATGGCGATTCAAAAGCGATCCCCAAATTTTGTCTCTCTGATTCTCCTCTCTCTCGTCGCCGTCGCCTCTGCCGAGGTTTTCTTCGAAGAACGCTTCGAAGGTAAACTCTTTCTTTACTCATTTCTCTTCGCTTTTTATTACTAAATCTATCCGTCGTATCCGAACCGTTAGATCGGCTTGGTTTTTAGACGTTTTAGCTTTCAGTTTATCTAATTTTTACGGATCGGCGATTTTTATGCTTTATTTTGGCTATCACGTTGTTTTTATTTGTTTCTTTACTCAAATGCTTAATTACGTTTAGAAATGCAATTTATTCGAGTAGATCAGCTGATAATCTGATTTCTTAAGCTGGTTCTACATTTTTTTTTTCATAATAGAATTTGCGTTAGAGAAATGTAGTTTAATTGCGATAAGAAATGACAGTGAATGTACGATCTCTAATGTTTCAATTGATCTGTAACTGTAGAGGATAATAAAAAGTAATGGTGATTATTATATTATTCCTCGTTTTCATTATTTCTCATTTTTCATTTATAATTGCTAATCAAGTATTTGTTTATGTGAAACCAAAGAAAAGTGGATGAAACCGTTAGTTTTTAGCAATGTCAGAGGGTTATCCTTTTTAGCTGCATCTATTGATATCAGGGTAAAGCAAAATGCGTACCTATTTTAGCGTACTTTGCTTTTATGTTCATTCGATTCTGTATTCCTTTTAACAAATGAGTGAGAACTTATGAAAAGGAAGCCGCCTTTGCTTTAAGTGTACTCATTTTAGGCTTTACTGTTTTCAAACAACTTTGATTGCAAGCGTTTTTGCTGATTTTGCTTTTTCTATTGTTGTGAAACTTTAGATGGATGGGAAAGCCGGTGGGTAAAATCTGACTGGAAGAAAGATGAGAACATGGCTGGGGAATGGAATTACACTTCTGGAAAATGGAATGGGGATCCTAATGACAAAGGTAACCTTCTGGAATTACTCATAATTTGGTATAGATAAAGACTATTTTTCAAGTTAGTTACCTATGACTCTGCATTTTGTACAGGTATTCAAACTAGCGAAGACTACCGGTTCTATGCTATTTCAGCCGAGTTCCCAGAAGTCAACAACAAGGGAAAGACTCTAGTCTTCCAATTTTCTGTGAAGCACGAGCAAAAGCTTGACTGTGGTGGTGGCTACATGAAGTTGCTCAGTGGTGACATTGACCAGAAGAAATTTGGTGGTGATACCCCATACAGGTTTTTTCATGCCCTGTGATCTAACCATTTCACATCTCTAATAGATATTATTGTTAGATTTACTGATTTTTATCTTATGTTGGTGTGTTGCAGCATCATGTTTGGGCCTGATATCTGTGGGTACAGCACCAAGAAAGTACATGCTATTCTTACCTACAATGGGACAAACCAGTTGATCAAAAAGGAAGTTCCTTGTGAGACCGACCAACTCACTCATGTTTATACATTCATTCTTCGGCCAGATGCTACCTACAGCATCCTTATTGATAATGTTGAGAAACAAACTGGTAGCTTGTACACTGATTGGGATCTTCTCCCACCAAAGAAGATCAAGGATCCTGAGGCCAAGAAGGTAATTGGTCGCACCCTATCTCAATTGTTATCTTTTTTGGTTTGCTTTTTTCTTGTATGCACTTTGAGTACAACTTGAATACTTTGCATGATGCGCAGCCTGAAGATTGGGATGACAAGGAATACATCCCTGATCCTGAAGACAAAAAGCCAGAGGTTATAACATTCTCTTATGCTATATTATATGTACTGCCTAAAGATGCATACGCAACTAACCTCTAGTGCTTTGATATTGTAGGATTATGATGACATTCCCAAAGAAATTACCGATCCCGATGCGAAGAAGGTAGTTATTTATTTCTTTTTGGATTGCTTTTATCATTAAACAGTATACCTTGTTTGAACTAAAGTGTATTGATTAAACTCATTTACCCCAGCCTGAAGATTGGGATGATGAGGAAGATGGTGAATGGACAGCCCCAACAATCCCCAACCCTGAGTACAAGGGCCCGTGGACGCAAAAGGTTTGTGAGATCCTTACCTAATTGCAACATATGATATGACTTTTGAGTTAGCGATTTGTAACAGTTTTCCCTCTATTTTCAGAAAATCAAGAACCCCAACTACCAGGGCAAGTGGAAGGCACCGATGATTGACAACCCAGGTCTTTAACTAAGCTCATTTCTGTTGTGGCTTTTTCTTTTTTATATTTAACGTCAAAATGTTTAAGTTTATTTAACCCTTTGCTTTTCCATGGTCCATAGATTTCAAGGATGACCCAGAACTCTATGTTTTCCCTAACTTGAAGTATGTTGGTATTGAGTTGTGGCAGGTACTCTATTGTGTACTCGTATCCTATTATCATCCCGGTTCGTTTCAGAACTGTATAATGAGATAAATGTTTTTGCTTTGTCAGGTGAAATCTGGAACGATGTTTGATAACATCTTAGTTGCTGACGACGTAGAGTATGCCAAGAAACTAGCTGAAGAAACATGGGGCAAGCAGAAGGATGTACGTGAATCATTGTATTTTATGTTCTCTTAATTTTGTTTTGTCATATTTGGCTGATGTTATTGGCTACTGCAGGCTGAGAAGGCAGCATTTGAGGAGGCAGAGAAAAAGGCAGAGGAGGTATTTTCTTGACTGTTGAAGCATTTAATCTCATACTACTTGCACATTTGTGTTTCCTTTCTAATTAATGAAAACTATGATCTTCAGGAATCAAAGGAGTCAGTCGATTCCGATGTAAGCATGCAACATCCCATTTCAAAAATACGATTTCTCTGTTTGCCGTTGTTTTTTTTTATTGTGTTGTTACCTGTTTTTCCAGGCTGAGGATGATGATGATGTCGATGATGCTGAAGGACACGAGTCTGATTCTGATGCCAAATCAGACGACGAGGCCAACGAAGATATGCATGTAAGTAGTTATTCCGATGCCATGAATTAATTTTTACCGATTTCATTATGTTTATTGATCAATGATTGTTCTCTGGATGCAGGATGAGCTGTAGGGGATGAACACTGCAATATTTCGCTGACAATGTAGTTTGTGGAGATAAAAACGCCCGCGGCACTCTTAATTTTTTTCCACCACCCCTGAAAGAATTGTAGTTTTTAGGAGTTTCCGGTTAAGAGGAGAATGGAATTAAATGCTTCAGGCAAATGGAACCATTGACTGGTGCTTTTTAATATGATTTAAACTGTCTGAACAGCGAGATGCCCTTTCCTTTTGTTTTTATGATCGCTAGATTTTCCCACTAGTTTGAACCATTCAAGTTCCGAAATTTTTCAACTGCATGTTTAAAGATTGCGAAACCAAAGATCTAAGCAAGTTTTAGAAAAAAATAAAATAAAATTGATTTAAGTAAATAAAACGCGCACACACACAAACAGCAACTATAGCATTTGTTTGTTCATGGGATCTTAATGTATATTCTTGGTTGATTTTTCGGTTTTCAAGTTTCACCCCGCGTCTTACAATTAGGTTTTTGAGAATTTTTTTGCATATACAAAATAAACTCGAGACCTACTTAAGCTACTTAAATTTAATATTAGATTGGTTCATTATGTATATAGACTTTAATGTGTTCAAATTGTAATTTATCGTATAACACTAGAATGGTACTTGTAATAATTTTATTAATTTTTAATAAGCTAGAGGTTTGAATTTTGACGACGTGAAAATAAAATTAAGAGGATTGTCTCATAATAAGTCTCTATGATTTTCGGTTCAAAATAGTTAGATAATTGATTAGATACTTCCGATGTTTATTTAAAAATAAAAGTAAAAAATATTAAAGAAAACGGTTATTGAGGTCTAAACTAAAGTGACCAATTGACTCATAATTTTAAGACTTCAATAGAAATACCCCCATTTCACATGAGAGTAGAAATCAATCGTTTTTTTAGTGTTTTTATTTATATCATAACATTAAAAAATTAAATTTAAAGTTTAGAGTTTAAAATTTAGGATTTTAAAAAATAGGGGTATTGTGTACTTTTAAGAGTTTAAAATTTAAAATTTAATATTAACACTTAGAATTAGAATTTTTATGAAAAAACACCGAAAAGGGGAAAATTATTTTTGTTCTTTCACATGAAGTCATGTTCTTGTTTCCTTGTGTTTTGGACAAATACAATCAATCTGACACGAGAAGTAAGGTGTAGATGTGCAGTGTGCTGGAAGGAGTAATATGTTGTAGGCCTTGATACATTCTATTCTCTATTCTGTTTCCGAAATGTAGGCTAGTCTAACTCAACAGTTTCCTTCTGTTCTGGCTACTGCATTTATCATCCCCCGTCAGAATTTGAAATGTTCCTTGGTAGTTTTCCCGGCCGTACTCCAAACAATCTTCAGCTGATGCCGATGAATGTACTGTTGTTTTCCCATTACAAACCAAATGACCCAGTATTCAGAAAAACCGTGATAAGCTTGAATGAAGGAGCTGTAATGAAGTTGCAGAGTGGAATGAAAGAGTGACGACAAAGCCTGCTGGCTGCGGCCCACTCGGTCTGACCCGGCGATGCTAATTCATGTGATTTTTATTATTATTATTGTTCCGTTGGTACAAACAGACAAATAGTTACCCCCCACCCTCCATTGCCACTTGGTTTTTGGATAAAGCTAGAGCTGTTGACTTTACAATTTCCTCATTTACACAGCTTCTCCAATAAAAAATCATATATGATAATTAATAGCGCATTACATTACCTGATAGTTGATTGCATTAGTTAATTTGACTAGCGGATTGTACCAGTTGATTGTATAAAAGTATTTGGTAAAATTAACTGATAGTTGATAGCTGTTAGATTATTTAAACAAGTAAAATAACATATAAGTACATGATTATATTCAATACTTGTTTAAATAGTTTATTAATTATCAATATTTTATATCTGGTTACTATTAATTATATCTATAAAATTATTCTTAATATAACTTTTCTAAACATATTCGAATGATTTATATATTAATTTATTATTTATATAATTATATTAATATAATCTAATTAATTAATAAATTTAAATACACATATAAATATGTGATAATAAAAAAAAGTAAATAGAATTAGCTTATAAATAAGATGAAAAATATTTAATATAGATTATTTTGAGATTTTTGGTAACTGGTAAGGATAAAAGAGTCTTTACAACTCTAATATCAAACCTCTAATCTCAAAAATCTCCTATTATGAGCTTTTTCAAAATTAACGGTTTCACCTCAATCCGCTCTTTCAATCTGTTGTTCACTAAACAATAATATTAACGGATTTGACTAGTCAAACCTCTAAGTTTTGTCCAAACCTCTCTTTACCAAACATGGCCGTTGTTTTTTGGTAATAGGCCCCAATATTAAAAATTAAGATTAGACTATAAGATCTAATTTTTAAAGGTTAAAAAAATAATATTTAAGATTTAGAGTTTAAGGTTTGAGTGCAAATTTAATTTTTTGTGTTAGGACATGTCAACAGTTGAAACTTTGTGACAAAGTTTGGGGCTAATTTTTTAATTTGGAGGTTTAAATTAAAATTTTAAAAAAATTGAGGGGGTCAAATTAAATTTTTAAAAATTTTAAGGGTCAAATTTTAATTTCTCAAATTTTGAGAGGCATGGTTCTCCTAGTCCCACAAGCTTCTGCCACTGGGGCATACAAAGACATATCTAGGACTTTATGTTAAGTGGTGAACTTATAAAATTTCAAAAGATGAAAAAATTCTAATAAAAATACATAAAAACATTTTAATCGTTTACGAATTTTAATTTTTCAATGATAATTGTCCTCTTGGTCTATCACTAGATATATATACTTGAACACCAAAAATAGCATATGATTTTTGTTTCGGTTGTTCCATGTGCTTACTTCTTGTGCTATCACATTTGTTCTGCAAAACTAAACTATAATTTGTATGTAATAATTAGAAATAGTGATAGCGCCACAGAACTCAGTAGGAGAGGACTGTCAAGGTACTCTCATCAATACTTAAATACAAGTGTCGATTGGACTAGACTTTTCAATCCTGATCGAATTAATACATATATTGAAATCTCATATATAGTTTTTTTAAAAATAATATTTAATTCATACCATTTAAAGTTTTACATTATTTGAAATCAAATTTAAGTTTAAATTCAAAATTTTATATTTTCTGAATAAATTAAATTAATCAAATTAAAGTAAAAATTGATAAGCATATATATATAGAATAAATATTCTATACACAGGCAGTGGAAACTAAAAGTTTCCACAAACACCTTAATTTTAAGGTATAGAAAGTTAGTTTAGGGTATAGGGTTTAGGGCCTTAGGTGTAGGGGTTAGAATTTAGGGATAGTTGTTTCAATTTAAGGTTTAGAGTTATAATTTAAAGTTTATAGGCATATATATATATATATAGGATTAATATCATATACACTGGCGGTAGAAACTGAAAGTTTCCACAAGCGCTTTATTTTTAGGGTATAAGGGTTTAGAATTCAGGGATAGTTGTTTCAATTTAAGGTCCAGGGTTATAATTTATTGTTTATATGTTAGGGTTTAGTTTTTAGAGTAATACGATGATGATTTAGATTTTAACCTATAAACACTAAATTATAACACTAAACCTTAAATTAAAACAACTATCTCTAAACTCTAATCTCCTACCCCTAAACTTTATACCCTAAACTAACTCTCTATACCCTAAAATTAAGACGATTGTGAAACCTTTCAATTTTTCAAGACTGTGTATAAAATATTTATACATATATATACACACCTGAAATGAGTCAAGAAAATGGCATAAGAACTAAAAAAGTACAATGTAGTTGGGACATTGATTGATGTGATTTTGTCACTATTTGCTCTATCAGGCCACAATTACAGTTCATATTCCCCTACACACATTGCTGGAATTGGGGCCTAGGCTAACACATATTTCTTTTCTTTAATAATTGTGCCTTTTATTTTCTCTATTGTTTCAATAATAACTTAGGTTGTCATCTTAAATTACATGCTAACAATCAAGTTTATCTACAAATCACAATCAATTATCATCTGGTTTTACGGGGTGAAACAATAAGTTATTATGTAAAGTTAAAAGTTCGAATTTTAATATTGTAAATGATGTAAATTAAATTAAAATAAATTTATATAATTTTTTATTTAAATTAATAGATCAATAAATTAAATATTAATAAAAAAGAAAAAATAGCATAGCAAGCTTATATATATATATATTAATTAGACATTTCAATTTCCCTTTTCTCAAAAGGAAATGGAGTTGGTTAACAAGGGTAAAAATTTCATGCATCTAATCATGCCTTCTATGTCTCACACTAAAAATTATTTAAAAATTAAATTATAAACTCTAACCTTAATTTCTACATCTTAAACCCTACCCCCTAAAAATACATTTTACCCATAATTCCCTAAACTTTAACCACAACCTTAAACCTTAAACTCACTATTTTAAAGTAAAGCATGAAAATAACATGATAAAGAAATAAACGATTTTCATCCGGTGAACAAACCCTTGTAGCAAAATGTAAAATAATTCTTTGATTTAAGTTTAGGTCCAAAAAAAAGTTAATATTAAAATTTTGGTATTGTCTCTCTTCTCGCATAATTCAATGCACGATGAAGACAAGGAAAGATGGAAAACCCCAAATAGAAGAAGCCAAAAAGAGATCGAATCAATTGCATGTACTACTCAAATCAAGTCATTGTCGCCTAATCTTATTCTACTTTTTATGGAATGAAATTAGTAAGAGATGTTCACCTACTTCATTTTTTTCTCTTTACGTTTCAGATTCAAGACTCAACAAGAACATTCATTTTTCTAGAGTCTTTCTCTTCCTTTTATAGGTCGAAATAGAAATAATATTTATCAAAAAAATAAAATTTATAATTTAAGGTACATGGTTTAAAATTATGGTTCATGATTAGGCTTTAAAATTTTATAGTAGAATATATTTTTATCATATATAGTCTATAATTTAAATTTAAGATAAAAATTTAAAATTTAAAATTTTTGTATTAAAACATAAAAAATACACCAAAAGAAACATATATGGTTTTGGGGCAAACGAAAAACGATTTCCATCACTTTGATGTCAATGTCTACCGACCAATAGGACCCTCTCAATCCTCTCTAACCACACATTTCTCATTTAATTTCTTAACACCAAATATATCATTAATCACACTTCATTTTCACCGCCACTTTTATTTCTTAAAAGTTTTAAAACTCTACGTGCAACATATTTTTTCTAAACTATTAGTTCATTAATTTAAGTTGAGTATTGTAAAAATTTACTATACAATTTTAATTTCAACTTAATTTGTTTCATTCATAATATTAATTTTTAAATATTTAATTTTACTTCGAAAAATTAATGTCTAGTCTAACTAAACTAATTAAGCACGAACCAACTTGACTCAGTGATTAAGGAAACGGTTGTTGTTCCTAGAGGTCATGGGTTCAAGCAACAGCAGCTGCAAACCCTGCAGCAGGGTGATTGAGCGTTCATTATCAAATGGTTAAGAGTATATTTAAACACATTATTCCTGACGCTGATGTCACAATCCATGTCTTTTGTAAATCCCAACAAACCCAGATCTCATGCAATGTAAACAAAGAAGGAAAAGCACCATGTGCGTGTGAAATAGAAAGTTGAATAGACAAAGGACAAACTATAGAATTAAATTATGGAAGTAACGTAACATAACGATTGCATCGTAATAATTTTAAAATTTTTTATATTATCGTAAACTGTATTTAAAATTCTAATTAATTTAAAAAAAAATTACATCGTACAGTTGTAACTTACAATCTCGTCTGCAACTGCGACCGCAATTTAATACTATAGAACAAACAATAACTTGCTGAGTCTTGATTCGGATTGGTAGGTCAGGTCAATGTTGTGTGTGATACTATTGCTTCCATAATCCAACAAAAGAAGAAGAAGAAGAAAACATTGTTAATCTCTGTTCTAAACCATTGATCTTTGAAACGGAAACTACTGTTCTAAACCACTGATCTCTGCAACATTTGTCAGAATACTTTTAACAAGTTCATAAAAAAAATGGTGGTTTTACAAATTTTCCAGAAACTTTAATTAACTTGATTCAAAGCTCTAGCCAGGCCATTCATGGCACTGTAACCCTTTGAACTAAAACCCAAGCAGCCAAGCAAGCCTTGTCTGTAAGGCAAAAATGTCTTCTTCTTTAACTCTTCAGCTTGTGCCCTGTTTGCAGTGTAAAGCAACTCATGTGGCGATGGCGGAACCCTCCTCTTCCCTATCCCATTCACAGGCTTCTTCTTCTTCTTCTTCGATTCTCCGCCGCCGGCTTTCGGCTTCTTTTCCTTCGCCGGAGAGAATGAAATCGTCGACCATAGTTTATAATAGTTGCTGTTGGCGTTGCTTCTTCCTTCACTTTTGGTCCGTAGGAAATCTTTCAAGAAAACCCATCTCTTTGAGCTTCTCCGGCCAGCTTTGTTATGGTCGGTTTTGCCGCCTAAATCTTCGTTTGTGTTTGTTCTCAAAGGCGACATGGATCTTGTTTTTCTCCTTGAACTAGACGACCGTCGATCTCTGCCCCTTAAATCTTCTTCACCGTCGTCTTCCAGCAACGGAGCCAAAACCTGAGGCCTTTCCAAGTGAGCGGATAGTTTCATGGGCCGAATCTTTCCGTTCAAGAAAAGCTCATCGGCCGAACTCATGGATCCCGTCTGACCCGGCGCCGATGACCCGAATCTCGCGGAGAACTCGAAATCGGGAGAAGAGGGTTGCGTCGTTGACACCATTGAAGAACCGAGTGACGGTGTGAGTGCGAAATGCATGGGGCTAGCTGGTGCACTGTAAAAGAACCCGCCATTGATGAAGCCGGGTCCGGGTCTAGGTGGCCGTCCCGGGCTTGAAGGTGCACTGGCGTACGGCGTGGAGCTGGTGGTTTCCGAGTAGTATTCCGGGAAAGCTTGGCCGTTTGGGGTTTGGGACTCCATTTGTTCTGCAGTGCTTTCTGAGTAGTATTCGGTCAAAGTGAATGCGTTTCAGATTTGTTCATCTACGTAGGGGCTGCCAGTGCTTTATAAGGTTTCAAATGTCAACTTGGACTGCCCGTTTGTGTTTTGTCCACATTAAATTATAAATTATGACGACTTTGGTAAAATACTATGATTTATTAACTTGCCAAGTTTTAGTCTAGTAACATTGTGGTTTATGTTCAAATTTAGGTGGTAGATTCTGTACTTTAATTTAGTACTGAGTAAACTACACTAGTAGTCCTTAAATTTTTAGGATACTTTTAATACTATAATTACCGAACTTTTAACACTGAAATTTCAGTTCACTTACAGTACAATTATTAATGTGGCACGTTAACTTTTAATATATTCTTTATTTTCTTATCTCTCGCGTCTCTTTATTCTTTTTATTCTTTCAACAACCAACATAATAGCTTATAGCTACCACGTCATCGTGTAGTTGACGATAGTGGCCGTAATAAATGTAAACTAAAAATTTAGTGCATGTAATGAAAATTTTAAAAGTTCAGTGACCATATTAAAAGTGCTGTAAAAATTCAGAGACTACTAATGTAATTTACCCTTTAGTATAATATGATTTCTATAGTTGTTAGTTGGTTAGAATAATAGTTATTCTTAATTTTTTTGAACAATTACTACTTAGGATAGAGAAAATTTACTCGTAATAAATATTAAACTTACAACTTAAAAAAAAGTGTGTCAACTGAAACCTTTTAACCTCATGCTCTAGATTGTTAACTATAAATATTCATAACTGTTTCAATTAATAAATTAATTTTGATATTCTTCAAAATTCTCATTTCATTTTTTAGGAGAATTTCAATTCATTTTATCATACCGACATTGATTATTTTGTGTTGGAATATTTAGGGGTTCATGTATTCCCAAGGCATTAATGTAGAGGAATTTATTAACTTTTTCTTTTACGATAATTTTATTAACTATAACATGGAAGTTTTACCGTAAAGCATTCTTAGAGTGCGGTTAAAATGATACGATTTTATACAAATTTTTATTCAGTTGGTAAGAATTTGTGTGATATACAAATTCTTACAATCTACACAAATTTATAATTAAATAATAAGAATTTAAGTTATAATATAAGAATTTGTTTAATTACACAAATTCTTACATTAAGCAAAATCTATACAAATTCTTACACAGTTAATAACAATTTTAGTAATTACACAAATACTTACCTAGTTGATAAGAATTTTAGTAATTACACAATTTTTTACTCTGTTAGTACAAATTTTGATTATACCTAAATTATTATTTTTTACTAAAATGGTAAAAAAATTATAGTACCGTATTTTAACTGCACTTTAACATGTCCCAACAAGGAGTTTTCTGAGTTTCAAACATGACAATCCACTACCATGAATCTAACATTTAATGATGGAAATATGTATTGAAGTGACATTGATTGGATCCATAAATACCCACCCTTTTCAATTTGGTTTTGAATTTCAATTTCACCCGAAATTTATAGCTCAATTAATAATCTCATGCTTATAAGTGTGTATAGTAGTATAAATGTAAATTTGAAAAATATTGGGCAGAAAATAAACACACATATTTTTTTTTATTATAAATACAATACCAATATATAAATCATCAAACTAAAAATCAGTTAGTCTAACATAATAAAATAATGTTATAATAAATTTATAAATGAAACAAATTAAATTAAAATAATCATCACGTGAAAAACTCGTGAAAAACAATCACATTCATTATTTTTAGGGTTCTTTCACAATCATAAAAAAATCTTTGTTGGTGGTCCAAAAATTAAAGAATTTAGATGGTTTTGGTGGAGAGTGCAACAATTTCTCCGATCAGGGACGAAGCCAGAATTGAATTACGAGGGGGCAGACTGGTTAATTTTGAAATAATAAAATTTTAAAAAGTAATTAAATCGTAAAAATTAAGAGATTTTAGGTTTAATTTTATAAATTCTAAATTTAAAAGGTCTCAAAAAGTAATTAAATTAGAAAAAGAAGGGTCAAAGTTTAATATTATTAATTTTAGATTACAGGGTCCTAAAAAATAATAAACCATGAAAATTTTAGGAGGGGCAAAAAAGAAAAAAATGCTTAATTGTAATGGTTTCAAAATTATTAGAGACTAAAATATAATTAACTCGTAAAATTTAGGGAAGCAATTACCCTCCTACATTATATATAGATCTGTCACTGTCTCCAACCAAACCACATCTAAACAATGATCAAACACCTTGAAACCCCACACTCCCTGGGTGAAACAATCCAAGATTGAATCACGAAGGGGCATGATGTTTAATTTTAAAATGATTGAAATCTTAAAAAGTAATTAAACCATAAAAATTAAAAATATATAGTATTTAAATTTGCTAGTTTTAAAATTAAAAGATCTTAAAAGCAATTAAACCATAAAAAATTCGAATCAATGCTTAATTTAATTAATTTTAAATTTGGTAAAGTCCTAAAAATAAATTATACTGAATAATTTTGAGAGGGGCAATGACTTAATTGAAATAGTTTTAAAACTATCAATAACCTAAAATGTAATTAAATCATAAAAGTTGAGAGGGAAAATTGCCCCTTCCACCCTCAACATAGTTCCGTCCCTGCACATCAGGGATAGGGTCATGTATTGAGATTTTGTTCGGCAGATCTTTTAAAATTCTAATTTGGGTGAAAATGCTCGTTTGAGGATAAGTTAAAATTTTCATCTTTTATGAAATTTTCGAGACCAAATCAGTGCAAAAGTTGATTGGAAAAGTACAAAAATTGATCGTTCGGTAATATTTTTCCGTTTTACGTACAATTTAATTATAATTTATTTATTTTTTTAAAATAGAGCAAATATGAATTTATCCTCTATTTTAAATATCTATATTTTGACTCAAATCTCTGAATTTTTATATCGAAAATAAAATCGCCAAGGATCCATAACCTCGTGCTTGACTTGTGCTAGGTATTCCCAAAGACTGAGTGGCGAAATCCCATCACCACAAGCATAAAATAGCAGAAAGATACGAATTTCTATAAAATAGCAGATATGAATTTAATAAATAATCATTGTTAGAATGTAAAATATTTACAGTGATTAACATGCTTATTTTACAGGATTAAGATACTAATCATGGTTAACAGTTCCCTTTTAAATTAATTAAAAATACGAGTAAAGATTTAAGATTTCCGCATGCCAATCTGTGAACATTTCAGATTCTTTGTTGATTATTTCAGTTGTATGATATTAAATGGTCGGTTCTATCCGTTATTTTTTGAACTTGGTATGAACGTGTTACATTTTTTTTTTATTTAGGCTTAATTTTTTTAACGAAGCTCACGTTTATTTTTTATATTGTATACTCTTTATCAATAAAGCCATACAATTATTTTGCTCTATTATAGAGCGGTAGGAGAAAATAGAGCGGTAGTGCTCAAGGCCTTATTAAGAGTTTTGACTCAAATATTGTATCAGAATTTTTATTCGAAATCTACGACAATCGATTTTAATTCTCACAATATTGCACATATAAAGTTGAATTCAGCTGAATCCGACTTTAAATAGTAAAATTCAAAAACATCCCTAAAGATGAGTACAAGAAAATTTGACTTCAAGCAATTTTTAGGGCTTTTTTGAGAAAATACTATTTATAGTCGGATTCAGTTGAATCCAACTTTACATGTACAGTAGAAAATGTAATATTGTTGGAATTCAAGTAAGTTGTACCATAAATTTGGAATAAAAAAAAACTGCTGTAATATTTGAGTCAAAACTCCGCCTGATTAAGGTTAGTTTTTTTAGGATGGAACCGTGGAAGTGGGTACTTAGGTTAGGTCCTTCTATTATAGATACTTTATCAATTTAATCCCTTTACTATTAAATGTATCAATTTGATCTGTCTATTGTAGAAATTGGTTCAACTTAGTCCTCGTACTATTAAACAGATCAATTTAATCGCTGTATTAATAAAAAGAATCGAAAAAACCAATTCTTTTTACATATTTAGCATTTATTATTTGAAAAATGGCATTAAAACTACATTTTTATATATAAGCAGTTCAACTGTAAACAAAAGATTTAACTTGCAAACTATAAAAACTATAAAAATATTATCTGTTGAACAACAATCGACACTTTCTAAATAATAAATGTCAACCATGTAATTTTTTTCTGTATTTGATTTTTTTCATTAATATATGGACTAAATTATCAAACTAATATATAGATTAATTTAAATCAATCTATGTAAACAAAATTTATATCCAATACATTGGCGAGAAACTTTTAATTTTCACAAGTGTTTTAATTTTAGGGTTTAAGGACTTAGTTTAGGGTGTAAAGTTTAGGGTTCACGTGTATGGTTTAGAATTTAGGAGTTAGGATTGGGATTTAGGGTTTTAGATGTTAGAGTTTAGATTTTAGTGTAATATGTTGAAGATTTAAGTTTTAACTTGTAAACCCTAAATTCTATTCACAATACATAAATTCTAAACTATTAAACTTAAACCTCTAAACCCTACATCCTAAATTGAGTTTCTAAACCCTAAAATTAATGTGCTTGTGTTTTCACAGCCAGTGTATCAAATCATTATCCAAAAAATACTTTAAATTTTTGGTTAAATGTGCATGTCCGTCTTACGGTCCATATTCGGTGTGCGAAATTGTTCCTCCTAACAATGTTATCTCTAAAGTTCGAACTCACGTCTTCTCCTTAAAAGTGCAATGTGTCTTAGCAATGCACCCAACACTTATTGCTCAAAAAAATACTTTAAATTAATCTATATAATAGAAGGCTAATTTGAACCATTTTCTATAATAAAATTACGTTGATCTATTTAAGTAGTACATTCACCAAAATGATATAGTTACTTTAATAGAAAGGCCTAAGAATTCATTTCACCTTTTTGAACATATATTATTTTGATTTGATGGTTCTGGAAAAGTTTTTCAGGTCAAAGCAATTTCTTAGATAAACAATTGGTATATGATTACATCTAGGGATTTGTGCATGTGTTGGCTTTCATTTGATCAGACTACAACACGAGGATGTACAAATGGAAGGGCCTAAAAGCAATAAATCAAAAACTAATTCATCAAATAAAGAAATTGCAATCTCTACTTCTTCAAGTTCTTTCATGTCAAAACGAAGCCATCTCTAATACTTAGTCTTTGTTCGGCACAACTTTTCAAACGATAATTTGAGTAAGAATATTTATTCAATGAATGCTAAAAGTTCTATTTAAAAAAAAAAACATCCGTTTGAAATTATATCAGACGCAAAAAAAATGTTTAAAGTGCTCTTCATATCATTCAACACAACTTTTTTATTCAACAGCAAAAAACTCGTTGAAAAAGTTGTGCAGAATAGGCCCTTAAACAGGGACGGACCCAGGACTTTAAGTTAGGGGGGCGAACCTATAAATTTCTAGGGGGCGAACTTATAGAAGTTCAGGGGGGGCGAAAATACATTTTTAATAGAAAATACATAGAAAAATTCTAAAATTTTTCTAAATCATATATGATTTTCAAAATTTTAGGAGGTGCGGTTGCCCCCCAGCACCCCCTCAGTCCATCCCTGCCCTTAAAGGTATTTGGCTACAAGGTCATTAACCCATCCTTTGCATGTTCCAACCGAAACTTGCCCACACCTTATCTCCATCCATTCTCACATAATCAACCAAAAGCTTTTGTTCAACCCTGTTTTGATGTTCAACTTCATTGGAACTATTCTTTGTTGCACACCGGAGCTGGAAGTGCGATCAGAGATGAAAAAGGATGGCAGATGAACGGAATGAATCGAAGTATAGGCATATGTTCTATCCTCGAGGCTGAAGTTTGCGGCGCTTATGACGGATTGTCACTAGCATATCAAAATTGGGGTTTCACAATATGATATTGGAAATGGACAGCCTTGAGGATGTTGGCATGTTGAATGGGATTGAGGAACCGATGCGGGGCTTTCCCGTGTTTACAGTGGCATAAGTTAGAGTAAGAGTTTGGGGGGCAAAATAGTTTTTTAAAAATTTAGAGGGTCAAATGAAAGTTTTCGAAAATTTTAAAGGTTTAACTAAAATTTTTAATAATTTTAAGATATTTAATTATATTTTAAAAATAATTAAGACGGAATTTAATTAAAAATATTAAAACTTTTGAAGTTTAATATGAATTTTAAAAATTTTAAGAAGACAAATTAATTTTTTTTAAATATAGGTAAAATTCAAATTTCGTAATATTTTGGTGTCGCAGTAGACGTTAGATTGGGACTGGGGTGTACATGTTTGTCAACGATGTTGCCGATGGAGTGGCAAAACTTGCACTTGGACAACCGATGGGAACTCGGGAGTTCATGTCCCCTCCAGCTGAGGTCGTGGGGCTGCTGCACCAAGATGCTGTTAAGTGTCAAGTGTTAAGGCCTATTTAGTGTTTTCGGTTATTTGTGCTTAATGAATATTTATTACCTATAAAAATATAAATTATGATTTTAATTCTTCCCTGGTTAAAATATTTTGTATTATAGTTAAAATTGATGGTTAATAATATATTATAGACTAAAATTTGTCATCGTATACGTAAATATTTGTATTATAAGAACTTAACAATTGTCCTAGTAAAAAAACAAATGATGTTAATCCTAGGAGACATGAGTTCAAATCGCTATGTTTATACATTGTATGCCAATTGTCAAAGGGTTAATAATATGTATGAACAAATATTACCTCAAATTCGCTAATTTGGATATTCGGTGAATAGTGAATTGAGGTGAAACCTCTAATTAAAAAAAAAGCTGCTAATAGGAGTTTTTGAAATTAGAAGTTTTGACATTAGAATTATAAAGACCCCTCTAACCTTCACAATTATAAAAAATCTCCAAATAACTTAAATTTAGCCCTTTCTTTCATCCTCAAGTATTTACATTGTTACATTTGTAACTAATATTTTTTGTTTTTGTTTTTTGTTTATTTTCACACATTTATATTTGTAGTTAATTAAATTGTATTATAAATAATTATATAAATAATAAATTAATATATATATCATTCAAATGTGCATAGTAATGTTATATTAAAAATAATTTTCATAATCTAATTAATATTAATAGATACAAAATATTGATAACTAATAAACTATTCAAATAAGTATAAAATATAATCATGTATCAACTAATTCTACCAAACACTTTTATACAATCAGCAAAAACAATTCGCTAATTAAATCAGCTAATGTAATTCGCTATCCTTTAATTGCTAAACATGAACTAATATATATATTTTTTGAATATGCTGGTATGATGCAAGGGTATCACCTGTTTAACTTTCTTAGTCTTTTCAAAGACGGCATACACAACATGTATTACTGGTGCTAGAACCAGAGTCCCAAGGAATGATGGACATCTACCTTTGCTACCAAAACACAAGGGGACGAGCCAGAACCAATATATTTTAATTTATAAAACAATGTATGCAGACATTACAATCTTTATTTTTAATTATTTGAATATATTTTAATTTATACATCCAATAATCCTTTAATCAAACCAAAACTGATAATATCAAAATTACTTATAACATATCCCTTTCTTTAAATAAGAGTACAAATCCAGCTAAAACTCAATCGCTGCCTAATATACTTGTTAAATTTACATTTTAGTAATTTAATGCATGAATTTTGCTAAATACAGTATACTTGGTAAATGTATAGCTCTAATTATCCATAAAGTTTTAAAAAATTATCCACAGAATAGTACTCCATAGTTTTTGCATAAACATCCTAGGTGGCATTAAATTTATCTAGGGATAAAATAATATCTAATCCCAAAGTTTAATAACCTTTTCAATCTAGTCCCTATTTTTTCCATATTAACAACTTTTTATAACTTATAAGTATTTTTAGTTTCCATTAGTTTCGGACGCTTGGCAACTGTTCTCAACTTGGCTTTGAACTTGGATTCCATTAAGAACTAAAATGCGTGACACAATCCAAGTTCGAGGATCAAATTTAAAAAATTGTAAGTTTGAATGAGTGGACCAAATGGACCAATTTGAAAAATTATCAAGTTCAAGGATCAGTTGGAGGAAAATGTCAAGTTCAGGGACTAAATGTCCAATATATTTAAATGGTTAAAATATTTATAAAATGAAAAGGTGGTAAACTTGTAATTAAACTCCAATCCAGGATTATTCTAGAGAAATTGGTTTCCGCTACAATCTTATATAAACCCTCCCTTCTCTCCCTCTCTTCAATTCAATAAAAAATCTAATTAAAAGCTTTAAATTATTCCTCTGGGTTTTTAAGTTCTTTGGGTCTATTAAATCATTGTTTTATTTTTTGAAAATTAGAGAAGATGTCTTTGAGACCAAGCACGAGGACGGAGGCTCGGAGGAACAGGTACAAGGTGGCTGTGGACGCCGAAGAGGGGAGGCGGAGGAGGGAGGATAACATGGTGGAGATTAGGAAGAACCGCCGTGAAGAGAGTCTACAGAAGAAGCGACGTGAAGGACTCCAGCCGCAGCCAATGCCTGCCTCTCTTCAGTCGTCGGCTGTTGAGAAAAAGGTCCATTTTCAATTTTTCTATTTTTTCCGTTCATTCTTCAGTATTCATAAATTGCTAAAGCTGGTGAAGCTTTCTTATTCGAAGATTGCTCGTTTTTTAATAATCTTATAGAATTAGGATTATGATCGGTTGTTAATTTTAGAGAATTTTTCTTATATTAGTTTTATATTAGTAAATTGCTAAAGCTGTTGATGCTTTCTTATTCTTTAGATTGTTCGGTTTTTTTATTAATCTTATAGAATTAGGATTATTATCGGCTGTTAATTTTAGAGAATTTTGCTTATATTAGGTTTCGATTATGTTGATGAGGTCTTCTTTTTTTGTGTGTATTTTCGATGATTTGATTGCAGCCATGTTATAGTTTAAACATTTTGGTAGCTGATACACAGGAACATGTGTATCAATTAAGTTAGCTAATATCTTAATGAAGTTCCTCTTTTAATTTATTCAAAGCACAACTGATTTCAATTTTGGCATGCATGTTCCATGGATTTGGTTTTTCCATGGTTTACTTTATGACAGATTTTACCAATTTCTGCAGTGGATTGTTCTGATAATGTTTGACTCTTTGGCTGCAGTTGGAAAATTTGCCAGCCATGGTTGCTGGTGTCTTGAGCGATGATAGCAATATGCAACTTGAGGCGACCACACAGTTTAGGAAATTGCTTTCTATTGGTGAGAAATTCATCTTAATAATTTTGTTTGATAATGGTAAAATTTTCTAATCTAATAATATCTTTTGTTATTTATCTCAGAACGCAGCCCGCCCATTGAGCAAGTGATACAAGCCGGAGTTGTTCCTCGCTTCGTTGAATTCCTTGTGAGGGATGATTTCCCTCAGCTTCAGGTTGGATTTCTTGTTAGCTTCAATATTATTTATGACTTCAAATTCTTAGGTTTAAGATTCTTCTTTCATTTTTTCTGTAGTTTGAGGCAGCATGGGCCCTCACTAATATTGCTTCTGGGACATCTGAGAACACAAAGGTGGTAATTGATCATGGGGCTGTTCCTATATTTGTGAAACTGCTTGCTTCACCAAGTGATGATGTTCGTGAGCAGGTAAGCACATGGAAGGCATTTTGATTATTGACAGGATAATGAAGTGCGACAAATTGAACTTTACTTGGCAAAAGCTAGTGTGAAATATTTTATATAATCTTAGTTTCTCTTTTTTGCACTGAACTTTCAGGCTGTCTGGGCATTGGGAAATGTTGCTGGAGATTCTCCTAGGTGTCGTGATCTGGTTCTTGGTCATGGTGCTTTGCTTCCTTTGTTGGCACAATTAAATGAACATGCTAAACTTTCTATGCTGAGAAATGCTACATGGACGCTCTCAAATTTTTGTCGGGGAAAGCCCCAGCCCCCCTTTGATCTGGTTTGACCTTCTTTTCTTTGGGAATTGTTGGTTTAACAAGTATTCCCTACTTTGTTCATGTTCATCGCTATTGATTTTTGTGAAACTCATTGTCCTTTGTCTTCCTTTAAAATCTGAGATAGTGTATGACAATCAGTCTTGTGTTCGAATTTATCTTATTACTTTCTTTATCTTTTATTCATTGTTCAGGTTAAACCTGCACTTCCTGCATTGGCACTCCTTATTAGTTCAAATGATGAAGAAGTCTTAACTGATGCATGTTGGGCTCTCTCATATCTTTCTGATGGTACAAATGACAAAATCCAAGCTGTTATAGAAGCTGGTATTTGTGGGCGTCTAGTGGAACTTTTGATGTGAGTTAGACTATCTGCTGCTGATTTATTTGTTTTGTTTTGTTGACCGAAATCTAATATTCTATGGTTTTAAGGCACCCATCTCCTTCTGTGCTTATTCCTGCTCTTCGCACAGTTGGAAATATTGTCACGGGGGATGATATGCAAACCCAGGTATTAGCCACTTCCAAGGTTTTCTTCTTTGAAAGATGTTGCTAGGAGTATGTCTATTGCAATTTTGTTTTCTCACTCAATCCACAGTTATCCTCCTCCTCTTACATTGTAAACATAGTACACGAATTTTGTAGCTTTAGTTGTTAAAGGCTGTATTTGTGCTTATCTAGCATATCCATTTTGTGTTTTCTTATTTTGGGAAAATCTTTGTGGCACACAGTGTATTATCAATCACCAAGCATTGCCGTGCCTTTTAAATCTCTTGGCAAATAATTTTAAAAAGAGCATCAAGAAGGAAGCTTGTTGGACTATCTCAAATATCACAGCTGGAAATAAGGATCAGATACAGGTATAAATTGGAACTGTTATCACTTTCTAGTTGCCTTGATATTTCTCTTGGTTTTATCAATTTTGGATCTGTGATGCTGTGAATTTTACAGGCTGTGATTGAAGCTAATATTATAGCTCCACTGGTTCATCTGCTTCAAAATGCTGAATTTGAGATCAAGAAAGAAGCGGCATGGGCCATCTCAAATGCTACGTCCGGTGGTACTCATGATCAGATCAAGTATGAAATTATTACCATATGTTTTGGTAGATTATTAAATGATAAACTAGTTCTAATCTGGGTACGTCACATATATCAGATTCCTCGTAAGTCAAGGTTGTATCAAGCCATTGTGCGATCTTCTCAACTGCCCTGATCCAAGGATAGTAACAGTTTGTTTAGAAGGGCTTGAAAACATTTTGAAGGTCGGAGAAGCTGATAAGAACATGGGCAGTGCTGGAGGAGTGAATCTCTATGCACAGATGATTGATGATGCAGAGGGTCTAGAGAAGATTGAGAATTTACAGTCCCATGATAACACCGAGATTTATGAAAAGGCTGTGAAAATTCTCGAGACATATTGGTTGGAGGAGGAGGATGAGACAATGCCGCCAGGTGATGCCTCTCAAACAGGGTTTCATTTTGGAGGGGGCGAGCTTCCAGTTCCTTCAGGGGGATTCAATTTCAGCTAGAGGTATGTGCTGCTGCTAGCATATTATGTTGTCTGGTTCTGTATATATCTACCATTCGAATCAGCGCTTTTGTGTTTTACAATCGGTTTATGTTTCAGGAATTTTATCCGGTCCTGTATTCAAGTCCTTATGGAGCTGATGCAACAACAGTTGGGTTCCAGGTGAGGTGTCTCATCTTTGGCTAGTAGCCATGATTGTGTCCATGGTCGTGTATGGTCAAGAGTCCGGTGTCAAGGTTATTAGGCTGGCGTAGGTTAACGACACAGCCAGGTTCATATTATGAAGAAAGGGGGAATAGAGTCATAGAGACAGTATATAGCCTTTGGGGATGCGTTACGGTAAATCAGGAACCAGACAGGGCGAGTCGTTTTATATTTAAAGGGTCGTAAAATAAATATATTGCGAGTCTCAAATTGTATTCGTCATGGTAGTTGTGGTGTGTCTTTTTGCAAGAGCTTGCTCTGGTGATTTGGGCATATTCCACATGGGGATATGCTTATGCTTCTGTGTAAATCCGAACGAGTCTGTTCATCATTTCATGCATAAAAAATTTGTCCATTTAGATTTACATTTTTCCTGGGGGGTGGGGGGGTGGGGGGGGGGGAAGTCTCATTAGAAGCTGCCTTGAAACTACAATGAGTGGAAATAGAATGATCACTATATTTGATGGTTTGATATGTTTTTCTTCTTCTTCATTTGACCTCATTAACAAAACACTGTCATTTCTATGCGTCTAATTGAGTTGATTCATATGTTAAGTTGGAAGTAATTTGACTTGTGATTTAGTTCACATGCAGGTGAGGTTAGACAAAAATAATCTAAAATAACTTCCACCATATAAATAAAAATTTTGTCCCTTTTTATACTCTACACTAAAAAATATTAAAAAATTAAATTTGAAAGGCAAATAAAAAATAAGCTCTCAAACTATATATTTTTTGAACTTTAAACACATAAAGTAGTTTTTGTTAAAAACAAGTGTCTAAAATTTATACCGTTGCAATTTTAAGTGTGTGTCTGACTGTTAAGCTGTGATTAAAAATTTTGTGAACCAATAATATTTGACACGTGCCAATAATTTGATTTTTTAAATTTTCTTTTGAAAAAAACCTCAAAATTTTTGATTTTTCAAAAAATCTTAAAAGTTTCTAATTTTTATAAAAGGGTTTCAAAATTTTTAAAATTTCTCATACTCAAACTTTAAATTGTCGCTGCTTTTGTCGTCAATTGCCACCCTTAAGTGTACTTCTTTAGTCGTTGAACTTAGGTGGTTGTTTTTCTTAACACAGCGTCATCAGTGACGCTGAACGATATGCTAGCTGAACATATATTTCGTGTTTGACGTTCGGCTGACACGTCGTTCGACGTTTTCAGCGAAGTCGTGTTAAAGGAAATTGGCCACATTAGTTTGAAGACCGAAGGGGTGTGTTCAAAGGACGCAATTTGTGGGTTTAAGTTTGGAAATTTTTAGAGATTTATGGACTATTTTATATTTTTTTGAGATATTTTAAAAAATTATTTTTTATAAATATTTTTAATTTTTAATTTTGAAAAATAAATAAACATGCAATATATCGTATTTTGATTAGTTAACAGATTTTTAATAATAGTTAACTATCAAATACTTAAAATTTTAACTGTGTAAACTTTATGCACTTATTTTTAATAAAAAATATTTTAAAACTTAAAGTTCAAAAAATATATTTTAAACATTTATTTTCATTTAAGATAATTTTAAATGCATAAACTTTAAATTTTAAATTGAATATATAAACTTTGTGAATTTTTTTGTTTCAATGTATAAAATAATTACTCTACTTTGAGTAACAAAACACTGCGCACCTCAAAAGTTACCCTACCCTGCATGTTGCCACGTGGATTGCGCCCTCAAAAATTTTGGCGGGTGTTGCAATTGTATTTTCATTTTTTATCAACACAGGAGGCGGGGATTTGCTCTGAGCAAGGTCATTATCGTCTTTTCAATATCATCCGTCTAGGGTTTGTCGGGCTCTCTTCTCCCGTTGTCTCTCTTTTCATTTTTGAATATATATTTATTTTTCCTTCTCACTCATTTCCATCACTAAAAGCTTCTCTGCTTCTCCGCTTCTCTGCAAAATAAATCAAAAAACCAAAAAAAAAAGGATGCTTCGGTTTTGATACCCAAACTTTCTTCTTTCTTCCCCTCTTTGCGCCGCCGGTTAATGAAACATCTCTTTGAATACACTTGCTTCATGGGTGTAATGGATCTGAGAGAAAAGGTTAGTGAAAAAGAATACACATTTAATTCAAAGTTTGCTTCTTTCTCTTCGTTTAAATACTGATTTTGTTGCTGTTTATGATGCAGGAATCATTGAATGAAGGTGGTGCAATGAGTGAGTGTATCAAGAAGTTTTGTACTGATTGCAAAACCACAAAAACCCCTCTTTGGAGAGGTGGCCCTGCTGGCCCCAAGGTATTACTTTTACTCATTTCAGCTTTCTTCAAGTTTGGGTTTTTTTTTGTCTGCTTTTAGTATCATTTACTGTAACTATAAGTATAAATCTTTCACTTGTAAAGCTTTCAAACAATTGATCAGGAAGTTGGGTTCTTTGCATGAAGAAGGCCCTTTGTTCCTCGATTTGATATAGGCTAAAAAGGGAGATTCTTGAGTGATGTTGGTTATTCGAACTTTAATCGAGTTTGGGATTCCAGTCTGGGAGAAGAGATCTGTGAGTTGGCTTTAGTTTAGGAGTTTCCCGAAAGCTGATCTTAGTGAGTTGAAGAGTTTTAGGAGCTGGGGTTTCGGACTCGGCCAATATATTAGATTAGTTTGGAGCTAAAGGAGAATACTGAGAACTTGAAGATAGGAGAATAAGGCCTAGAGACTAGAGAAAGGGTCTTATAGTTATATAAGAACATGTTGCTTGTCTTTCTTCCAATAGTCAGATTATGCCTCATCCTGCACCGGCAACAACTAAGGCTTCACCTGGAATTGAGTTCTCGGTTTTATTTAGAAAAATAGGATAATAGAATCCCTTGAGTTAACTGTTGGAGAGGAATTAGAAATTGAGCCTTTGGCGGTATTCTCCCTCGTGGCTTACTACGGTTACAACACTCTTTTCCTACGATCTGGCGGTATTCTTCCCTCTTCCTTGGAAAAGACCTTGACTAAAAGTAAAGGAATGAAAATGGGTGAATCGGCTTTCTTTGTCTATAAATAGGCTGCCTGAAGTTGGGTCTTTTGGTCGAGCTGGCTTTCCTTTTTTAACCACTGCCTTTTTCTTTATTTAAAGGAAAAAGATGAAATGTGCAAAAGAATAGAGAAGGAAAGAGGATGATTGTAGATCCCGTGCCATCCCATTGGCAGCCGATAGCCGAGTCCTAGACTTCATTTTCACCTCTTTATTTATGATGAGAGTGTTGACCCTGAATCCTGCTTTTCTTCTTGCCTATTTGTGGAGCGAGCATAACTGTACTTTGGTGTGTGGCTCTGCAGTGCCTTATTTGATTAGTGGGGCATCTTGGATAGGGTTTAGTCTTCTTTTTTCTTTTTTGAGAGATCATGTTCTTGCTACTGCCCTGCTATAAGAGCATTGAGGCAGTCATAGGTCGACAAGGGGTTCAATTTCCGACTCCATACCCTTTTAGCTGATGTGCCCCCCTTTGTGTGCTTTTGGTTTATGGTAAATAAGGTAAGGTAAGATTGGTTTCAACTAGCATATAGGCACGGTTGAGCATCGAGTCCTGGAATTGGATGGGCATGGCTCTAAAACTAAAACTAGAAATGAAACTGCCACTAGGAGATTGTTATCCTTAGCTACTTAGAACTGGGGTCTTGGTATAAATGGGAGAAATCTTTTTTCATACATGGTTTTGCTTAAGATATTTTACTCTTAAACTTGAAAGTACTCTTGTACTTTGGGTAATATTGGATCAATCATCACATTTTTGTTACTTTGCTTAAGATATTTTTTGTGACTTTTTCACTTGTTTGTCAAGTTTGAAGTGTTCTTGGCTTATGATTGATGTGTGTTTTTTTTGTATTTTCAGTCACTATGCAATGCATGTGGGATAAAACATAGGAAGAAAAGAAGAGCAATTTTGGGTTTGAACAAAAACTCAGAGAATAAGAAAGTGAAACAGCGATCACCATCTCCATCACCGTCTTCATCGTCGTCATCATCATCCAGCACCATCACAACAAGCTCTCCTATTCCTACAACAAATAATATTGCTGTTGACGAGGACGACATGAATCCCAGTGGCAGATTTAGTGGGTCGAGGCAGCCATTGAAGATCAGATTAAATTGCTTTGGGCAGTGAAGTTTTGTTGCGAAGATCATCATCGTTAACATGGATGGTGAAGAAGCAAAGGTGTCAAAGGAGAAGGAAGTTTGGAGAGGAAGAAGAAAATGCTGCTGTTTCTTTGATGGCTTTGTCCTATGGCTTAGTTTTTTCTTGATAAAATTAGAGACAGACAATGTTAACCAAAACAAAAACCAAAACCCTAATCCAAAGAACAGGGGTAATGCTGATGTCTCAATCATTCGTGTAAAATAGTAAGTTTCAGAATCAAACAACAATGAAATTCAATCATAATTGAGACATGATTCTTTTCTTTGGGGCCAGGATCCTAACCCAGCTTGTTGAACAAGCTTGATTATTTATAATCGAACTGAAGTTTAAATTGAATTTCTCCATACAAATTAATAGAATAACAAGATTATATTATGTATTGAAAATGGAACATAATTTATTAGCCATTTTGAGTATTTGAGTAGGAGTGTGCAAAATAAATTGTAATTTTAACCGGTATAACTATTTATTTTATAGGATAATAACCTAATCATTAAAGTTTAACTAGTTTTTTTAGTTAAGTATGAAGTTTGAGATTAAATTCTCTCTATTTAATTTCTTTTTTAATTTAATATAATATTTACCGAATAGATAAATTTATTGTTATAAAAGCAAATACCGAATATTTGAAAAGAATATTGTACTAAGATATAAGTTAACAGACAATTGAACTGTTTTTTAACAATTAAATACTATAACGGTTAACCATTTAAAAAATTATCGATTAACAATTTTTTTAACGGTTAGTCTACAATTAATAACCACTATAATAATTAATCAACCGTTTAAGTTAAACGGTACGATTAATCTACTATAAACACTCAAACTTTGATGAGATAATAGAATGTTTGAACTCGATTCACAGTTAATATTTTTACTCAGTACAGATTGGAAATAATAAAACAAAATTCAATAGATTTGTTTTTACAAAATAAAAAATGTAAAGGCCAAAGAAAAATATAGAGTAATATAAAAAGCAAAGACTTGAGATCTTTACTTTCCTCTTTCGACTTTCGAAGAGGAACAACAGGCAGCTCTCTTCTTCCTTTCCCGTGTTTCATCAAGCCCCAAGCTCCTAACAAGCCTCTTACTTTCTTGGGTTCTCATTACTTTAATTTACTTCACGAATCCAAGATCAGAGCTTCAAAAGATTGAATTTTTAACCTCTGAATTTAATTCCCCCGGTTGAAATTTTATTTGAGAAAGAAGGTGATTTAGAAATGGATGCTGCTTCATGGAGTTCTCGTCTCTCTTCAGCTTCTAAGAGATATCAATCGGCTCTTCAATTACGATCTGGTAAGGTTTAAAAATCCCATCTTTTTTGAACTTCTATTTTGGGGTTAAATACTTCAAATTCAATGTTTACTTCTTGTCTCTGCGTGAAAATGAAGGGAATTTTTGCCTTTCTTTTATTAGGAAATGGTTTAATGTGTGGAAATGGGTTGAAATTGCAGATATGTTTATGGGGTTTGAAGAAATAGATGGAGAAGATGAAATAAGAGAGGAGTTTCGATGCCCTTTTTGCTCGGAATATTTCGATATCGTTGGCTTGTGCTGTCACATTGATGATGAACATCCAGTGGAGGCTAAAAATGGGGTAAAACTCTTTTTATTATCATTTTTCATTAATTTCTTTCGATATCTTTCGAGTTAGCTAAAAATGGAGTATTTCGATATCGTTGGCTTGTGCTGTCACATTGTGTTGTAAGCAAGATGTGTATTTTGACACGATCGTTCTCTTTGTACTCGGTATTTGTTCGAAGTAGCTTATAACTCACTTAACTGAGTTGATTTTTGAATCTGTAATTAGCTTTCTCGGCTCGAGTTACAATTCCGCTGTTAGTTTACTTAATTGAGTGTTGTCATAGTTAGAATGTGTGTTTGTTATGAGGTTGAAAATTTGGATGAACTTAAGCTCAGCTAACTCGAAAGATGTGCTCTAGTGTTGATTTTGATGATACAGTGGGTATTATACTGATCCTGGCAATTAGAAATGGTTTATTGATTTGTTGTATGTAAGTATCGAGAAATGGAGTTTAATAGATTGTTGTTTTGTCACCTGATGTGTTTTGTTTATTCGAACGAGGAAAGGTGTTTATTGAATCTAAACTCTGTTTGTGACGGTTGTTACCGTTTGCAGGTTTGTCCGGTCTGTGCAGTGAGGGTGGGCGTTGATATGGTTGCACATATAACCCTACAACATGGAAACATATTTAAGATATCCTTGTCTATTGAGTTATTATTTATATGAATCGTCCTTTTAGTCTGTGTGTAGAATAAGTTCCCTCCTTGAGTATTATTCCATTCTACTGATTTTGTTCCAGGTTGACCGCTGGGAGCCTGGGGTTTATAACAATATAAGTCGGTACTCAAAACGACTTCCCTGTCCATTACTAGCGTGCCGTTACATCATTGTAAGGTCTTGTCTTAAAATACTGTCCTTTCCTTAACGATTGGTTACATGCAACGCAAGAGGAAATCACGTAAAAGTGGATCTCACTCAACACTTTCTCTTCTGAGGAAAGAGCTGCGAGAAGGAAATCTACAGTCCCTCTTTGGGGGTTCTTGTATAGTGTCTTCTTCCAGTTCAGCACCTGATCCGTTGTTGTCTTCGTTTATTTTACCCACGGTTGATGAGTTTGTTAATGTCCAGCCTCACTTTTCTCGTGAAACTATAACAACCAAGAAAAGTTCAGACGTGAGTAGGTCCGAAAGGTAAGTTTCACTCAGTTTTAAGATCTGATCGCTCCTATTTCTCCCCTCGGTGGTTGATGTAGGTGATTCAAATATGCATGGTCTTTTATCTGTAAACACAGAAATATGTACTAGTATTTATGAATTAGACTAGACCAAAGTTTTGGTTGTCTCAGCTTTTGCTTGTTTATTTAGGTAGTTCACATATGGCTTCAGGCTTTTATCAGCTTTCTCATTCCGATATTCGGTTTTGATGACAGAAATGTCAAGTCGTCTACCCTTTCAGTGAAGGATCAGGAAGAGAAGACAAGAAGATGCGAGTTTGTTCAAGGGCTGCTGTTGTCCACAATTCTCGATGATAGTTTATAAAACAAGCGTTATCGGGTTCAAATCGGTTGCTGCAATGCAATCGTGTGAACCCGAATCTCCCAGGGACATTGAGTTGAGGACAAAGCCCCAACAAGCAAATCTTTGGTTCATTACTCTCCTGGTAGTGAAAATGTTGAAATAAGGTTGGTAGGAATGAATGAATGTAATTTTATGTTGCATGTGGACTTCTAGTTGTTGTTATATATATATATATATATATATATATATATATATAAACAATGGTGTCTTAATATGATCCATCACATTATAAAAGAATTTTTTCAGGCTCAATGTCTGTGAATTGTATGTATAAATCAACATTTGGGAAAAAATTGGTTTTTCTAAATCCTAACCCAAAAGAATTAAGTATGCAAAAAGATGTGCATTAACTACATCAATTACCTAAAGAGCCAAGCTTAACCACTGCCTGGATCTTGTATCCATGATCCTCTTCACTACGTCTTTTACGAACGAATCGAAACAAGTTGGGCAACAACCTTTCATTAAGCTTGCATGTCCGGCCGCCACTCTTTCAATGTGTGTACAATTTGACGGCGGTGGCACCGTGTCTGCATGGAACTTGTTGCTATGTCTGTGAAAGTACCGTTGTCTGCATGTATACATATATAAAAGGCAGTTCGAAAGTTTTCTAAAAACACGAGGTAGAATTCGATTAATCAAACATTAATGTCTTTGCTTACCTAAATCGGTATTATTGGACAAGGCTTTCAACTGGCTTCTAACCATTACTTGCAATTGTTCCTTGGCCATGGAAGAATTATCCTCGTTTTTGACAGAAAAAGGTGAACCGTAAACATCGGGCGTGATGTTTGAGCCATTGTTGCACTGATAGAGTTGCTCATTTGAACTGATGGCAGCAAGTTCAGGCAACAACATCAAATTGACAGAAGTATTTGATGCTGTGGTAGTTGAATCCTGAACTGCTTGCCTTCTCAAATGGCCCGACCTCGGAGAAAGGAAGTCCCAACTTTGAAGTGAAGGAGAGGGATCATCCTGTAACCCTTCTGCAAATACCGTTTGATGCTGAGTTCCCATATGTTGTGTCCTAGCTTGTAGAGCTGCTGTTTGCCTACTCTGATCGATGGGAGAATTTACAAAATCAATGCCAATATTGGCGGTTGATACCCCATCGGACCTACCGGCCATAAGATTCATCCAGTTCATTGAACGGAGATTTTGAATCTGGCGGTGTAACCGTCGTCTTCCTGTCAGAGTTTGAGCTCCCACTCCAGATACTGGAGAAACAGATGGAATATCTACAACGGGAAATCTAGGAGATGAAAGACCATCAAAACCAGGAGGGAATGGTGAACGAGGTGATGGTACTCTAATGGAGTCTAAACTTTCTCCATGGTTTACAATGGCTGACAACCGATTGTACAAATTGTTTATTGCCCTTTGTTCCAGATAGGAATCTTGAACTTGGGAACTAGAAGAACCAAGAGCAACGGGTCTGCAACCATCACAGTACCAATTGCCTTCAGGTACTTCCCGCCCGAGACCAACACAATAGGTATGAGCTGATGAATCACAAATATCACACAGTAACATGAGTTCATCATCTCCACCTTGGTTGCATTCAGAACAAATCACATTCTCGTATGGATCGAGATAGCTTCTTAGTTCTTCCTCGGTTGGCTGGTAGACCTGGACAAAACAAGCATGCCCATTTGAAACCATATAAAGCACAGAAAATGAAAACTGTAACATAAAAACTATAAGATACCTGATCACGCTTGGGAATTTGAATCACCACTTCTCTCAAACCAACTCCTGCCGTTGATCTGGCAGGCTTACTGATTGTCTCAAACCTTTGCTTGCACAAAGGACAACGAGACTCCACTTTCGACCACTCCATAATGCAGGTGAAGCAAAAATAATGACTGCAACAGTTTAGTTTGCCTCTCAATCTTCGCTTATCTTCCTGGGAGAGACAAATGCCACAGACCTGCTTTATTACTTCAGCCTTTGTTTCCTCTACCTTCTCCTTACCCTTTCTTCCTGGAGGTTTCTTACGCTGGCCTAATGCCTCAACCTCCGGAATTCTATTTGCGGACGATGAACTCCTCAGACTAGTTTTTATACTTCCACACAATCGGTTGGCTTCTTTCACTTGTTGTATCTCTTCCTCTGAGATTGTATACTCATAATCAGATGAAACAAAATCTGAATCAGAACATATAACATATGCCTTCTTCCTCTGTCCATTTTTTCTGCTCTTTTTTCTCATAATCGGAGCATTGCCTATAAAATCACAATCATCATCATCTTCTTCCTCAATTCTCCTTTTCTTTTCCAATCGACGTTTCTTCCTTCCCTCTTTTTTCAAAGGCATCTTAGCAACTGCAGACTTATCCCTCTTTGTCCTATGGTTAGAAGCACCCCTTTTCTGCAAACCTGGCTTACTAATGTTCTTATTTTTCTTCTTCTTTTTATTAGTCAATTCCTCTTCCTCATCCAAGGTGAACTCCACATCATCATCTTCCTCGTCTTGCTCCTCCTCATAATAATCTTCATCATCCTCGTCTTCATCGGATACAACTTTCCGCTTTCGTGGTTTCCTATCCACTATCCTCCTCCTCCAATGTTTACCTTTCAACCTAACAACCTTTCTCACCTTTTCTTCTTCTTCCTCCTTGTAATCATCAATGAAACCCCCAAAACCCTCTTCCGACGCACACTCGTCTAAGGAAGAACAATAATCATCCGCATCATCCTCCGGTGAAGCCACGTAATCTTCATCCAAATCGTCGGAACCCTCATCTTTCGATCTAACCCTTCTTTTAAACTTGCTTCTATGACCAACCTTCCCTCCCCTTACCATCTATTCTTGCATCCAAAAACAAAAAAGTACCCAACTATTAATCCCTACTACTCAACCAAAACAAATATCAATCTTCTTTGATTCACCAAAAATCACTAACCAAAACCAAACAAATACAAAGATTCTAAAATCATATTACTCAAATGGCATTGGAAAATCAAATACAAATATGCTAAAGAGGACTAGAAACCAAAGACTACTCTAAAAACCCAGATCACAAGCTAAAGTTTCCACTTTCCACTGACAAAATTGATCCAATTTTAGCATTTCTTAAAGACTGAAAATGTTTTTTTTTTTCTCGAGAAAAGGAAAACAGTTATGTTACCATTGAAATCAGGATTCCTTGAGCATAAGATCAAACGAAATTCATCGAATTGAAAGCAGCTACAAAAATCTAAACAACACTGTTTTTCATTTGAATTAAACCACAAACTAAGCAAGCATTCGAAAATCCATAACAATAGAAACTGAATAATTTACCTGGGAAGAGGAAGAGGAAGAGATAACTGGAAACAAAGGAGAATCTGTATTTTCTTTTTGTTTTTCTACGGTGCCTAAATATAATGAGTTTCGGCTGTAGTGGTTCGTATAGATTGAACAGATTATTTTTTTACTTTTACGTGCAGTAAGTAATTTCCGTTTTGGTAACTACTAACAAAATTAAATGGAAATATGAACGTTGGTACATTGAGAGTTCGTCGCAATACAAGTAAACAGTAAATTTCGATATGGATTTTTTTAAATCATTCTATTTATATTGCGATTACACGACCGTATTTATCAGGAGTTTTTTCATGAATATGATGGATGTATTTTTTTTCAAAAATATGGTACCTTTATTTTTATTTTCAACAATATTGTAGTTCGATGTTCATGTTGTAGTACTTCACTATTCATGTACTGTTCATGATATTTTTTTAATTAAAAAATACAAACACGATTCAAAAACGGATTCCTTTCCGTCCGATTTTAGTGTAAAAACACTGTTCAAAGTCAAAGTCGGATTCTTTTCCGTCCGATTTTAGTTTCTTTTTTAAATACAAACACTATTTGAAAACGAGTTGAAAATAATCTGGCTTCTGACTTCTACAGTAAACTACCATATTATTGGAAATAAAGTGAAAAGTACTATATTGTTGGGGAAAAATTCCAGCCACCATATTCAGGAAAAACTACGTTTGTTTACTCTTAATTCTTTGAAAATACATATATTATATAAAAAAAAGTTGTTTGAATTCGAATCTTATAAAGATAACTTCTATTTCCACCGAAATCATTAGGTTCCATGTATCAAAATATTATTATAATAATATTTTGATTTTCCTTGTTTTTTACGTTATACAATTATAATAATGTATAATTCCATTAAAAAATTATAATGTATAATTACCGTTCTCTCTCCATATAAAAGTATTTTTTTATACACATGTAAAAATATTATACAACTTCATATATTTTCTCTTTAAAATTTAAAGTCCAAATTTTTAACTCTAAATTATAATCTTACTCACTAAATTATTTGATACACTAGTATTAGAAAATTTTAATTTCTACAGGCGCCTTAATTTTAAAATTTAGCAACTCAATTTAAGGGGTAGGATTTAGAGATTTAAGTTTAATAGTTTAGAATTGATTGTGAATAAAATTTAGAGTTTAGTGTTAAAATTTAGAGTTTATAAATTAAAACCTAAATCCTCAACATATTACCCTAAATTATAAATTCATACACCTAAATCCCTAAATCCTACACTCTAAACTAAGTCCCTAAAACTAAGAAACTTGTTAAAAAATTTTAATTTCTACCGCCACTATATTAGATATAAATCCTTATATATTTCCTCTTTAAACTTTAAAGTCTAAATTTTAACTCTAAATTATAATCATACTCTCTAAAATGGATAATCTTGCGATTATATTTGAGTATAAAACATTTAGCAGCCAAGAAATTGGATAAAAACTATATATCACATGTAGAATATAGGTAATTTAACTTATTATTCACTAAACTTAACCAGGTTCATAGAAAATGCAGCAAGATTATCCATTTGCAGCAGCACAAACTAAGCTGAGAAACAGAATTCACCATTATTAATAAGACTCCAAAGGTTTTACAGAACTTTATATATTCCTCAGTCCTCACCAGTAGCCTTTCAAAAACTAGGAATCCACCCATGTCTTAATAACCACAATAACCGCCAACCATAAATAATTTCATGCAAAATTTGTATTTCAGAGAAGTTGGATCAACCACGATGTTGGTTCCTGGATCTTGAAGGGCGCCAGGGTTCCGGTTTGTCGGTATTACCAGCACCACCCTGACGATTTGAATCTGGACCTAGTCCCCTGCTGCTACCACCACCGCCTAAACGATCAGAATCCGGAGGTGGAACCCTGCTGCCACTAGTCCAGCGATCAGATTGTGATGGAGGGGCCCTGCTGCCAGCAGGCCGTCGATCAGATTCTGAGAGTGCAGGCCTGGTCCAGCGATCAGGTTCTGAAGGTGGAGCTGGACTGGAGCTTTCAGTTTTTTCTCGGCGGAACCTAGGAACATATTTCCCAGAAGATGGAGCAGGAGCAGCAGCTGCAGGCTCGATAGAGGCCCTGGCAGGAAGCTCAGAAGGCCTAGAAAGCCCCTCATTTGTCTTTCCCAAGAGAGCTTCTCGCCTCAGCCTCTCTTTCTCTTCCAGTTCTCGTTCTCTTTGCCTCTGCTTTTCAGCAATTTCATCCAGTTTTGCTCTGCGTTCAGCTTCTTCTTTCCTTCGTCTCTCAGCTTCTGCAATTTAAATAACAAACCAAAATGAGATTGAACAAACAAAAATGCTTAAATTTATTCTCATGAGAAAAGGAAGTTTATGAATCAAGTAAACCATAATTACCTACAGGTAATCAAAATATGGAATACAGTTCCAACGTCAGGTATATGAAATATAATTAAATGTGTATAAATTATACCTTCACTCTTACGAGCTTCCTCTTCTTCACGCAGCTTTCTTATTCTCTCCTCTTCAGACCTCACATAATATATTTTCTTTCTCTTAATATCTCTTTCTTGCTTCCGGGCCAGAATGATTTGTTTGATTCTCTCTTCTCTCTCCGCTCTACGCTGGTCAAACTCAGCTTGCCGACGACTTATTACTCTTTCCTGGAATATCATCTGTAGGAAGGCAGAAACCGGAATTCTATATGTTAAAAGGCTAAAACCTAGTAAGAGAATATGTAGGAGGCTGCAAGAAAGTTATCTCAGGAGAACAAGTCCATGAATCCAAAAAGGTAATCACCTTGTTTTCTAACATGCGTGCCAGCCTATTCTTCTCTTTCAAGTCCCCATCATGCCGCTGTCTGCTCAACTCAACTTCCATCTGTAAGACAGAAACCAGAAAAACAGATGATATCATCAAAAGGTTGCAATGGTGAAAAACTACAAAATAAACTTACTATTAAACAAAGATGGTGCAACATAGAATATCTGTCCCCACCTCGAAAATATAAATATGCAAATAAAAGGTCGACACATCGATAAATTTGGCAGTATATCTTCAATTGATAAAAATAGGTGCAATAATAAAATAGTGAATTAAGAACCCACCTGTTGCTCATGTTCATGAAGTGCCTTTTCTTCCACCAATCGTCGTTGAAAAGCAGCTTCAATCAAGGGTGCTGCCTCCTCTCTCTTTGCCCTTTCCAGATGGTCCATTGTCTTAGCAACTTTTTGCAGTCTCTTCTCCTGCTCATGCCTCTCCTTGAGCTGCTCAGTCATTGCTCGCTCAATCAAGCCTTGCTTCGTCAATTTCTCCTGGATACACATGCATTGTCAAAAAGCAACTTCCATATGAATTAGGAACTTCATGATTAAAAAAAAAGGTTGCTCACCCCATCTAAAATTGGCTTCTTTTTCCCTCTTTTCAAATGTTTTTCAGTTTCCTGTAGCATAGCCTGTGCCTCTTCAAGCTCTCGCTCTTCTATTTCCTTGCGAATTCTTTCAGCTCGTTGTTGCTCAAACATAGCAGCAAGCCTCTTTTTTTCGGCTTCTTCAGTTTTCTTCTGCAACATCTGCCTCTTTGACTCCTCCTCACGTTCCTAGTGGATCAATACACATAAAAAGCAGGTCTATGAGTATAGAAATTCATTTCCAATATTTTTGCTAAATAGTGAAACCTCATGTTGACTGTGCAACTTGCTGTTTAAATAGGGATACCATTTCCAATAGTTGACGTTCTTGTTCTTCCTTTCTTTTCTCGATAATTGATTTCCTAGCCAGAAGCCTTTTGTGTTCCTTATCTACGATCTCCCCTAAACCTGGTAAAACTTCACTCAGCTTTGACACTTTCTTGGTAGAGGGGTATATCATGGCTCTTGCTTTACTCAAAGATTCAGCAAGAAGAGTCAGGTGATCACGAAACTTGTCAGATTCAAGACCCTGAAAAATGCCAAAATAATGGAAAGTAAATAGATGTATCCTATGCTATGCAGGCATGTTTAAGGAAAATGAACATAGTATATGCATCCCAGCAAGATTAGACAAAATCCTTACCATACTGCCAAACAGTACAACACCTTTCATGTGGTCAACTTTCAAGGCTATAAACTTATGTTTTACAGCCTCAACAGAAATTTTTTCCACCATTGAAAAATCAAAAAAGGGGATCATTTGAGACAAACTTTCGATTTTCATTGTCTGGTAAACCTGAGAGACCTGGAAAAGCAAGAGAGAATGACATTAAGAAAAACAAGCATGAATAAACAAAGAGAGTATAAATCAATTAAAAACAATGAAAAGAAATAAACATAAGACACCTGCTTAAGCAACCTAAGGGTAGCAAGCTTTTCAAGTGCAGGAACATAATGGGAGAGCTGAACTTCTGGAACAGATGAAGCTGAAGCCAGCTTTCCACCCAGCTTTGATATTTTCATCAACAGAGGTTGTGTCTTTAATGCTACATCCAGAGAAAGAAACTCATGCTCCAAAAGGTGGTAAAGATCTTTCACTTCTTGAGTTGCACAACTAAGTACACCTTTAGAGACCTAAAAATAAGGGGACCGAGAACAGAATTTAGTTAACAACCTAAAGTCAAAAGGTTCTGGTTAAGATAAAACATAGAACCAGTACTCCTTCAGTATCCCATAAGATTCTGAGAGAGAGGAGAGACTCAAGTCACTTCACAAAGAGAAAGATTACTGACCTCAAACAGATACAGGTACAGAACAAATTTTTAATAACCTAGCAATAAAGTAAGACGTATATTTTGCCTTAACCAAGTAGAATAGAAAAATGTTTCATGTAGGCAAACCCAACCAGTTTGATATTAAAGCCCTTATTGGTTGAGTTCCATTAGATTAAAATTGATTTTAGGAACATCATTGCTAAGACATATAAGCAACCAGCTATAAAATCAGTAAAAGCAACAGAGAAAAAAGAAACAAGCCAATAGAGCTTATAAAATTTGGACATACCAGTTCTGTAAGAAGTGATGACCTTGAAAACTGTAAAAAGTGTAGAATGTCAGAATAGGTTGCCATCAAGAAAAAGGAAAATGAAACCGAATGAAATTCTATACAACATACCACTTCTCTATTCTCAAGTTTAGATTCAAGATTAAATCCTATAAGATTTGCCATTCGATGGTTGCGCTCTTTAGCATTTTCAAGTTCCAAGTGTGATGCACCAAGTGTTTGATCGTAAGGAGTCACTGACAGAGCAGCCAAAACAACTGATGATGCTATCAACTGCAAATCCTTCTGACTTAAGTTTTTGTTAAAGCTTTTTTGAAGTGAAAAAAGCTTGAACCACACATAAGCATGATAAAGATGGCTGCCTGAAATCCGGAATATTTCAGTTAACTTGGCATAATAAACCACCATCAACGAAGCCTTGGGAGTTTTCTTGACAATAGACATCAATCCATGAATGTCTTCAACAGAACGAAAAGCTTCCTGCAAGTAAGCATGACGAGCAATTATCAGAACTATTAAGATTTATCCATTATGAAACATAACACTTGTCCGTTGAGAACATACAGAAGGTAGACTAAACAACAGACCTGCCAAAGTCCAAGCTCAGTAGCAATTTTTAGCTGGTCAAATCTTGTATCTAGATACAGTTGCAAACTCTCTGGTGCAGACAGGTCAGGTCTGTCCCTCTGGTCTTTATACTTAATTAGATTTCCCAAATGATTCCTTATAATCTCACATAACCTTCGGAACTCTGTTGTCCGCTTATACTGCTTGCAGAACTGGAATGCGCGATGTGCTGTCATCTAGAGGCATTTAAAAAGTAGAAAGATTATGTCATTCCAGATAAATACGTAAAAAAAGTTATATTATCAATGAAATAAGACACTCATTCCTAGGGGTGTTCGCGGTTAACCAAAATGCTATAACGGTTAACCTATAAGTTATGTTCTTAGTGCAAAAGTTATATGTTCTTAATGTAATTAGAGGGAAAATGTAAGAGAATGTATCTAAGAATGCATAAAAAATTAGGGACTCATTCTTTATGGTTAACCGTTGGTTAACCATGAACACCCCTACTCATTCCATTATATGTCCACTGTAAAAGCATGCAGACCAAATCACCTCACCAAGAGCAGAATAAATTTTTGTTCACCATGCTTTCTTTCTAATAATGAATTGTCAAATATTCCTCAAAGTATCCTTTCAAGTCTAAAGATTCTAATACAAGAAATAACAAAGCATTGATTCGACTAAATCATAAATGATCACACTTTATGAGCAAATTCAGGTGAACCATAAATGATCACATTAAAAATATAGCATGCAAGAACGTAGTGATATTTCAATCATAATGCTCAAAACAACTGTTCTATACGTTTCCCAAAGAAATTTGAAGCAAAGCTCAGCATTTATGGTTAGTTGAAATACCGCATAGAGTGCCTCCAACTTGGAATTGTTCCGCAATATTTCAAGCACCGTTCTATACGTCTCCCAGAGAAACTTGAACCAAGGAGTAACAAGTTCACGATCGGACCTTTCCTTTCCTTTCTCTCCACTGACGTAACTTAGCATCAAGTCTTCTGGCCTTTTATCAGCTTCAAGATCATCAACATCAAGAGCTTCTTCTAGGGCTTGTGCTTGAGTACGAGCCTGCTCAGCTTTCTCAGTAGAAAGATGCATGAAGTGCTTGATAACCTCCTCCAAAGAACTAACATTCACTTGTTGACATACAATCCGATATTGAATCAGACCATCTTTGGCAAACCGACCTTTCCGCATGTCAACACACAGCTCTACATACTTGAACATTATCTTTTCAAGTGACTTCTGCCAAGCTCTGTGTCTCTTTGAAGTTATTACATTGTGAAGTGCCTGCAATGCATCTTGCTTCTGCCCCACATTAATCAACTCTGCAAAAAACCCCATCAGTCACACAATCACGTACATCATAAAAACCACAGGCAATAATTCCACAAGCCAGATTCACATTAAAAGCAAACAATTGTTCCAATATCAAACAAAGGGTCGCATACATTCACAAAAAACAATTACAGAGCTTAATAAAGGGAATTTTTTGTTTCTAACCTTCTGCTCGCTTCAATGCATTCTCTGGTTTCACAAAATGCGCCATGTTTTTTCAATCAAATCCTTAACACCGCCAGCTATTGCCTAAAACAGAAGAACATGCTTTATCAATCAATCACGATTAATAAATAATTAATCGAAAAGGTAAAACCCTAATTATCTTCAAGCTCGGAGTGACGGAGTGAATCCAAACACAAAACCAATCAAAAGAAAACAGAGATCTATATTCATAAGATTCAAAATTGATAATTTTAATCCCAAATCTACAAAAGGACAGATCAAATTTAAAAACTGTTTAAGTCGGTTTCACCTGTTTTGCAAAAATAAAAACAAATACAAAGCCGATCGAAATATATAAACATAAAAATCCGATCTTCAAAAAAACAAGAGATTTGAGTTTTCGATATACTCGCATGAAAATTGTTAAGAGCAGTGGCGCCTCGCGTCGCAAGCAATTGTGAGAAGAAGTTTCAGCAGCTAACGAAGATAATACGGTAAGACCTAAAACGTAAAAAATAGGAAGAGAGAATTTTGGGTTTTCTTTTAGTTATAGAAAACAAGGGCGTTTTGATTTGATTTGATCTGATCAAAGGCGTTTTGATCTTAAAACACACTTAAGCCGACATCGATGTAAATTAAATATGTCCCACTATATTAATATATATATATATATATATATATTTACATAATCAAATTAATATACAATGTATTTTCTAAAACAAAATTATATATTTTAAAATAAAATAAATATTTTATTTTTTAGTATGAATTAAGGTATCCAACGCTGAAAACAATGACTAATCCCCTCACTGAAAGATAAACGACTGGTCATGAAATATACTCCATTTTCATTAGTAGGAATCAAACCCTTAACCTCATAGTTAAAAAATGAGATGAACAACCACCACACCATATCTCATGGTTAAAATAATTTTATTAATTTGCAATACAATATTGATGAATAATTATAAATATCAAGTGTCTATAAAAAATAAATATCAAGTGGATAACCATAATAAAAAACAAAGAATATTAGTTATGCTCATCGGTGTTAATTTAAAAGAATTAACCGTTAAATAAGTATTTAAATTATATTTTTTTATATTTTGTGTTTAAAATTTATTTCGAACTAAATTAGTGCATAACGTTTTCTTCCGTAATTTAGATTAGATTTTTCGTCACAGCCGTTAACAAAATAATGTTATCCAAACATAACAGGACATGTGGCATGTCTTTAATTTTATAAAAAAATCCTACAATCTTTGTTCTCTCTAAAAACTCCAAACCCTCATTTTAAATCCCTAAATTCTTTTCTTACGACCATTGATTCAACCACCACCAATCACCATTGTCTTCATCGGACGTTATTATTGAAAATCTCATCATCTCGTCCTTAAAAACCGATGAATGAACTGTTGATTACATCGTCAACGAACACCCAACAATAAAGAAAAAATAGATCGATTGGGTTCTAACCAACAACTAGAAGGTGGGGATGCCCAACAATTCAAGTAACGAAAAGGAACATTATACACTAACTTGGCCCGAAAAATAATTTATGCACCTAATTAGAAAAAAAGTGTATAGTTTAGATGTTTATTTGACATTTAAACCTAATAAAATAGTATATGAAATAATTTAAATTTAAATTTTGAATACAAATGATAATGTAAATAAAAAATATTAATTATATTTGTATAATTATTTGAAAATAAATTATATTTTATATTTGAACGAATTAGGTTTATTTGAATTATAATCTCATTCTACACTTTGGAAACAAAAAGAGGTTAGGTTTCAAATAATCCCATTTTACGTGGGTTATTATAGGTTTATATTTATAATTATAAAATAAACAAAACGTTGCACCTCAATTGAGTTGATCATTAAAAACCAAGTTTTATAGTAACATTAATATATTTTAGTAATTAAATTTCGTATTATTACTATCAATAATATCATTAAACTAAAAATTAATATTTTTAGCATTAAATTTTAATTTAGACTTTAATTATATCAATGGACTGTTAAAATTTGTACACATCATTGCACACGGACTGTTAAGATCTGTATCATATTGGTATGAAGTCAAAAGTAGCCCCCAATGTTTGACCTTTTGGTCACTTTAGCATCTATTCTTTTTTGTGTGTGCAAACAACCACCTAACGTTGTATTTTCGTTCAAATTTTACCTCGTTGGATGAAAATCGTTAGCAACTAACGGTCAATGTCTGAGGCTAACGTGGCATGTAAGCATGGCATGGGGAGATAACGTGGTAATGTCACGTGGGTACTTTGCTAATGTGACATTTTTTTTAAAAAATAAAAATATTTTTAAATTTTTAAATTTGAACGAAAATGAAACGATAGGTGGTTGTTTGTAAAAAAGAATAAGAGCTAAAGTGACCAAAAGTCCAAACGTTTAGGGCTACTTTTGATCTTTTGTCTATTATATTTAATACGTAAATGTATAATTGAAACTTAAATTAAAATTTAGTGTTAAAATAATATTAATTTTTAATTTAATAATACTATAAATCATATTTAATGTAGTTTATCCTTCAAATAATATCCGTCCACATTGAAGTAAACCATTAGTGAACTTATCAACATAAAATCATTCCATACCAATCCAAAAACATGGAGTGAACAAAAGCAAGTAAAACAAATAACATGGAAACCTAAAAATAGGGTTTTGAGCTTTGCTTCCTCAAAATTTTTCTTTCTGCAATTTTTGCTCTTGTTTTTCTTTAAACGCCAACGGTAGTATTGGTTTTAGTATTAGTCGCCGACCGTTAGAATTTATCGTCGAACTAGATTAAATCTATTTGGATATGCGCATGGGCGAAGCCAGAAATTTTTTTAAAGGGTGTCATTTTTTGAACGTTATTTAAGAAGGGTTAATTATTTATAAAGAGGTGTCATTTTATTTTTTAAGGGTGTCATTTTATTTATAAATAGGTGTCAATTATATATTTTTCAATTTTTTCATATACAAATTATATAGAAAAATACGATTTCCCAAAAAATTTGGGGTGTCATCAGACACCCCAACCCCCTTACTGGCTCCGCCCATGGATATGCGATTACATCTATTGTTCTTTATTCGCGATTGAGTTGTGGTAATAATTTTATTGTCAACGTACCTTCATTGTAATATGCATTTTATGTTGTTTATTAATGATTTTACCTATCATCATCGATTTTAGTAATGTTTGTATCCTTATTTTGTTTCGAGTCATTGGGTTAGTTTCTTACCATTTCCTTGTATGGTCTCTTAAAATCTTGAAAAGCTAATTTTGTTTACTAAGAATATATCTGGATTTAGGTGTTTTGTTTACTAAGTTGTAAACTTTTATTGTAATTTTAGATATATTGTCGTTTAATAAAATTAACAAATTTCAATTCACAAAAAATAACATGGAAACCTAAAGTATAACAAAATTTAGTTTGCAGTAATAAATGGAAGACAACCCTCATAACAAACACTAAAGTCATCTTAAACTCTGAATCCCTTGTTGTTCCTTCGTCCTTTTGCCCTTTAAATTTCTGCCTCTTTGAGCGCACGTACGGCTTAGTGTGGTCGTGAGGCACACCAGGAGCTGGACCAAAGTGTTTAACTGCTTCACGGCCAAAAAGTGAAAATTAGGAATTTGGTTAGATGAAAAAGAATATGGAATATAATGAAGGGGGGATTTTTTATTTATAAATATGAACAATTAAATGTATAATTATACAAATTATTTTTATTTTAATGATTATAATAGGAGTGCAGTAATAATTTAGAGACTATCTAGGTAATTTATCTTTCTTTTTATTGTGTCAGATCAGCCTCCTGTCATAAGTTTACAAATCTAAAATGTAAGTGGCCATAATGTTCGAATTTAAAAATTAATGACCAAAAGTATATAAATCCTAAACATAAGTGATCATTTTAGTAATTTATTCTTAACGAAGCTTGCTGACTGTTAGAGAGAGAGAGCAGGCAACGCGGTGAATCCCGGGAATCCAAGGTGATTTGGCACATGAGTTATATCATATATGCTCTTTGTGGCTCATTTTGATAGGCTTTGGCTCTTGGCTGGATCATGCTAAGACAAGCCACGAAATGTCGTGGACTTCTACGGCTGTTCAAAAATACTAAATTCGATTCGAATATCCGTTGATCTGGTTTGTTTTTTATTTTTCAGATCGAATACGAATCACAATATTTTAAGTTTTGGATTATTTGAAATTTTAAATCTTCGTAGATGTAAATCTTGTTATATTTAATAATTTAATACTTGTTATATCCGAAAATTCGAAAAATAATTTTTTTATAAATGTTAATCTTGTTATATTTGACAATTTATTAATTTTTGTATTTGAAAATAAATTTTTTTATATAGATACGACCGTCTAATTTGAAAAAAAAAAAACTTAAATTAAATTATATATTTGAATAACTGGATATCCGATATTCGTATATCAGGGTATTCAATTTTTTCCAGATTAAATACGGATCACTATTTTGTCAATTCAAAAATTATAAGGATAGTACGAGACTGTGCTCTGCCATTCTTGAGGATTATGTGCACCAAATTGTAACGTTGGTGCCACCAGGGATGCACCTTGGCCCGGATCACGTTGGATGGAATGGGGAGTCTAAGCAAGATTTTACAGCAAAGTATACTTACCGTTTGCTTATGGGGATGCATTTCAAAATCTAATAAACCATGATCATGATCACAAAACTTTAACAGTAAATTTTAATTTTTTTTTTGGCATGAAACATAACTAGAAGCACACAAAAAAGACAAGTAATTTTATTCTGCAGAGGGTGCCCCGATTAAGATGAAACTGAATGTAAATAATAAAGTGATAATGTCAGTTGAGACTCTGTATTTTACATCCATCAAAACATATCATTGCTTAAAAAAATAATTTGTTAAATTCTTTTACTAGTCAACAGAACACCCAAAATCTGATTAAAAGAAGAGAGCAATGAACACCCACTAGCTAGGCAGTTTTTTTAATTGACCAAGAACCATGTTTTTTTGGTTCTAGGAAAACATATTTCCTGTCACTTGTGAGGAGATTTTAGTTTGGACTTGCAAGAATACAAAATGAATCAGAACGTAGAAAAGTGTATATCAGTTAACAATACCTAGACTGAGAACAGATATTAATACCACCTGTACTCCACCTTCATTTCTGAAATCTCTCTATATTTATTACTTACAAAAAGAAAAGTTCCATATTAATAACTCTTGTACTCCACCTTCATCTCTAAATTCTCTATATTTATTTAATTAAATAAAATCTAAAATTATTAACCTAAACATCATAATAAAAATCTTTTGCTCGCTCCTACTTTCGTTTTCACACTGAATAATTAGATTTATGATTTAGGGTTTAGAGAATTAGGAGCATGTTGTATTTTAAGGATTTAGGAACTAAAATTTAAGATTATGATATAAAATTTAATTTTTTAGTATTAAAACATAAAAAGTAACACCGAACAAGGGACAAAATTGAAATATATCAGTCTTTATCTAGCAACTAGCTCTTCCTTCTCAAGCCAGGGTATTAACTAGTCGATTTCTTTTAAACAATAATAAACAACATTTTATTTTTGACTTGTTTTAAACTCAATCAAAACACATATAGTTTAGACACTTAACTTGTAATTAAGCCAAAAATATAAAACACTTTAAACTACCAACACTTCAAATTTAATTTTATTGAGAAATTGCAACAAAGCATTATTTAACTTCAAATAAATATTAATAAATCACAAAAAATAACTTACTTTTCATAGTTGAAAACTGGCAGGCTTAGATTAACTACATTCCAAATTGATAACGTCATTGTGAAAAACCAGAAAATCATTCCATAATTAAACAATCCAAGAACGTGAAGGTAAACAAACGCAAGGAAATAAACACCATGGAAACCTTAAGTACAGCAAAACTTTGCAACAATATATGAAAGACAAGACTCGGAGAACAAACACTAAAGTTATCTTAAACCCTAAACCCCTTGCTGTTCCTTCGTCCTCTGGCCCTCTCAAACTTCCGTCCCGATGAGCGCACGTAAGGCTTAGTGTGGCTGTGAGGCACACCAGGAGCTGGACCAAAGTGTTTAACTGCTTCACGGCCTTTCTTCGGACCTCTGAGGAGAACCTGCAACTCCATCCAAAGTAACCTCTTAAGAAAGCCAGACACAACATATTCATCTTTCATAAGGAAGAAAAACAAAATGATTTGAAGAAGGAAAATCCAGGGTTATGGCAAGCAACACTATATGACAACATGTTTCATTGAAAATCCGGGGTGATGGATATAAAACAGCAGAACATATTTCACTTCTCGAATTCTAGTAAAATGGTAAATCGATTTCTAAGTTCGTAGAAACAAAAGATGGAGATAAATTAAAACCATATACAATCAATCACCCTTCAAATGGAGGATTAAAATCATTATAGTATCGAACAAAGACTTGGAACAAATGAACTAACAGAAACATAAATATCAGAGCATCAATATCCTCACGACTAACTTCAACATTACATTCACAGTGCAAAGAGCTTTGTTTCATCATACTATGTTCTTTAGACATAAGCGGTTTCAATGATAGCACGAACAAAACAAAGCATTTTTATTCCAAAGCAGAAATGAAAATTTGACAAAATCGAACTCCGAGGCAAACAAGAATATATAAACATACATAATTTGAACAAAGAAAAGTACCAAAGATTACCAAAAGTCAGAAGAAATTGCATACCGTGTTCTGACCCAAAGGAGCCCTCAAAGCAAGCTGATCAAAAGTTAAGCATTCCCCGCCAACCTTCTCGATCCTAGCTCTAGCAGTCTCGGTGAACCTAAGAGCTGTAACTTTCAAAGCTGGAACCTCATACACCCTAATATCATCTGTCACTGTTCCCACTACCACAGCAATCTTATCCTCCTACAATATTTATATCATAATTTAAACCAAAATACCAATAACATAAAGAACCTAAACAAAAACCCAGAATTTTATTATAATATAAAGAAAAAAAATACCTTTCCTTTCATGAACTGAACAAGCCTAGAGAGAGATAGTGGGGGCTTGTTAACTTTGCTCATAAACAAGCGTTTCAATATAACAGCATTGAATTTGCTCCCAGTTCTTCTTACAAGGAAACGATAAAGCTAAAACCCCAAAATAAAAATCAGATCATTTGTTCGGGAAAAAAAGAAAGAAAACTTTTATGCTAGAAAAGAAGAAAAATGGGAGACCTTGACGAGAAGCTTGAGGTAAATATCATCGGATTTGGGAGCAGTCCTTTTGGTCTTCTTGCTCTTACCTCCGGCGACTAAATCGATTCCCTGATAATTCAAAGACAAAACAAAAAAATAAACAATAAATATGAAACGATCTTTCCGTTTCTGAGACAAGGGAGAGTTCCGGAAACATACCATTGCTGAAGCTTGATGGTGGCCGTGAACGGAGGAGGCGCCGCTACTAATCAAGTGCGAGAATGAAAAGAAGGGTTAGGGTTTTTAATGGCTTTTTATTTGGTGACGGTGGGATTTGTTTCAGTGCGGTTGGGTTTTTATCAACGGGCTTCGTTTTAAAGGGTCCAAATAAATGGGCTTTGAAAGTGGAATAGAGAAATTGGAATATGTTTTTTAATTGTGTATTTAAATATTAATAGATTCAAACCCTTAATTTTAAATTCTAACCACAACCCCTCAATTCTAAACTTTTAAACCTAATTCACTACCCTTCAAACCCTAAACACTAATCATAAACCCTAAAATTAAGGTGATTGTGAAAACTTTTTATTTCTATCGTCTATGTATTGAATATAAATCATATCATAAGAATTTAGGGTTATAATTTAGAACCTATTGAGCGGTCACAATAAAAAAAACATTTTTATCCCTAAGATATCCAATTGGAACAATTTGTTTGTTCGATAATTTTTTCTTTTAAGAGCCGTTCCGAAACGTTTGTGCAATAATTTGCTCCCTACCAGCTCCAAGTCCAATTATCTTTCGCCGATTCTGCCCAAAATGCGCAATGTGTTAAAGCTAACCAGTTTCATCCGGAGAATGTTGGTCAAAATTCTGAATTCATCCCTCAATGGCGTAGGGACTATCTTCGTGAATTGGTTGTGTTTAGGGGCGAGAATTGAGTAGGAAATATTCGAAAGTCGTGAGCAATCGACGGGATGAAAAATAACTGAAACTTTCATCTTATGGACAGGGAAAGAAAGTTTTATCACCGAAACTCAAATGAGAACGGAGACATGAATTACTATATTCGAACCGTAAGAATAACTCAATCGTAACCGTATAAATAATCGTGGAGATCTCAAAAAATATCCGCAAGAATCCATATATTTTATAAGATTATTAAAATGTATATTTATTTACTTATATACTCTAATATATATCTTAATAAAAAACTCTAACTATATTATAAATTAAAACCTTTGTCTAAATCTTCTCCAACACAACATCTTTAATCTTTATTATCTCGTAAATGCTTCCAATCAAAATATCTAAAATCATAAAATCCATTTAAAGAAAATATAAAGATAAAAAAATACTCGAAATATTTAATAAAAGTTTTTTAAAATTATAATTACAAACATTAAAGATGAAGTGAGAAATACAAAATCGTTCTCATCCCAGCCAATTCTCACCCCTAGTTGGGTTGTGGGCTCGCCCACTGGCCTTCTATTGCTTTCGGCGGTGTCCCACTAATTGCTAGATGGAGAAACTCCACATGCAGGCTTTCTTTAAAGCTTTAAAGCGTTGATGCCAATATGGTGGGCTTTGCAGCTATTATTTGAGATGAATATGTCCATTCGGTTGTTGCTGCAAAAATTAGGGTGCTACAAATTATGGTGTGGTTAAACTTAAATTCTTAACTAAAACAAAAACTAACTTAAAATATTATCAAATTAGTAAAAATTTCGGTAACCTAAAATGTCACGGATAACATAAGATTTTTGTTTCAACATAAAATGTTATCTATTTGGTATGAATTTCAGTCACAAAACTAAAATGTTACTCAGTTGATAAGAATTTCAGTTCGGACCTAAATTTTAACTCAATCCAACATAAAATGTTATCCACTTGATAAGAATTTAAGTTGGAACTTACAACCGCCATTTTTTAGACACATATTAGACTACCCGGCAAAATCATGATTGAACTATTTAACGAAGATGTAGGACTGAGAAAAACTCGAGTTAAATCAAAAAAATCATTTTTTTATTTTGACTCGAAGTGACAAAACTCAATTCGATTCTTAGCGGAGCTATAAAATTTATTTTGGGTGTCAGAATTTAGATACCATATAGCATATATATAATCTAATAAGATATTCGCTTACGCGAATAGTACCACCCTAATTTATCCATAACTCTTAATAAAATAAATAAATCTAATTTTATCTAAGATTTATAAGGAAATAAAAAAATATTTTTTCTAATTTTTTAAAAAATATAATGAACTTTAGTTTATCTAAATCTCTTTAGAAAATAAAATAAAATTTAACATGCTATATTTAAGGAAATAAAACATATTTTAATTCATCTAAAATTCGTGTTGATTATACCGAATTTAATTAAAAAATCAATAAAAATCGTAATAAATTTTTTTTTCTTGCAATTAGAATATATTTTTTAAAATATACTGGTGTGATTTGACATTAGAATTTTAAATGATCAATAATTTTTGGCAAAATGACAAAAGATGCCCCCAACGTTTGCATGTTTTGTCATTTGGCCACCTATTTTTTTTTTGGGTCAAAATATGCCCCCAACGTTTGTTTGTTTTGTCATTTGACCCTCTATTCTTTCTTATGGTCCAAATATGCCCCCAACGTTTCATTCATAGTCCAAATATGTCCCTTTTGGATGTAAATTGTCAATCAACCGACGGTCGACGGCTTATAAAAAATTTTGACGTGGCATCAGTAGATCTTAATACGTGGCAAGTCTAGTCAGCATCAGCTGTTGAACGTCAGTTGATTGACAGTTTCCATCTAACGGGGGCATATTTGGATCAAATTGAAACGTTGGGGGCATATTTGAACTACAAATGAAACGTTGGGGGCATATTTGGACCAAAAGAAATAATAGGGGGCAAAATGACAAAACAAACAAACGTTGGGGGCATATTTGGACCCAAAAAAAAGAATAGGGGGCCAAATGACAAAACATGCAAACGTTGGGTGCATCTTTTGTCATTTTGCCATAATTTTTTTTAAAGTTATCAAAAAGTATGATTATTAAAAACTTCACATCGCGAGAGATAAAAATACTGATAATTATAGTTTTAATTATTTAAATATATATGATTACTTGATATACATGAGATAATATTTTTGCTCAGCCCTAATATAAATATACATACAAAAAATGCACAAAGCGGTTCATATATTTTTGCTCTTCTTCCTTGTCTTTTGCATCTGAATTTGCATCAAAATGCTTAGTTTAGTCACCATCTTTGGTTTGCTAGGTAATAAAAAAATAACTCCATTTTTATCTTTTTCATGCAAAGTTTCAATGATTTTTTATGACATGTTTTTTTTCAGGGAACATAACTACCGGTCTGGTTTACCTTGCTCCAGTGTAAGCTGAGAAAATTTTCAGTTTTAAAGACCATGATCCACTGTAACATGTATGAACCATGTGTAATTTGTTTCTCAAATCATTTTGTCGTTGTTGTTGTTGTCGTCGTTTTTCAGGAAAACGTTTTGGCACATCGTACGAAGTGGATCGACCGAGGAATTCGACAGTCTTCCGTATGTTGTGAAACTACTAAATGGATACATGTGGGTGTATTATGGAGTTGTGAAGCCTAACAGTGTTCTCGTTGCCACTGTTAATGGCTTTGGTGCTGTACTTGAACTCATATATGTTATCATATTCCTAATATTTGCACCTCCAAGAATCAGGGTAAGTTTTCGATTACCGTTTTTCGAATACTAAAAACGTTATTCAAACGAACCCAAATGACCGAATCGAAAACCGGAAATCTAACCGGTTTCGGTATCATATTTTGTTCGGAATATCTAAATTTCAGGCCATGACTGCCATACTCTTTGGGGCTTTGGATGTGGTGTTCCCAATAGCAACCGTTTTCCTAATTCAGATGTCATTTAACAGAGAAATGCAAATCAATAGTGCAGGCTTATTGTCTCTGATTTTCAGTGTTATTACCTATGCTTCACCTCTTTCTATCATGGTAATAATTTTACAATTATGGTTAATATGGTCATAGTATTAAATTCCGGCCGTCTCTGTTGCGGTTGCAGTGTCATGGTTGCAGTCATTACGTAACGTGCAACAGCTGTTGTGGTTGTGATTTGTTTACAAAAAATCTTTTAACCTTTTCAGATTAAGTATGCAGTTCAGTGTCATAGTGACCTCCAAAACTGTTTCGGTTGATATGTTGCGTTGCGGCCGCAATTTTATACTATGATTATGGTTTTCGGGTTTACTCTTGAATATCTGTAAATTGCAGAAAACAGTGGTGACAACAAAGAGTGTAGAGTACATGCCTTTCCTCTTATCTTTCATACTTTTCATCAATGGATTGACTTGGACAGTCTATGCTGTGCTTACTAAAGACTGGTTTATCGGAGTATGTTCTTATTCACGATCCTCCTTAATTATTTATCGGATTCGAGATAACAGTCGAATTCGAATATGTGTCTGTCACGAATATATAATATCGAATTGATTGGTCTAATGTATGGTGATTTTGAGTATAGATACCAAACGGGAGTGGATTCGTATTCGGAACAGCTCAATTGGTTCTGTATGCAATGTATTGGAAACCTAAGCAGTCAATGAGTCATGTGATGGAAGATGGATGCCAAACTCAGCACCTCCTGGACCATTCTGTTCCAGTGCTAGACAAATATGAGTGCAGAGCTGAGGTTTAACTTCTTAAGGAAACAAAGAAAAAAGCAAATGTTGCCAACATGCAGGATTTTCGATTATTAGATCAAAATATATATCTGTCAATTCGTGTATCTGTATCGAATTTACGTATTTTTATCGTATTTATAATATCGAAGAATAGATCTATCAATACCTTGTGTCCATTCTAACTGGAGTACAATTTGCAGATACTGCATTACTGCTTTTCAATATGGTTTATGTTTTCCTGCAATAGACCTCGTATTGCCGTATCGGTTCAAGAATATTTTTGTAGTTCCATGGATTTGCAGGAACCTGGTACGATAAATCTGTAAACATTCTACCGAATCTGAATCCGAATCCAACACCGACGTAAGAGAAAACCGACACTGAAATCTTATACTCATCAAGAGAGAAAAAAGAACGAAAAGAAAAACGTACATTGCCATATCTACATAGTTTACAGCTCTTCAGCACTGTCTAAACATTATCCCATGATAAAGTTATATAGCCAAAAGTACACATTGCATTGCAAAACAAAAGCAGCAAACTCTAATTGACATTTGATTATATGCTCAAGCCGTAAAGACGTAGAAACTAAGCAAATACCGATATGTCGTCGAATAAAGGATCAACGGAGAGGCTTACATCTCACACGTCGTAAGGAGGAGGAGCACTCCTGGGTCTAACCTCGGTCCCGACCTACTAGTATGTGTCCGATGTAGACCTTCTTCGAAACCGAAAAGACTCTCTACCTCCTGCGTGACAACATTTCATTTGTGTTAACAACTTAATCCGATATTATATATTATTAGTTTCATTTTTTTGACACCAATGTCAAACATAAAATTTAGAAAGGGCGAAAATCCGAGTGGGGATAATGCACTAAATGTAGGGCATAAATTTCTTACATAAAATAAAACCTTAATGTGATATGTACTTTTGATTTTTAGCATAAAAATATGTAGATTGATGTGACATTAAACCCCACAAAATTAAATAAAGTTTTGTAACCTACTGAATAGGCCAAACTAGGGCATATATACTTTATTCATTTGCATGTACGTCAACAAGGACTTTATTGTCATTTCACAACCTTTCGGATAAAACACTATTGCATCCACCTAGCGTTGCATTTATCTTTATCCATTAAGGAAACATACAAAGTTGTCAAATGACATAACTACCCTCCTAAAGTCCGCTTATCAGATAACACGAATAAGGTTGACCGGTTTACCCTTCGAATCCTCGACGGTCCACCTTTCCGGTGAGGACAGTTCTGTGGTTTACGATATAAATCCGGGGCAAATTCGACAATCAGAGAGGGAAAAAATTGTACATATATATATTACCAGAAAAAGGAGATATACCGGAGGAGTAGATTCGGCCGGCGAAACCGGAGGCGATCCGCTCCGGTAACGCGGCGATTTTACGATCGTGATCGAACGTGTCACTTTCGTCGTTTTCTCCGACGTCGTTTCATCGTTGAACGATCTCACACTCCCGCCATCGGATACTGATCATCCACACCGTCGAACCAAATTGAAGAAAATAAGACGAGGAGTTAAAAAAAACAATAAAACAATAAAGTTTGGCTTTCTTTATTTGTAGCTGCTAGGCAGTTCAGCTCAACGCTTTCAATTACTTTTGGTGACAATTTCCATTGCTTTTACTCATATATATATTGCCGTTTTGATGTACGGCTAAAGAAGTGAAGTGGAGTGGCCTAACTAAGCGTACCCTTGGAGGAGTTAGGCCGGAAAGTGAAAGAGGGGTGCTTTCGGAGCTTGCCGAGACCGTTATCGGGTCGGGGACCGGCAACGGTGTCGTCCCACAACTGGTCAAGTAGCCCCATAATGGTCGGAAGCTGGACAGGAGATGGGGTATCTTGAGATTTTTGTTGTTGTTTTAAAAGAATTCGGTAGCCGGGATGGAGAGGAGACTGAACGGAGTTATTTAACGACGAAATGAGGGGAGTTAAAGGTCGAACAAGTTAGGATAAACTTTGACCGTTGATTTAGATCAGAGGAAAAGGTAATGACATGGCAAATGAAAGGAGGCCACGTAGTTGGGGATAAGATCATGTGGGACCAAAAGTGTCTGACATCGCTTTTAACTAAGTGAACCCAATTGGTCGAACTCTCTGTAGTTCAAAAGAGTTCTGATTTTTTAAATAAATTAATCATGAAATTGTTGTATTTTGTTTTGTATATTTTTAAGGTTTTTTATATTACAACCGTTTAAGGTACGGATCTAATTTTTTTTAATAATATATGAATTTTAAAATTCTACGGATGATCGCCTCCTCGGTCCATCCATGTTCATATGGATTCACTGATTAATTAACAACAAAAAATCTAACTAAATGTTATATTCCACAAGTTTCTTGAATTTAAGAACTTGTTTAACACTTCGGTTGCCATATTAGAACTCAATTTCCTTGGTCATGTGGCAACCAGAGAAGAAATAGTCAAGATAGGTTGGCCCAAATGAAAAAAAGGTTCATGACTTGACCAAGTCTTCTGCTGTTTCGTTTGCTTTAGTTTAGACTTTAGACCCAGAAAAGTGCTTGATTCAACACCTTCGGCTTCACTTCACCCAACAGAAATATCAATAATTCTAAGACAATAACACGAACCTTACCATACATGTATAAATTAACAGCATTTACCTATCCCTATTAAGGCTCAGTTTGTCGTTGAAGTCCCCAACCTAAATTTGGGGGCAAACGGTAGCTGCCGCGAAACAGACGTTTGGGGCGCATAAATAGGTTGGTAAACAGGTGTTTGGAACTAAACTGGTGGGTGTTTGGGGTTGATGTTACTAGTAAACGGCCGCTGACCACCGCAACTGCAACAAAAAAACAAAGCCTAAGTCCACTAGTCAAGTGACAAAGAGCTTGATTTTGGTCTCTTGGACAAGGTCTCAACTCTCACGTTCGAGTCTTCTCGAAGAAAAAAATGTTCTGAGAAAGTTCGCTCTCCGAAACAAAATCCAACCCGACTTGACTCTGTAGTTAAGTCTCAAAATAATAATAATAATAGTAATAATAGTAATAACAGCATTTTACCTAGGTGGGAATGAAAGAAAAGAAAGTTTTATTCTATAAATAAGATGGTGATCATTTAGCAAGCGAGTAAAAATTCAATCAATCAATTTGATAATAATTGTTTAATACAAATTGGAATTAGCCCTCCATTATTAATGGAATAAAAACACTTTGTTTTCTGTAAATTGCTCAGATAAAAACCTGATCTCAATCCACTTAGAAGCCCCACATGTATGGTGTATGTAAAGAAGGTAAATAGTCGAAAAGAATGTAATGAAAATGGGGCAAAATCAATCAAGAGTCGTCTACTCTTTGTGCGAGTATGGAAGGTACTTTGCGTATGGATCCGGTTTCGGCTTGTTCCTGTGATCATAGTATTCAACTACTGCAGCACCAGCTAATGCAGCCAATGTAAGGGCTTGCGCGTGCAACCTGAATTGAAGGCAGCAGATGACAATGAGTTACCAATGAGGCACGGTAAGTAAAGAAAGGTGTTGACATCGAAAGCTAGCCGAGGAAGACAAAATGAAAGTCCAGCTCAAACAAAAAGGATGAGATACATATCAAAATCAAATAAGCCCCTAAAAGAAGCCATCATAATAATCAACATGAAGATGGAAACAGATGAGTAAAGATGTATCAATCATTTGCATGTAAAAAGACCGAACTACTATGTCCATAAAACCTTCAACCCCGACTCCCTTTTCAACCATTTTTGTCCTCTTTTAGGCTAGGGGATGTATTATACAAACATTAATTTTTGCAACAAATACATATGAGTTACCAATGAGGCACGGTAAGTAAAGAAAGGTGTGGTCATCGAAAGCTAGCCGAGGAAGACAAAATGAAAGTCCAGGTCAAACAAAAAGGATGATATACATATCAAAATCAAATAAGCCCCTAAAAGAAGCCATCATAATAATCAACATGAAGATGGAAACAGATGAGTAAAGATGCATCAATCATTTGCATGTAAAAAGACTGAACTACTATGAACATAAAACCTTCAACCCCGACACCCTTTTCAACCATTTTTGTCCTCTTTTAGGCTAAGGGATGGATTATACAAACAATAATTTTTGCAACAAATACATAAACGACTATTTTGTAAACCCTTCACCCCCCCCCCCCCCCCCCACAAGCACCAGATTTTTAACCATTTCGTCATCTTTAAGGCATAAAAGACTAATAGCTACATGTATAGTCTTCAAGCAAACTTGCAGAATAAAATAGAAAGTAAAGCAAAACAACAAGCTGCGGGTTGCCGGTTGCGTAAAAAGAGAGAAATTCTCCAGTAAAAATGTTGGGAGACCCTAAAAAGTTCTCAAAACCCTTTTTCAGTACATAAGAGGCCGAGAGCTAGGATGAACTGGGTAAGGGAAATTCACAAATGTGGGAACTGGGGATCGAACCCCAGCCTTGCCAGAAGGAATCCAGGTCTTAAAGGAGGCGGATGGACCATTTTGGGATACAACTTCCCTCATACCAAATTCAAATCTAGCAACCGCTGTGGAACAAAAATCAAATTCAGGCACCAAATACAGCATTATTTTGCATCGTCTAGCACTTGGTTGATATATATGCCTCATCTAATCGAAACAAGCAGCTAGAAAAACTAATAATCAAACCATTTATGACCCAAAACCAAGAGGATTGGGGGGATGCTTTGAAACCCTGTAAAATTCTCAAACACGCGATACAAATGCAACTTTTTTATATCTTCTTTCAAGTTTGCAGAGGAATCTTATAATTACTCTCTAATACCTTTTGCACGAATCCAATGAAAGATATGCAAATTCCAATAAACATACAAAGGAAAATCAAATGGAAAATTGATAAAAAAAAAAAGGATTTACCTAGCGTGAATGATCTTGACGCTGGTTTTCATGTTAGGTCGAGACCAATTGTAAGCAATGGAACTCCCAATTCCGCTAAGCCACAAACAACCTTTTGTTTCAAAACCAAACCCAAACAAATTAAATTAAGATCCTACCAAAAGAAATTCATAAAAATTTCCAGAAAATAAAGAAAAAAGAAAATAATTACCAACAGTTCTAAGCTTGTGATCAACAACCCATTCCCTTGCGGATTCAAACTTGCTCTTCGATTCCGCCATTGTTTGGAGAGAAAATAAGCCTTTCCGAGAGAAACAGACACAAAGGAGGGAAACAATTTAGAAAAAAAATATTTCAGTATTTATATAAAAAGAGAGGGCAAAGCGAAATTGGCGACGGAAGAAAATAAAACTGTGGGCGGTGGAAAACCTAGGAGCGTGTTGACCTGTTAGACAATGTTGACTAGTTTTCTACGATATTGGACTGTACCACGTGGGGATTTGTAAAATTATTATTTTATTCTTCTATTTTCTTAATATAACACAGGCATTTTTATAAGATGATTTTTGTTATAAATATATATTTTTTCTAATACAATACGAACTTTTTTCTAATAATAATCCCTTTTATATATAAAACATAATATATTATTTTTAATAAAACAATAACTTCTATTATAATATAGTTTTTATGGTGGGAATTGTTTTTATGTTGATGAATACTTTTTAATATTGAATAAACTTATTTTTATAATATCAATTTCTTTTATATATATATATATATATATCACGCTATAATTTTTAATAATAATGATTATATTTTTTTTGGTTTGTAATGTATTTATTAGAGTAAGGTTAATGACTAATATGTCGTGTTTCATGTTAAATTAAATACTATCTATAAATTTTATTGTTGTTCTTTACTTAAGACCGTGATTGAATCCTCGATCATTGATTAAGATAAAAATAACTAATCATTTAACTTAACCCTCTCAATTAAATAATAATTATATTTTTATATAAAATTACATCGACACCTTGTATTCTTCTTTTATTTGTTATTGTTCTTTGTTTATTGACGGCGATACTAATTTTAGTGTCGGTTGTCAACAGCTAAATTTATCATTTTTTTATTCTCATATTTCTCATCGTTTGTCATTTTTTTTTAGTTTTGAGTAAATAATCTTACCATTGTAATACATTTTACTCTAGCTTTTAGTACGTATTCTTCTGCCGTTTAGCAAGTTTTTCTTTTCTTTATCGATCATTCTTTCATTTGATTTTCTATTGGGATTGTTTGTCGTTATCACGAATGATCAAGATAGCGCTATTTTTAGTTATCATGTTGATCTTTTTATTTTGAACACTCGAAGTTGATTTGGATACGTGCTTACAATCATTATTTTTTGTTTGCGATTGAGTTGTGATAATGTTCATGTTGTCAATATGGCTTATTTATGTTGTTTGTTTTACCTTTCATCGTTGATTTTGGCGATGGTTTTACCTTTTATTGTTGATATTTGGTAATGTTCGAGTTGTATATCTATCTTTCGAGTCTTTAAGTTATTTTTACATTTTCTTTGTATGGTCCTCTTATAATCTCGAGATAATTTTTCTTGTTTTAATGTTATAAAAAAATGTTCGGTCATATTTTTTACTAGAATATAAACTTTTTATTATAATTTTATATATATCATCATTCAATAAAAGTAACGGATCTCAACTAAAAAAATTACAGCGAGACGTCAAAAAATTTAAAATTTAAACCCAAATAAATTCGATATGATATCACATTGTGCTACTACTAGGGTAAAACCATTGGAAGGAGCCCAATGGGCCACTAGGATTAAGTCCGTAACCAGCCAGCCATTATGTAATTTCCAGAACAAATATAGGGCAAAAGCGTAAGACAGAAGCATCATAAAATCCAACGGCCGAGAATGTGTAAACCATAACACAAAAAGAATCAAAGCAGGAACACGTGACAAGATCACAAGAACGTAAGAAGAAACTAGAAGTCCGAATCTCTCTTCCTTTAAATAAACACTTTCTTATTTAAAAACTCCTTACAAAGCCACGAAAGCCTTCCAGAACAATCCAATTTCCTTCGAAAAACCAAACTTCCCTCAATCTCCACCGTTCTCTCTCAAGGTAACCTTTTACATATTTACATTCAATTCATTCTTTTTATATAAATCTTTCTGTGTAATCAGCTTTCTTTAATTTCATATGTTTTTCTTGATATATATATATGTTCAAGAATCAAGATTAGAGAACTCTGTTTGTTTGCGATTAAAGTTTTGCGGGAAATAAATTTATATATGTTGAATCGATTTCTGTTTCAGTGAAGATGGGTCGTTCAAGCCGCACGATCTATGTGGGCAATCTGCCTGGCGACACTCGTCTCCGAGAAGTCGAAGATTTATTCTACAAGGTTTTGATTTCTTTTCTCTTTATTGTTTTTGTGTACTTTTGTTCTTGATTATTTAGTAAATATACCATTCAAGAAGTATTACACTGTAAAAGTGTCTTCAATTGTTATTATGATTATATTTAATTAATTTTAGCTTAAAACTACTGTAATGAGTTTTTAAATGACCGTTCAGTGCAAAAAAGAATTGATTTCTTGTTGCTTTTGTGTTTTTTGTGCTTTTATATTGCAGTATGGGCCTATTGTTGACATCGACTTGAAGATCCCGCCAAGGCCTCCTGGTTATGCTTTTGTTGAGGTAAGTTTTCGTACTTTATAATTATGTGGCAAAGAAAGAAGAAATCAATTTCCAGGTATTAGTATTCTAAATGGATAATTGCAGTTTGAGGACCCTCGTGATGCTGAAGATGCAATTCGTGGTCGAGATGGGTACGACTTTGATGGCTGTTATTTACGGGTTAGTACTTGGTAGTTAATATTGCCTTGTTCCTGATTTCAGGTTATTGTCTGTTTTTGGTTTAAGAACTTAAAACTCTCTAACCATGTGTATCTGTTCTGTATTCTAGGTGGAACTTGCTCATAGTGGGCGAAGGCGGCCTTCATCATCCGTGGATCTCCATAGCAGTTACAGTGGTAGCAGTAGCCGCGGACCTTCCAGACACTCTGACTACCGTGGTATGTATAGCCTTTGAAACTATTGTTGTAGTTTGCCAAACTGCTTGCTGTTTAAGTTATTCTTATTATCGCTTAATATGCAGTTCTGGTAACCGGTTTACCTTCTTCTGCCTCATGGCAAGACCTAAAGGTGAGTTGTTTAACTGCTCTTTCTTCTTTAGTTGTTCAATTTAGTCAAATTATATAACCAGTTCATAACAAAATTTTAGTAGGATTCTTTAATTATACTCCATATGAAGGAGTAACATAGTCCTTGCTTAATGGTTTTCAAAATGCATATAAGTATGCTGGTCATTTTATTTGGTTTATGAGTGTTAAATGGTTTTTGCTTTATGACCAGGATCACATGCGCAAAGCTGGGGATGTTTGTTTCTCTCAAGTCTTTCGTGATCGTGGAGGTAAGAAAAACACTTAATTTGTTATTTCATGCATCAATACGTCATCCCATAACTGTTGGATACTTAACACTGAATAGCTCATTGGAAATTGTTGAGACAGCAGCCATTTCCATAGATTGACATATCTATTCAAAGTGATGCATTCCAAGTGTGCACCTGCATTTGATTATCCTCTGGATTATATTTAGTTGACAGTTATCTTGAAAGAAATCGTATGCGATGATATATAAATATTATTGCAATTTCTTTGCAGGCATGACGGGGATTGTAGATTACACAAACTATGATGGTATGAAATATGCTGTAAGCTGCTTTAAACCTTGTCACATTATGCTTTAGCTTGTTTATGTGGAGTTGGGTTTTGTTGAGTGTTTTGACCTGATTCTTTAATGAGTTTTATTTCGATCTGCAGATAAGGAAGCTTGATGATTCTCTGTTCCGGAATGCATTCAGCCGGGCTTACATACGGGTATTTATGATGCATATTTAATTCCTGGTCCATGCTTGTGCAAAACTACTTGATCAAGTATTTGTTTTATTCAGGTGGAGGAGTATGATTCGAAATACGATTCTGAGCGAAGCTACTCCAGAAGTCGTAGCCCATGTAGTCGAAGCCCTAGTCGCAGCCACAGTTATAGTAGCAGGAGCAGGAGCAGGAGGTCAGTCTTCATTATTTGGAGAAAAGTTTGGATATTCATGTTTCACTGATATTCAAATTACTTTATTTGACCTATCTTACAGCAAATCTCCAAGGGCAAGATACTCAAGCCGGTCTCCACCTGTATCTAGGTCCATTTCACCGCGTTCCCGTTCAGTGTCTCCAGCCCGCTCCTTTTCAAGGTATTGCATAAGTGTATTTATTATTTCTTCCTTTGCATGTTGTTGGTGCTTTTATTCTTAATGGCTTTGTCTTTCTCTTCTGCTAAATTCAAATATTGCTTTCAAGCTGAATTTGACTCTATTTAGCGATTCACTTCTTTTTCTTTGACCACTTCTATTTAATTGGAATACTTCACTGTTTGATACTGCAACTGTTCTTAAAGAATCTTGAGGTGCATTTTTCATGCCCTTCATGCATGGTGCCAGGCAGCATTTTAAATCTGCTCGGTGTTTGATTGGATGTCAGCTTTTGGCTTTGACAAAGAAAGCTTTGCAAACCTCTGATATTGTGTAGACATTGAACTGCTTTTAAAAGTCTTTAGACCATGCCCTATTGTTATCCATCGATTGGTGTGCTTGTGGGGGTTTGTATTTTCAGACTAAGGGTGGTATGTTATATTCACCCACCGTGATTTTCACTATATGCTTTACAATTTTAGTTTTAGTTTCCAATAGAGACCCAATGTCTTCTAATCTAATAAAATTCCAGATTAGAAAGGTCTTCATCTTTCCACATAGTGTTTTTTTTTGAATCCTTAAAACTCTTTTATCAGCTTGAAGTTTAAAAACACAATCCAAACTGGTGGGGTAATTAAGAAGGTTTACTCAGTTCTCCAGCTTTCATACCTTTTCATAAGGCTGCCTTGTTTCCTTGCTAGATCTGGCAATTTGCGGCCATCTGGGGATTGGATGTTAGGAACTTGATGGGGTGTGGTGCTCAAATGCCTGCAACTCATCTCTATTGAGGTAATTCTGTTGTCGAGCGGCTAAGCAAACTGTTAAAAGACCTAAAAATTCTAATTACATTGTGATTTATGGAACACAGAGAGCCCAACTGGATCAGAAAATAATACGAAAGGAGGCAAACCACTTTTAAATAAGTGCTTTTAATTTTGTTACTCCATTCTCCACAATCAGGGAATATGGCACAAACTGGGACTCCATTATCATCTATTTTGTGCACAGGAATGTCTTTGATGATAGAGAGTTGGATGTTCTTCGTTGTTTTAAGTATCTATGCATCTCATTGCTCTACTGTTTTTGTCTTTCATTTACATGTCACCTTCTGTAAAAGACCAATGGTGATTTATCTGTAGTGATGGCATCTGCTTAAAATCGTATGATATAATCCATTTTTATGGTTACGCTTAACCCGAGGTGTGATGATGCCTTGGGACCAAAATAGTAAACTGCTGTGGATATTCACTTGATTGCTTCTGGAACTTTTGGCAGATCTCGCTCCAGGTCCAGGTCCAGATCACCAATTCCATCCGTAAGTCGAATCTAATTCAGTTGTAGTTAAATTTCATTTTGTGAGGGAGGTAGGAGTGTCCTGAATGGTGTTTTGCAATTACTTGATATGCAGCCTCACAGTAAAAATGTGATAACCCCACCAAACCGCAGCCCTAGCAGGAGCCGGAGTCGCAGTTTATCTCGTTCCCGTTCACCATCAGTAAGTTACTTGAATCACATTTTCTATTTCGTATAGATTTCTCACCATTGGCATCTCCTTGCATGATTCTGATAAATGCTGCCGCCGTGCGGTTGATAGGTGAAATCTGATTGAAGTTGGATCGAGCTGCTGCAAGGATCACAAGATTACATCTTTATAACAAATTGTAATATTTTCTTAGCGTGAATGTCAGGTTACTTGCCTAAGGACTAGCATTTATATTCACATTTGAAAACCTTAGCTGTGGATTAAACATCATTATGGCTTGGACTTCATGATTTTACATGCGTGAATATTTTTCTCTTGTGTTTTTAAGGTCAAACCTTTGATCTACCATTTAAATCGAACATTGAATATAAATTAAAACATTTAATACTGTTCAGGTTTTATTTTGTGAATAAACACCTAAAACTAAAAGCCAATTATACTGTCCAACGTTTTCTTTTGTTTATTTTTCAAACATTTTATTTGACATGCCTCAAAGCCAAAAAGCCAAACCCAAAGGAAGCATAGGAGAGGAAGCCAAGTCCAGCACAACACCGTGCGGCTACCGGAATGATTGTTGCCGGAGCCGCTTCATAGTTTTTTTTCAGCCTGCCAGGATGGGCAGTATCAAGCACCACATATCTGTCTCTCAGGGCATAGATAAAACTTTTCGGTTCGTTCATAGAACGGGTAGTCTTGCTTCACCCAACAAGGGTGTAAAAAGAGGAAAGATAAACTACGAATGATTTTGTCATGGTGTCCTCTCGAATCCGTGCCTTTGGCGAAAGCTGCTGGATCTAACGCTGGGATCTGATGCGCCAGCACCGGACTGATGGAATGCGCCCCAACTAGGTTCTCTGTCGACCTGGTTTACTGAAAATGGAGGGAAATGATCTCTTTCCCATGCATGGTACCGAGTTGATGGAGGATTTTCCGCCTCTTGAAAGTTACGGCTAGATGTGCCAGATGGAATGAAATAGAAGCCACCCACCTGGTCAGATGATGAGGCTGCTGACCCAGCTTGAACGTGACTTCTATGACTGCTTGATCTTCGGGAGCCGGAAATAACGGGCGTTTGTATGCCTGGCGAAGTGCTGGGATGTTGTTGTTGTTGATAGTACGCCTGGAGAGCTTGAACTCTATCACGCGCCCGAGCATTGCTACCAGGGTAAGGAGGGATCAACGAGGGAGCAACTGAACTCCCTGCTCTTGCACCAGAACTGCAGAAACAAAGCACTTGAACTAAAATAACTGGCAGAAAAATACCTTCCATACTATATCAAAATGTGACCAAGACTAAAATGTTCTCTTTTCTGAGCGATTCTTTCGAACTCCATGTTTTTTGTTGATGTCTCATTTTGGCACTTTTTAGGGAAGGAGTTATTCTTGCGAGGGAAGAAAGTAAAAAAAATAAAAACTCCATCACATCACAAATGTCGATTGTATTGAGGAATACCTGTGGCCAACAACAAACGGACGCATAAAAGATCCTGCTCTTGGCATATCCGAGCTGCTCCTGGTAGACCTTTGACTGATAGGTGGATTTGAAGGTTGATCAGAACTACCAATTCGACTGCTCGATGTGGAGAACGGAGGGGAATGATGCTCCCAACTATGATAACGGAGATCCATGGCAGGAAAAGCATAAGATGTAGACATCTCACCGGGCACTGATGGACCATTCCAGTGACTGTTGAAACTAGAACTATCTGAAACACTTCCACTGGAATTCGAGGATGAGGGATGAATAGTTGGCCCAATGTAAGCCACATATGGACACGGATGAGCTGCAGATGCCGAATGCTCGGCAAAGATAGCTTGCTGTCCCAGTAACTCATGATCTGCATTCCAGCATAACTTATAATCAGTATATTAGGCCAAACAGCCTCCACAAATAAAACCCACAACACACAAGTATTACTCGAAAAACAAGGAAAAATCTTACATGAGGTTGATGAAAACTCTCCTACCCTGAAAAACAGAACAGGGAGGAAAAAGAAGACAAGTTCAGGAAAGAAAATAATTGAAACTTGAACTAGGCAAACAAAACTGTAATGATATGCATAAACAAATACAAGGTAACCTTATACTTTGGCAGCTTTTTCACTAAGAATAATAAGGATATTGAAACTTCCAACAAAATAAACAATAGGGTGCACTTATGCCACAATATCTATACGCCATAAATTTAAGCTCATGAAATACTTCCAGTCTGAAGATGAGTCTGGAGCATAAACCTCTTAAAGAAGAATGTGCATCCGACAGAGAAAACCAACAAGATAAGTTCTCATAGTTTCAGACTTTTGATTGTTAAAACAGCTTATATTACGCTCGAACTGGTGTTAGGTTAATGTACTTGCTTGAATTCCAATGCCATTTTGCCACCACCAAAATACTGATTATAAGTTATGCATGGAAAAAATAAAAGATGGCAGATATTGATGTTGAAGAAGAGACAAAGAACAACGGCATTCAGCACTGAAAATATGAAGTAGCAAATTATTCATGCTTACTCAAATGAAGGAAGTCGTGCTAAGCTTCCAAATGGACACCAGTGAACTCCAAATGACTACAAAAACAATATAAAAAGAAAAAAGAAATAAGTAAGCACAAAAATATAATTCAATGCGACTTATCTGTAGTAAGCAGAAAATTATATTTCAATTTGACTCATCAGCAAGTCTAAAGTGAATGTTAACGTAGCGCCAAAGAAGGCAAAAAGAAAATACTAACATGGATACATGATTGTAAGTTTGCAAAATCATGAATGGAGATCAGTGCAGTCAAATCCTAATTTGTCAAATTCCCATTTGGGGATAAAGTATTGAACTCAAGAAACCCACAAGAACGAAGAGTGGCTCAGCTTTAGTAAAAGAGATTTGGTTCAATAACTATGTGCATCAAAAATCAAGTTTCACTTGCTAGATAACCAAGAAAATTGATGGTTATATAAATTGACATGGCGTGGAGGGTAAGGGATAAGCGATGAGATGGTTAAACCTATCAAGATGCAGAAAACAAATATATTTCCAAAGAAGGCAATTTAAACCATTACCATTTCAGCGTAACTTAGATCATAAAGGTCCTCATCATGTGTCAAATCATCCACATTAAATTCCGGATATGAACGGCTACCATTGGCATAAAGCCATTGACCTTTTTCGATTTTCCTACAGTTGGGGCATTGCATTGCACCCTTTATGTTGAATGCTGAACCAATGCAATCTGGTGACAATCATTGCAAACAGTACAATAATAGATTAGAACCCTTAAAACATTTAAAATAATAACTTCCTCACACTGTTTACCGTCTACCGACCACGTCAACAAATATAACAAACAATCTACTCTTAAATCCTTCAAATTCCACTGATGTCTATGTCGGTAGCCATTTCCACCATGCTGCAGCCTATGTTACTCGGACTTGGGTGCAAGTGTTAGAGACAGGTATTTCTAAGCTTTTCTATACATTTGGAGGATTCTTGGAGGTCATATTCTCATATCCAAGTTTCGGGCATGGGTAGTTCATGAAAAATGAAGAGTCCAAGCAACATAAGCTGCAGCTCATCAAAATATATATGATACGACGGAGCAAATCCGAAGCTCATATAAACTTTTGCTTCTAATTTGATTCCATGCCAAATAATCTCTAAAAAAGGCAAAAACTAATTGCATTGAAAACTTCACTCCAACCATCTTATCAGCCATAGCAAATTAGCAATGAACAAGAAAAATAAAAGGAGCAGCTCATTAAAACATCCAAGCTGCATTAGATTGATCCTGGTTTAACTTATTCTTTAAGAAGCTAAATTTGATTTTCATTTTCAACCTTAGCAAATATAATAGCATAAGCAATAGCGAAAAAAAAAGGTAATCTTTATGATTCCTTCATTTGCATCATCAAGCAAAACCAAAACTAAACACACCCAATAAATCAAATGAGCAAAACTTGGAGCTCAGATCTTCTAATCCAAGTATTTTTTTTTTAGATTGGAAATTCCTTTATAGAATCAGTTCCAAATCACAACAATTTTGACTTACCCAAATGAAATTGATGCCCACATTGAAGCTTAGCCCACGATCGATCCCCATTATCGGTAACCGATTCAAGGCAAATCGAGCATGGAACCGAAGCGAAAGACTTCCCTCCATTTTCGCAATCAACACCATCGCCTCCATCAGCACCACCTCCGTCACCGTCGTCCACCACCACCTCTCCCCCACCTTTACTCCCTAATCCCATAATTAAAACAGATATAAACCTAAATTTAAAATTAATCCAATCCCAATATCTCAGAACCTAAATTCCTAAAATTAAAAAAAAAACACCCTTTAAATCAACCTCTTCCTCCCTTATAACGCACTCGACCTCAGATTTCAACCGGATACAATTACCAAAAACAAAAGACTCGTCGTCTTAAATTCGTTTTCTGATTGACTGAACGAAAACACAAGAACTAGATTTTTTCCAACGAAATTTAGAAATGAAAATGAAGATTTTCTTTTATCTTCTGTTTTTTTTTTATGTTTTTTCTTTATTTCTTTTGGTGGGATTTTTTTTATTAATGTTTTTCATTCATTGTCTTTTCTCTTTCAATTTCCTTTTATCTATGGGTGTTGTGTTGGATTACAAAAATAACTGCTGTCTGAACAAAAATCATCGAACGGCTTGGATTGTTTTTCAACGTTGTTTTCAACGGATTGGATTGCTTTTGATTGGCATTGGTTATTGTAAAATAGATAATTTAATAAATATTTTTTTCTATTTTATTTGTAATATTATTATCAGTGGGCGAAATTCGGCTACCGGTGTTAGAATTAGGTGAACTTGCAGTTAGTTATGACACTAACATTCATAATTATAAACGTGGCATATAACATAAAATATTATGGCATGGTTGGTAATAGCGGTTTGAGTTAAAATTAAAAGTTTAAGTTAATATTAATGATTTATAATCAGTTAAATTTGTTAATCTGGATGTTTGGTAAATAACGGAATGAGATGAAGCTTTTTATTTTGAAAAATGTGTTAATAAGAGTTTTTAAAATTAAATGTTTTGATATAAGAATTATAAATATTCTTTTACCCTTAATAATTATAAAAAAATCTTTTAAATAACTTAAATTTTACATCTTCTATTTTAATTTTTCACCCTCACGTATTTATTATGGGTGAAAATTGTCGGGTACCCGAGTTTCGGATACCCGGTTCATTCGGTCCCTCAATCTTCGGTCATGTTTTGACCCACCTCATCCGGGTACCCGAAACAGCCGGTAATAAATAATTTTTTTCTATTCTATTTGTAATATTATTATCAGTGGGCGAAATTCGGCTACCAGTGTTAGAATTAGGTGAACTTGCAGTTAGTTATGACAATAGCATTCGTAATTTTAAACGTGGTATATAACATAAAATATTATGGCAGTATGTTGAGTTAAAATTAAAAGTTTAAGCTAATATTAATGATTTGTGATTGGTGTTATGAATATTTATTTATGTGGATGTTTATCATGATTAGAACTTTATCAAAGGAGTTTGATTTATTTATTATTAGGAATATTATCTCTATGAATTAGAGTTTAATGTATTATGTACTTCTTATGCCTATAAATAGATGATTCATTGAAGGCATTGTATACAATTCTATATTTTGAGAATAATACAAATCTCCCTCTTTCTCTCGTCTCTTTGTTCTTCTTGTTCTTATTCTTGTTCTTCTTCATTTTATTCACAACAATTGGTTATTTGTTAATTTGGATGTTTAGTAAATAGTAGACTAAGGTGGAGCTTCTCATTTTGAAAAATATGCTAATAGAAGCTTTTTAAAATTAGATATTTTGACATAAGAGTTATTCTCACACATTTTTATTTATATTTAAATTTAATGATTAATTAAATTATATTATAAATAATTATATAAGTAATAAATTAATATATAGATCCTTCAAATATGATTAGTAATTTTTTTATTGAAAAAATATTTTTTATAACCTAATTAATATTAATAGATACAAAATATTGATAACTAATCAACTATTCAAACAAGTATTGAATATAATCATGTCATTTATATGTTATTTTGCTTGTTTAAATGATTAAATAGCTATCATCTAATTTTACCAAACACTTTTATACAATCTGCTAGCCAAACTAACTAATGCAATCGGCCATCAATTAATGTAATTCGCTATCAGCTATTAGCAATATGTTAATTGCCAAACATATCATATATTTAATCAATTTTATAGTGCTTTAAAATTGATATTAAAATTTAAATTAAGTATAAGTAATTAATAAAGTATTAATCTTTAATTAAAATATGTTTTTGAATAGCCTAAAGGTGTTACAAGTTAATATTTGTTAATATATATTCTTAACTCTTTAACAATACATACATGATTTATTACATACTTTAAAATATTTGATGATAAATTACGAAAATATAAAATATATTAATATTATTGATATGTTGTTATGGTAATAGAAATTTAAACAAGCATTGATAATTGTTTGTATGTCCGACTCTATATAAGTTCATCAAATTGGAAGCGTCTCTTTTTAGGTGATTAAAACTCGATTTAATTCGAAAATATTAAAATTTTTAAGTTGGCACGTCATATTTCACAACTCAAAATTTATTTAAATTTTTTACAGCAAAATTTGAAGACTTAAAATTTTTGGAGGTCTAATTCTTTTTTATATAAAATGATTTAATTTAAAGTTTTTGAAAAAAAAAAGTTAGTATAACTATTTTTTATATAAATTTTAAGAATTTTTAAATTTTTTAGAAGAATATTCAATTAAAATATTTAATTTTTTAGAAAAATATTTAATTTAAAGTTGAGTGACTGTATTGAAAACGCCCTAAAAGTTCGGTGACTACAAGTATAGTTTACCAAATTTTAAGAAAGTAAAGGTTAATTTTTAAATTTTAAGAGAGTCCCACTAACTTGACTTATAAAATGGTATCACTTAAACTGACAAGTAAAATAATATAATAGATATATTCAGTAATTGGTCGAGTATTCAAAAATATTCATACTGTTACATATTGTATAAATTCGAATTTTAATATTTGCTTTGTTCCTTGTCCAAGTAAATCAGAACTAACTTTCTAACAAACACTAACATAAATGTTTGTAGTAAAGAACCTGCTTAATTTGTACATATAGACGGTTCTTGAAGAATTCTCTATTATTGACTAATGAATTCCCTTTGCATTTAATATTCTCAACTATCTCGATTAAAGATTGGAATTAAGTGTTAGTGTGTACTAATCATACGCTTTATACAGATTTGGAAGTTATTCTTTCCTTATTTTAATAAAAAAATATTTTTATTACTGTTAAACCGACTGGTATTACCATTTATCCATTATTTTTTCCCGAATATACTGAGTGTAATACAAGGGTAGTATCTATTCAATTCATTTAGTTTCTTTTTTAACAAGACATACACTGCGCATAGCTGGTGCTCGAACTTGGGTCACCAGAATGAGTTACATTATCTTTTACCACTGGGACAACAAAGGGTGAACACCATTTATCCATTACTTAAATATTAAAAAATAATTTAGATTAAATAAGTTATTTGTATTACCATTCATCGACCTCGTATTAAATTGATATTTTTAATGGGATGAAATATGAACAAGAAACTATCAAATCACATTATATATATATATATATATATATATATATATATATATATATATATATATATATATATCGTCTTCGACTCATCTAAGCTCGAATTTAAAAATTAAATAAATAAAGAATGTAAACATAAAACTTTTGATTAATGTTTTGAATTTTATTTTTTAAATATTCGGTCTGAATTAGTCAAATGATAGGTTAAAATTCATCAATTGGTTGAATAATAAAAAAATATTTATATTATTTAATTTTATATATATTCGAATTCTAATACTTAGGTTAGGAATGTAAGTATCTTTATTTAATAAAAAAAATCGAAAACCTAACTAGCCATTGATACGAGGGGATTATTATTCATATGTAGAACCAAAAGCAAACATATAAAAATTAGAGTCCAAGTGGTGTCCAAAGAAGCCAGCAATGCCATGCTTTGTTTGCACGGCTTCTAAGGGATATGTCGGATTAGGGATCGTAAAAAAAATTCAAATCGACTAATTTTGATCCGATCCGATTTTATATGATTGATGTTTTTTCGAAACCGAGTTGTAGTCGAGTTTGAGGTGGAATCAAATTTAAGATAAAAAGTTTTTATCTAAAAATGATAAAATTTAATCTCAAAATCTCGAACATGAACCGTACGATGAACATGCATATTACTAAAAAAAATCACATATACCGTATTACACAACTTCCCATCCATATTTTTTAAAGTATATGTGTATTTATTTACATCTAGGGATGGATCCATAAGAGGCTGAAGGGGGCAATCGCCTCCTAAAAACTTAAAATTCATATATAATTAAAAAAATTTTTATTAAAATTTATTTTTGCTCGCTAAAATTTTATAAAATCGACCTCTCAAATTTTTCCCATAACATAAAATCATGGGTTTGTCGCAGAACACATTTATATTGAATATAAATATCACTAAAAATGGGTAAAAGATCCTCAAAAATAAATAACTCCAATAGAAGGGTGTTAATTAAAATAAGGAAAAGAAAAAATAGTTTTCAACTTAGATATGGTGGGGGGCCCAGTTGAAGACAAGAAAAGTCTGAATTTGCGGCAAAAGCAAAGCTGAAACCCTGTCAAAAAGAAAGGTAACCACTAAGCACGAGACCAGAGTTTCTTTCATTTGTCTTTGAAAACAACTGCGGTCTGCGGTTTCAAAACTAAAGTGAAAAAATAATAATTTATAAACTAAAAGAACATGATTTGGGTTTCTTACATTCGGCCTTGTAAACTGTGGGTTGGACTTGGCCAGATTTCAAGAGCAAAACGGGCTCAAATTGGGAGTAAACCACATCGATTTCTATTGGTAAATCTGAAAAGAAATTAGGGTTTTCTTATTCGCATATAAATTCAGCAAACAAAGAGCTTTAAACCCCATTTGCAGCAGCAGCCTCTCTTTCTCCTCTTGTAAGCCTCACTCTTTCTCTGGATTTCATTATTCAAGTTTCATAGTTCTAAATCTAGTTGAATTTTATGTTAATTCGAAGTTCTGATAAGCATACTTTTGTTTGTTTTGCTCATAAATAGCAATGGTTAAACTTGGATTTAGGGTTTTCTGTAAAATGTTTGTTGGATTTAGGGTTTTCTCTATTTTGTTGTTAACAAATATAAACTGGTGCTGAATTAGGTTATCTGAGCATTTAGGGTTCTTGTCGGGTTAAGCAATTCGCAAAGATGCAGAACGAAGAGGGTCAAAACATGGATCTTTACATCCCCAGAAAATGGTATTGATTCTGACTGTTACCTTTGTTTCATAATGTTTGTTCTTTCACTTTGTTTATGTTGCAATCTTAAATGTATGTTGTTCTTGTCGTTACAGCTCGGCAACTAATCGGCTGATCACCTCAAAGGATCATGCCTCTGTTCAGATTAATGTTGGACACTTGGATGAGCTCGGTAGATACACCGGAACCTTCTCCACTTTTGCTCTTTGCGGCTTTGTCCGTGCCCAGGTTCGCGTTGGATCTCTACTAGCCGGTTGTTTGTTTTGAGCTGTTGTTTAGTCTGAATGCTTGTTGCTCTTAAGGGTTCATTATTATTTCTGTGGTGTTCTAGTTGTGGTTTATGTGCAACAATAGAAGATCATATCCTTGTAACCATAGTCGGACTAGGCGTAGGGCATGTTTTGCAGTTGTTGGATGTTCATAACTGATAGATGATATGAAAGTTGAACTCTAGCTGAGTTTGAGCCCGCCCAACTCAAGTTGAGCCTGCATAGTGTTGAGCTCGACTTGGCTTGTTAAGAGCTCGAGTAGCTCGCAATCTGTATTTATGATGATTTTTGTTGCGTCTTAAGTTGGCTTCTGGTTGTTTTGTTCATGTTTGCAGGGTGATGCTGACAGTGCTCTTGACAGGCTTTGGCAGAAGAAGAAAGCTGAAGTCCGACAACAGTAGTTGGATTTCCCTTTTAGTACTAAAATGGTCTTCTGAATTTGTGAGGGAAAAATGCTTTTGTCAGTCACTATTAAATTCTACTTTGTTTTCCAAGGATTATGTTGAACTGGTTTTGTCTACTATTTTCTTTCCCTACCTAGTTTGCTTGCCTTAAAACTAATATAGCATTTGCTTCTTTGCTTCCCCACCTTTACCTGTTTTTCTATTTTGGTATCCTACCTTTTTTCTGGCAAAATATTACTTAAATGTTTTGTTTTTGTTAAAAAATTAACGAAAGATTGACTAAGAGAGAGAAAATCACACATGACATGCTTTCTCTCTCCTAGTTAACATGTTACATGTGCTTTTTGATGATTTTGTTAATGTGACATGTTCACTTAGGAAAGAGAAAATGATGTGGCAGCATGTCACATGTGATTCTTTCTATCCTATGGAGCCTTCTGTTAATTTTTTAACAGCAAGATACCAAAATAGAAATAAAACGTAATGTAGGTACTATTTGAAATAATTATTTAACTAAAAAATTTCAACTAAACAGAATGAAAATATTTTCAAATTAAATCAAACCGAACAGAAAGCACAAACTTTAAAATTTATAGCATAATTTCATAAAAGTACAACTTGATTAATTCAATTTTAAATATTTTGATTCGGTTGGTATATACCGAAACTATTATCTATCAACTAACTAAACTTATTATTAGTGGAACAAAATCATATATTTAACCCAAAATTTGATGAAAAATTGAGCCCAATGCATATGGTCCTGTTATAAGTAATATCTTGGAGGGTCTTAGGTCCGGCAACCTTCCTGTGGTTTTTCCGACGAGGTTGTTTCCATGACTGGAAGAACATTGCACCAGGTACGACTTACCGGCAATCACTCACTATTATTAAATTAGGTTTTCGGCTTCGTCATCATCTTCTGGAGAGCTTCCTGCAAGCCAACCCCATACACCACCTGAACCCTGCCGCTGCTTTGAATTTAAGGCAGCTTGTTCGGATGCGGTTTTTTGTCGTTGCAGGAGTTCAAGTTCCCTTTGTAGTGTTTCCATCGTCTGAACCTTCTGCCGCAGTTCCGCAACATCAACCTATTGATTCAAGAGTATTATAAGACAATCAGAGGCTTTTTCCCTACAACAAGCAGAATTCAGTACACTGGATTGTATAAACAAAGTTTTCATTGAAATGTAAACTATGATACTCTGCCAAATAAATAAGGAGAAAACAGATAAAATAAACATGCCATTGTTCTCTTGATTCAAATATACCTCTAATTTGAAACATCTTGATTGCTCGGAGGCAAGTTGACCACGAACGGATTGGAGTTCCTACAATGTAAATGGATTTTCGTGAGTAAAATTTTCAAGCCAGTAAGCACCACAGTAGTCAAAGAAGTACATGATCCGCTATCATGCATATGAAAAAACTACCTTGTAAATGTCTGTGTTTCGAGCCTCGGCTTCTGCTAGTTCTTGCTTTAGCTGGACAGACAAAAATTGCTCATTGCGGAATGATGATTCCAGTTCTTCCTTCTCCGCCTTGAGCATTGCTAGAATGTGCTCGCTAGTCCCCTCACCTTTGGATTTCTGCATATACTTTAACACTTAGTGAAAGAAATAAAGCTGATGATACTGAAAATGACAATCTGAAAACCTTAGAACTTATGCCGAGTAAGAAGAATGTTATGATGTAAACTGGAAACTGGGATATTGACAATCAAATATTTTACATACCATGAACTCAAAGTTATCCATAGCAATTTCTCGTACTTTTCCTTCTCGACCAACTTCAAACTCGGACCCCAAATCTCTGGTAGGATTTGTAGCATAATGTATGGTAGAGAGACTATCAGGAACAGGTCCCTCCATTATCTTTGGTTGCAAGGTGGACTTGTGGCTTGGCTTAAGAACATTAACCTGGTGGCCAACCATTAACAATCATACAGTAACCAAAAGGCCAAGTCATATAAAAAGAGGTTAAAATCGTCTGTACCTCACTGTTGTAGCGCCCATTATATCCTCCAAAAGATATAAGTATATCTTCCCCATTAAGCGAGCCTACAACCAGACTTAAACCCTGCAATAAAGACAATTAAATAGAAACTTTGTATCTTCAATCTGTTACACCGGAAGTTATCTCCTATTTATAAAGACCAATAGACCACAACTACGTAATCGTCCAATGTTAACCCATGTACATATAACTGAGAAGTGAAAAAAGAAAAAAGAAAATTTTCTTTTGACCTGATAAACTATTACATTACTCTTGCAAACAATTTTTTAAGTCTAAAAGCCAATGAAGTTAATTGACGAGAAAAAACATGATGAACAAGTCATTAAAGAAATCCAGTCAAATGATTATAATAATTACAGAGAAGCACAACAACAAATGTAGAAAGTCTGCTTTATTTATAGGCATCTCTCTAACATTCCTTGATGATCCAAATTGAGAAGTTCAACGCATTTTAACATTACCAGCACAATTAAACCGATACAAATATGATGCATAATACAAACAAAGATTTTCCACATGTATGATGTAACCGTTTTACAGGGAACACGCATTTGTAAAATGTAAAATACCTCACTAGCAAGAGGAACGCGTCCTTCAACTGATGTCACAACTGACCAGGCTAAGGTTGACATATTAAGCACAACAGTTTCTAATGCCCCTGGAAGAAGAGAGTAGCACAAGCAATGAAGATCAGGGAACAGTAACCAAAAGTAAGCTTTTTCATGCAATCAACAGATCCCAACAAACCATTTTCTTATCTTTGTATAAAAGGAGGACACTAGACAGTACAACTATAGTAACTCTAAACTAAGCATATAGTGGGAAAATCTTCTATTTGATTTCAAAGTGAGACATTTACCGCTTTTATTGTCTCCACCACCAACAATAAACCAGTTCTCTCCAACAGTCACACCAGCATGACCAGCCCTAGGAACGGGTATCTCACCTTGTTGTACGGGTCTTGACCATTCCATCTATAAGTCCAAACACAAAGATAAATATACTAATTTCTCAAAAGCACATGCAAAAACCGCAAAAGAGTAATTATCTTACAGTTTGCAAATCAAGGACATGCAAATCATTGAAGCAAGTAGCATGTGAACCCCCACCAAAAATAAGAAGATAACGCTCTGCATGTATCGCAGCAGTATGTCCAGAACGCGGTGAGGGAGGTACCCCCCTGCATGATGATGGGGATAAACAAATATTAAGAGTTATCATGAAATATAACTGTTCCAATCTATAAAATAATTGGGTGCAAAGGATTACTCAAAATAGAAGTACAATATAATGATTATATCATGCTGAACTTTACTTCATAAATGTCCATTAGTAAACAGGTTGGATTACATATCAATCACATAGAAACGAAGCTCAGATATAGTACTAGAAAAGCAGAATTTGGATTCAAGTATGCTGTATGTCAATGCCAGTGTACCAAAAAAATTCAAGCATGTGAAGTAATTTTGGACCACTATCTCAATACCAGTTTTATATAGCATTTTTGTTAATTAAATAATTTCTTTATTGGAATGAAGCTGACGTAACTGTGAATTCAATTTTGATGGCAAGATAGTCTTAGGAAAAGGATAGAAATTGAAACATTAGATAGCTGTTATGGTAGTGGAACCCATCAGGTTAAAATTATGGACCAATGCTGCTTGTGCTTTGCAACAAACCTAGTTCAAGCCAGCTTTTGATATTTCAAAGGTGGCAAATGTAAATTCATTTATGATCTCCACGCTAAAGGCTGAAGTACCAGTAGCACATATTTAACAAAAGAATGGAGACATCCAATAACATGTGTGGAGTGTGGAGAGATAGTACAGGACCAAAATTGCCAAAAATATTCTTACACTGCATCAATTTCATCCCAGGTCAAGGTTTCTAGGTCAAGTATATGTAGATCATTCAAGAGTGTTTGATTTGCATCCTGTCCACCAAATATTACCAAGGTTGTTCCGGCAAGGGTCACAGATTGTCCACCGCGAGCGACCTGCAAGACGCTCAAATTAGGGAGAAAAACTCATAACTATTGGGAAAGATTTTTTTCAGAAAAAAATCAAAGAATTCTACAACGAGGAAAATAAAGGGGCAGAAAACTATAAAAGCACACATAACATTTTTGCTTCACAAGGTTTACCTCCAGTCCAGCCTTTGTTCAAGCATACAGATATGTTTATAAACTTTCAGCTAAACATTGGCTTTCAAATTTCAATTAACATTCTATATTTAGTTTTCAGTTTCTTAAATAACATATTCAATTGAGCAAGAAAGGTTAGTTCCACATTATTTCAGTCATAAAAAAATCCAAAGCCTGGTCTAATTCTCAGTGAATACCACAACAATCAGGAACCTGCGAAAGTTTCTAAATGCAGTGCTGTCATCTTTTTCTAGTTGGTACAGGGGAAAGAAAAATGGTTAACGGAAGGAAAAAAAATACCGGTGCCTTTCCATAAGTTTTCAACATAGACCATGTGCCAGTTTGCAGATCAAATGTCTTCACTGCCATAAAAATACAGAACAGTTGAATAAGAAACCAATAGAACGAAAGAGAAAAAAATAGTCCTCAAAATTTTAAATTGTTATAAGGGGAAAGAACGAGTACCCCGGATAGTTTCAGACGGATCCTTTGTATGGCCAGCAATTGAAAGAAGCTTGTTCTCCCAAGGTATCTATGGTGGAAAATAGAAGGGAGGGAGAGAGAGAATTAAATAATATAATTGCAGAAAGACAATCAGTATGACTCAGTTCTCTATGTCCAGAAATTTAAAGAAACTTATTCTCCAAAAGTAGAAGGGACAGACAGAGTTAAGCATGAATACAAGATATTTTATCCAACACATTCTAAAGAAATGTGCAAATTTCCTTAGAGAACATAGATTTTGAGAAATCAAAGAAATATAAAAAGAAAGTCAGCTCTCTACTAACCAATGAATGACCAGCACAAGGGGTTATATTTACAGTAGATGGCGGTTCCACTGACTTAGATCCAATCTTATCTTCAACCTTTGACCATGTGCAACTTCTCAAATCTAAAACCTGTATCAAACCTTATGTTAGAGACATGATACATGAGACTACTGACAATAATGCAATAGAAAATTTTCATTTCATGTCCAAAACCATACATTATACTGAATTGTATAAGGAATATACTACGGGATGTTACAAAAATGATTCGTGGCTGAATTGCATGTTTAAAAGGCAAATGAATTACTTACATGAAGGTCACTTAAGTAACGGCCATTGTGATTTCCACCATGTATATACATCTTGTCCTCGATAACTGTTGCTGCATGCTGACAAGTAAGAGCAAACATTCTCTAGATGTGGAAAAAGAAAAGATGAAGAAGAAAGGAATGGGTTAAATGACAGACCCCAATACCTCATATCGGCCTTTAGGACGTTGACCAGTTATTGGTGGTGAAATCCATTGATCATATATAACAACCGAACCAAGACCTTCTGATACAACATCTTTGTCCTGAGTTTCCATCAGCCCTCCATTTTCAGCAGCAATCGTCATTGTCTCAGCGAAAGAATTCCCATTCTCGATGATTGGCTCAACATTTGAATTATGCTGTGAACATGAAAACAAGTTTGGAAGGTAAAATAAAGTAAAGAGAATTACAAGCCTCAACAAAAGTGCTTCCAATGAGCAACCTGACTTCTCTCATTTAAATTTTAACCACAGACTGAAAAGGGCAATTGTGCAGACACAAACTCCTCTAAAATTTGAGTACTGTAACAGGGTTACATGCCCTTAAAATGATAAAGTTGCCCACCCAAAACTGCTAAAACAACAGACCATGGGAAATATAAAAATCAGGCAACAAAAAATGAGAAAGCAACATAGTACTCACATTCATTTGTACATCTGTATCAGGCTCCAAGCCAAAGTTAGAAGCTTGTGAAAACCATCCTGGTTCTTCTTCCTGAACAAGAAGTCAATGAACAAGGAATATAATAGAAGATAATTCTCAAACTACATTGATTCATACACACAACATCAGAAAAATTTATCGGTCTAAACCTCCAATATCTTCACAAAGAGACGCATTGCTTCTGTAGAAACCATGTTTCCAAGCTGTTGCCAGCTGTATTAATAGTGAAAACCTTTATCAAACGAATATCAAAAAGGAAGAAGACAATTACATTTACACACAACATGCAAATGCAATTAACATATACTCTCATAAATTGCTTTGATCATCTAGTCCTTGAGTTACACAATAAACAAACAAAAAAACAAGGTCGTATATATAAACAACGAAGAACAGTGTCACAATGTCACCAAATGTTGAAACAACCAATAAAATCCAATCCACATACATGAGTATCCATTCACATCTCTCCGAATAAACATTGTCATCATTAGCACCACTTTGAGCAAATAGATCAAAACAACATCACCTTAAGCATAACCACAACAAATTAAAATAACCATTACAACACAACAACAAGAAGACTTCAAAGGTAAAATTAGAGATAGAAGCAAATGAGCTTGCAGACCTTCTCCATTTGCCTAGTTCAACAGGATTCCACAAACTCGGTTTTGGAACATTACAAGGACCTACAGTAGCCTGCAAGCAAATCGCATAGAAATTCAGCAAATTAGTGACCTAACAAAATATAAGCTTCATATTTCACGTACTACATAAATGTTTTATTCAATTATTCAAAAGATCAACATTCGAATTGCCTTAAATTCAGAGTGTAAAGCCAGATCTACCAGAATCATACTTCAAACGCTTCAAATATATGCATGTGGAAAATCAATTCTAATATACGAAATCCTCATCCGATTTAAGAAAAATATCACAATGCTAGAAATTAGCAAGAACTTAAAAAGCCGGCGTCGTATTGGAGAAGACGGGATCCAATGAACTAAGAGAGAAGGGAAATGAGAATGGAGGAATTACCTGCTGGTATAATGCGTAGAGGATTAAAGCGACGTCGTTAGAGAACCTGGAGGCAATGTCCTGGTTGCTGGGATTGGGAGATCCGTCAAATCCCGCGTAAGCAGCCGCCGCGTAGAATCGGTCCGGGTACGCGAGGCCAGAGATTGCCCTCGCCATCGTCGCCGGTTTTTGTTAACCTTAACTGTGTGTTTGTCTCGCGGATTTGAATTTGACCGGAGAAATTTTTATACGTATATCAGATATAAGACTTTTGATTGAGTTTGAGAAATGTTTTTAGCGACGAAATGTTACGTAGTTTTAATGGGAGGTCCTGTTTGGCTTGGCCCTTGCGCTCTTGTCTTAAAAAAGAATTTCAACGGAAACAAAAGACAAGGCTTTATTCACAAATTGCCCCTAAACTGTAACTCATTTTTTACTTAGCTTACTTAATTTCTCTTTTGTCAAAAATAGTACTTAAACTATTTTCTCTCTCTAATTTACCACTCAAAAAGTATAAGTGCTTCAAAAAAAAGAGAGTTAACAGTTTTTATTGATTAGTATTGTAAACAATTTTTAGCACTGTTACGCTTTTAGATAAATTGGAAAAAAGATGATAGTTTAAGCAATATTTTTGACAAAAATAAAACTTTTAAGTGCCTAAGTGGAATCAAGGTTTATTTAGAGGGTCAATTTGATAATAAAACTAAAAACACGCACAACAAAAGTATAGTCACTGAGATTTAATCTTTAAGTGCCTAAGTGGAATCAAAGTATATTTAGAGGGTCAGTTTGATATTTAATCTTTATATCTTAAAATTTAAAAATTAGATATGTTTCATTTTTATTTAAAAAATCAAGTAGAGTCATTGAGACAACTAGTATTTTTATATTAAAAGTGCTTACTATCAATTCTGCTTACTGATTTCATAAAAAAATATTTCTAAATTTGATATATTTGTATAAGGATTAAATCACAAACATTATTCAAATACGGAGTTTAACATCATAATTTGACCAAATTATATTAGGCCGGTGACTAGGGGTGAGCGTTCGATCGAGTCGAGTAAAAAAAAAATTGAGTTATTCGAGTTGACGCGTCATATTTTACAACTCAAACTTTATTTGAATTTTTTTATTCGATTCGAGTTTATAAAATTTGAGTAGAGTTCAAGTTCGAGTCAAGTTTTCGAGTTCCTATACAAATTTAATATAATTATTTATCATGTTATAGTACAATTTGATTCTAATTTAAACAACTTTCTCTAATCATATAAGATATATATATATATATATATATATATTTCATGTGATGCATACATTTCTTCATATTTTTGTATATTGGTATATATATCAGGAAAAATTAAGGGACTCGACTCGAACATAAAAACCAATCCACTAATTACTAAAATTTTCGAATTATTCGAGTTATTCAAATTTTCATTTTAGAACTCAAATTTTATTTAATTTTTTTCAAATTAAGTTAAAATAATGCAAATTTTTTCGCCTCGAGTCGAGTCACCCCTAACTCAGATTCAAAACTTTCACCTTGGTCTTTTGTGTTATGGAATTTGGTGATCCGGAGGCAAAAGCAATGGACTATTTTAAGTGAGAAGCCCATTTACGAATTGATGGATTAGATGAAATGGGCCAACACAAAGCTTAGGGTCGAACGGATGGACGGAGTAAAATTTAAATTTTAAATTTTAAAGGATAGTTTATAGTATTTATATAATTTTTCAAATTTATTATATAAATTAAGAGTAAAATTTCTTAGTTTTTTTGTGAGATTGGGGCCAAAGCACCTTCTATTCTTTAAAATTCATGATATATTGTAAATATTATAATGTGTGTTAATACTTAATACACCGTCAATGATGTAAATAATATGATGATTCTAATAGATTCTGCGTTGTTAAACTTGAACTGTTGAACAACACTGCAAATCTGGATAAAAAATACTTGACCTTTTTTGATGCCCTTACTTATACCTAACACAAAAAATATTATAAAATTAAATTTCAAGCCCTAACCTCAAGTTCTAAATCCTAAACTCTATACCCAATACCCTAAAAAATGTACCCTACCTTAAATTTTCTAAATTCTAACCATAAATACTAGCCTAAAACCCTAAATCTAACTTTAAGCATGAGACATAAGTAAAGACAACAAAAAAGAGTAAAGGATTTCCATCATGCAAATCTTAGCTAATTTGCCATATTAATCGTCTTCTATGAGACTTCTTTTGGTTACCAAAATCCAACGCCTTGTTATTAGGAAACAAAGAGATCAAATGACTACGATATTCGAGTTCTGATGCGATGGTTGAATATGATTGTATATTAATACAATATTTCATTTTTTTGATTTTTTAAAATTATATTTGTCTTTCATCTTTATGTCTGAATATGCATCGAATATGAATAAATTTTTTAAAATAATCTGAAATAACATAAACCAAAAGATCATATAACCAACAGCTGAACTCACCAATGAGTAGTGATTAATAAGATCATAAGGAAGCTGCAAATATATAGTATTCAACAAGAAGAAAGGCATCGAATTCTGAGCTATATCCAATTAGGCCAAGGCTATAAACCCTAACTCTAGAAAAAGTTAATCATACACTTCTTTTTATAAATACTTATTAAACTAAATCAAATCAGATTCAAGATTATTGAGTGAATTGCAGATATAGTACTGAAAAGAAATCTTACCAAAGTTAGGTTATGGCCTAATTAAAAAGATGAAACCATGAAAACAAATACTGTTTTTATATTCTTACTGTAATTAAAGGCCTAAAAAAGTTCCAACAATCTAGGGTTTATAACTTTTCCCTTACGGATGGAACCCTAGCTATCTTATAATAATATAGTAAACCCTTGATATATGACAACTTTTACATTTATACTATTCTAAGCATCTTTTGCTGTAACGGGCAATTAAGCTTTATCTTGATTAATATATTAAACTGTGATTAACTTTTAAAATGTCAAATTCTTATATGACATATGAAGATGTTTCTAGCTTTCAAAAAGATGGATTTTGATGGTGCTGATTTACAGTCTTTAAAAATGTGTAGTTTCAGTTAAAATTTGGATATACTTGTCCAGTTATAAGAACTGAGATTCAAATTTTCGAGCTTATTGCGGATTATATGAATCAACTGGACTAAATCTCGAATCATCTATATTATAATTTCAGCCAATCCATGAAAGTTTTAAGTGCATAAATCAAAATTTGGACAATCTTACAAACAAGGTTGATCCAAGTGGGAAGCAGCTTGATATCACTTAAGCATGTCTCGAGTTTGAAACTTGTGTATGCAGAAAATTTTCGTCAGAAAATCCACCCATCAAAACTAGGTGCGCGATGCAGGTCGGTCTGCATTAATCAGGGCAAAGCCCTGAGAACCGGGAGGACAACAAAAATATTGGACAATCTTATAATACAAGTAATGGAAACATTGAAGATTATCTACTGAAAACCAAACTCTGAAGACTACTGGTTATTCATCAACAATCAATATGCATAAGTACTAAATATATATACATTATAGTTGCAGAGAACTTTTTCAAGCTTAGTGGGAATTGTTAGTGGAGCCAATTCTGTAAGTTTGATGCATTTTGTTGAATAAAAAGTACTAAATATAGAGTATATATGGCCTCACAAGTCAACTTCTACATTAAGGGTTAACATCTAAAGTTGACCAAAACCTAACAGAACTGAATTCATGAGAAAAAGGAATTCTTTGCCAGCCAAATAGAGTGACAAAACCTGAATTTAAACCATAATTTATTAGGTAATCAAACACTAATTATTAAGTTTATGAATCACTTCTTTTTTAGGTATACTGCTAATTGTTCTTAGGGTATAATAAATTTTTAAACATTCAAACGTGTTAAAGTATCCTCCACTTGTGCTGAATATATAGTACACAAATAATATTTTAAGCTAAAGATTGAGATATTCAGAGAGCACAAAATGGTTAAAGAAAGTGATAGTGGAAAGGAAAAGGAAGGGGGACCATAGTTAAGTCTTTTTAGAGTTTAGGGTTTTTTATTTTGTTGGAGAACCTGCAAATGATCTGTAGATATAGCAAGATTTAATGTAAAAAACAGCCCTCTTGGTCACTTTTGCTTGAACTTTGATTGGTCAGTGTATAGCTCAAATAGCTTAGAATTTTGGGAATTCTATATTAGGTGCATAATCTAGATTGATCTGAATTAAGGATAATGCTGAACATTAGCTAGTACTAATTAAAGTTGAAATAAAATGTTATTGTTTTATATATCCTAAGTTATCTTCACTTTATCTAATTAATATCCTAATTAAGGTGAAAGTTTTGAAGATTTCTCGAGAAGTTGTCTGATAAAACCACCTAATGGTAAGATATAGGGACAGTGTTTCATGTTTTAATTAAAGCCTAACCCTTAAACTCAAAACACTAAAATATAAATCCCTAAACTTTAAATTCTAAGTTCAAAATTAGATATGTTCGTAAAATGAATTTTCATTTTTCACCACTAGTGCATGAAATATTTTCGTATTAAGATATGAGAAAATATTTCACTGGCGGTGAAAACAAAAAAAAATCCTCAAGCACCTTAGTTTTAAGATTTAGTGGTTCTGTTTAGAATTTAGGGTTATCTAATGGCAATATATAGGGACAATATTTCATGTTTAAAACCCCTAACCCTTAAACTCAAAACACTAAAACATAAATCCCTAAACCTTAAATTCTAAGCTCAAAATTAGATATGTTCGTAAAATGAATTTTTATTATTCACCACTAGTGCATGAAATATTTTTGTATTAAGATATGAGAAAAATATTTCACTAGCGGTGAAAACAAAAAAATTTCACAAGCACCTTAGTTTTAGGATTTAAGGGTTATGTTTAGAATTTAGGTTATGGGTTCATGCAGTTAAAGCTTTAGGTTTTAACCCATAAACCCTAAATTCTAACCACAACACTTAAATTTTAACCCACTAAATCTTAAACTCTAAACTATATCTTAAAACCCTAAAACTTAAACACTTATGAAAATTTTTTTGTTTTTGTTTTCACCGCCGGTGCATAGAGTAATTACCCTAAAACTAAAACACTTGTGAAAATTATCATGAACTTAGATGTCATCAGATGATCATGTTACATCCTCATAGTACATACATGCACATAGGATTCTCATTTATATATGGACCAGAAAGAGCTACGTGTCTAAGCTTGAGAGCATCGAAGTTCATCTGATATTTGTTCAGGTGCGTGGAATATGGTAGATGAGCAGGAGCGATTGCTGCCAATTGCCAACGTGGGGCGGATCATGAAACAAATCCTGCCACCGAGTGCAAAAGTTTCAAAAGAGGCTAAACAAACAATGCAGGAGTGTGCCACAGAGTTTATAAGCTTTGTCACAGGCGAGGCGTCTGACAAGTGTCGCAAAGAGAACCGCAAGACCGTCAACGGAGATGACATCTGTTGGGCGCTGGCTGCTCTAGGGTTTGACAACTATGCTGATGCGTTTGTCAGGTTTTTACATAGATATAGAGAGGCTGAAAGGGACAAAGCTGCCCAAAACAAAGCTTCCTGCAGCAGAAGCTCTCAAGACAAAGATGAAGAAGATTCATCACAAGATAAAACAGACCAACCACCTCATCGACAAACTGAAGCTCCAACTCCGAGTGCTGGAGTTTAGTGTGTTGAGAATGGAGACAAAGGCTCGAAGAACATGCATACATGTGTAATTGTGTAGTGGATTGGAATTGGAGAGATGTGAGCAGGATCAAGGACAGACAGGTTAATTTGTAGCTTAATTTCTTTGATTCAGGGTTACAGTTCTTTTTTTTTTGCTCCTGTTCATACTCTTTCCTTCTCTTTTTCTCTCTCTGATTCCTTAGATTTTGCTGCAAAGTGAAAGGGAAACTTCTGTGAAGTTAAATGTGAAATGAATGATATGTAATTTGCTTGTTCCAATTTATCTGAGCTAGAAATGGGACTTTAGAGGAATTTACTGGTGTTTTTTTTATCTGTACTTAAGTTTGGTATGCAGACTGCAGCTCAAGTTTGAGCTAGCTGAGTGCTTACAGAAGACTGCATACATAAATATAGAAAGCTGAGAATTTCTTTGAACTGGTAATTTGAATCTTTCTTTCCCTTTTTAAACCCTGAAGAAACAATTTGGGAGCAAACCAGACATGAGATCAGAATCCAGTAAACAAACTTATATATCCTGTATATATATATATTATATTGATAATATGATCTTATGTTTTTGTGAAGCTTCAATAAGAAAGCATGTTCTTCTAAATGGTGCATCAAATTATTAGTTCAGAAGATGCCTTTAGTATTGTGTAAATTACCATTGAGTTCTATTTGTAAATCATATGTACTAACCGTTAGCGTTTAGGGTTAGGGTTTGCTTTGAAAGCACCATTTGATAAAGAAAGTTGAATGTTGATACTAAAGCATATGAAACCATTTATGGCTATAGATCAAGCACCATTAATCCTCACCAAAAATGTCAAGAATCAAATTCAAACTACATAATCATTCATATCAGTCCTTTAATTAATTTGGGGTCTAAATTTTCAATCCTTATCCCTACTCCTTCCTCATCTCTTGCAAAAGAGGGAAATATAAACAAGGGAAATGGAAAGGGAAACAAGAGGAAGATAAGATCAACTACAACTGCAGCTTTCAAAGTCCCCTAGCAGTTCATTATTGACATCATATTTCTCAGTATTCTTAGTGAACACAAGAGCCCTAGCACATTTTCCCATTCCCTTTCTCTTCTAAAACTTCAAATTTGTAGCAAATCCGGACTCGAAACTATAAATGCCCTTTCTAGATCTCTGTGTTAGCAAGCACAGTTGCCATGTTCAACAAAAAAATCCAGTAAAAATATAACAGGCTAAACTTTACTAGGTTAAGTGTTCCCTAAACCCTAGAAAGGGGGACCATCAAAAGTTCAAAACTGCCGCTTCACATTACATGAGTAATCTTGAAAAATGCAATTTAAACCTTTAAGCATGCTTTGTTTTTCTTTTTTACCCTATATACAAATGGTTCAGGCTGTATTCCCATAAAAAAAAAGGATGACTGCTTGAACCCTAATTAATAAACCTAGAATATCTGTCAAGCCCTTAGGGCATCAGTCCTAGGGCTTTTCTAAGCTATTGGGACCACTTTTCAACTATGGTATGTTGCCCTCTTTTCCCATCCAATTGAACAATGAGCTTGCACTTCATACAAAAGGAGTGAAAAGAGAGCTCCCAACTCAAAATGTTTCCCCTTCAAAGGATTAAGAATAATACATTAATGAGGTTAGTACAGGAGACAAAAGCTGATTAAATCTCAAACTTTTGTAATGATGGACTTTCTTTACATAGTGATTTTGAAAACCTCAAAACTTTGAGTCTAACTATACCAATGTACTGATCTGCAGCAGTATTCTTGACAGGATGGTTTTGGAAACCTCAAAGCTCAGAGACCAACTGGATCAATGTGGTATTATGTGACGTTGGTTCAAGGATAAATGTTGTTGCCGCTGGCTCCGACCATGGAATTGCGGTATTGAGCTCCATGACCTGAACTCCTCATGAGCCTGCATCCCTTGTCAGTGAGCACTTATCTGGAACTTTGGCAATGGTGAATGACAATAAATTAAGGCAATATGGCGTCGTAATTGCATCGATGTGCCCGTTTTCCAGGACAGAAAGCAAGATGATCATGAATAATCCATGTGAGCTTCAGCAACTCAGCGTAGGCAAGTGCAACATTGTTGCAAATTGCAATGTGCTTTAAGATGCATATCAAGAAACACATTGATCTTATTAAAAGTCCAATATAATATATGATCAATGTAAAATGCTGATGGTCCAACACAAAGTTGATGCATGTAATCACATAAGAATGGTTTAAGAATATGCATGAATAGATATTGATTTGCTCTACCGCATAACTTGTAACAATACTTAGAATTTTATAAATATAACTTTCATATCCCCAAATATCTACTAAAGCATTTGAAACATCAGAAAAATTGTGTACATTTCATTCAAAAGCCAAGGACAAGCAGATCTTTACCTTTCCAGTTTAACTAATTAATCCTAGAGTAGTTCCTTAAAATTTGATTGTTCAATAAGTTAAATGTTATGGAGAAAAAGGTCTAGACAGAAGTCAATATTCAGCCATCATTGAAAGAATCAGCTAAACCAGCTAAAGCTCAAAATATAAGAAGTATACGGAATAGGAATCACCCTTTTGTAACTGTATATATAAGAATTTTATCACATTGCACTTCATTATTTTTGTTCAACAATGAGTGCTTCCTTTCTTCTGTTTCCCCCCCTGGAATATTGTTGTCTGATATTAGAATATATAGCAATTCCTGATTTTTCCTATTAAATTTGATATGTCATATAAATATTAGGATAAATTATTATGACTTATCTAATTATTGATGTTAACTATCCATTTATAAATGATATACACTACAAGTTTGCAGAATATATTTGATAAAATATTAAATTAAGAAATTTACAATATAAAGTTATTTATACTTAGCTATTTTAAAATTTGTTGATAAATGATGTAACAATCTCGTGTAGGCTACCTGTTTGTTACTGGGGACCAGGTAAAACCCTGGGGCAACAACTAACAAGTTCTATTTTTAAGAGTGGCCAGGTAAGCCACCAGGCCACCATCTCATATACATATGAATTGGGCCAAACTGCCTAAGTTCCGTTTTACTTGGCCCAAAAGCAAGAACTGTTGGTATTTGATGACCAAATTTTGACTTGAAAGCCAACTACTTTCAGCATTTCAATTACTTTGGGGTTTCCTGAGAATAGAAGAGAGGCAAGTGTGGATACATATATGTGTCCAACATAGGTGTGCTATATTTTTCTGAAAATTTCATAGATTTGAAGAGTTGTATCTCATATTCATATCCAAATATGTACAAGACATAAGTATTTTAGGGAAAATAAAGAGCCCGGATATCCGTACCCTTTCACAACAATTTTCCTTACATTCAATACACTAATGACTATCGACACATAGAGGCTGTTGGAAAACAAAACCATGTGTCAAGTATTCCACAAAATGATTTCACTAATAATGTCCTCCAAGGGTAAAGAAATTCTTTTTACAAAGTAGGGAGAAAAATTTAGAAATGACCCGATTCAGATACTAACATCGATAACTTATATTTTCACCCTTAATATTCCAACTACCAGGAGGAGCATGCAAAAATCATTGATGCAATTTTTGAAAAGAATCAACCACTTTGACAGATACAAGCTTCTACAAATCCCCCACCATCATCAATATCTGGTCCTACCCAATAACCAATCATTACCATCGGACTACAAGAATTTACATTCAAACTACACGACTCTGTATCTTCGAAACACTTTGTTGGGGTATTCAGATGCAGGGAGGAAGAAAATATGATGCTGCAAATAGCTATTCATAATATCAGATTACAAAAGCACGCAAACACAAGGGAAGGGCCAAAAATTAACAACAGTTAGAGATCAGTTCAAAGTGTTAATCTTTGGCTTTTACATAGTTTTATTTTGTTATTGACACCTATGTTGCTTCAACTGCTCATTTTTTTTGTGTCCGAATCCAAACATAACTACTGGTATCGGACCCTCCATGAATCCTCAGAATATATGGAAGAACTTATAAAGAAGTGAACATACTTGTGGCAAGCATATTCCAATACCCAAAACTCTTACCTTCCTATATCAGTATATCACCATTTAATCATAATCCTCAAATTCTATAGGAAAATTTATAGCTGATATTGAAACTCCCAAGAAGAAAAGGAAAACACACAAGGCAAAAAGAAAAGGCTGAAAACACACAAGTAATTAAATTTTAATCAAAGGAGATTTCCAATTTTATGAACTCAAAAAGAGAGAAGTTCATCAATTATCAACAATTCAGCATTCATAGGAAAACCACAGAGGACAAATACATACATTAGCTCCATTTCTAAGGTGACATAATGCTAGCCTAAAATCAGGGATGGACCGAGGGGTGCTGGTGAGGGCAACCGCCCCCCTAAAATTTTGAAAATCATATATAATTTAGAAAAAATAGAATTTTTCTGTGTTTTCTATTAAAAATCTATTATAGCCCCCTCTAAACTTTTATAAGTTCGCCCACTAAAAATTTATAGGTTCGACCCCTTAACCTAAAGTCCTGGGTCCGTCCCTGCCTAAAACCCAACACCTAAACAATTTTACATGTTATTTTCCACTAATTACAAGAAATGGCTGATAATTACATAAAAAGAAGCATGCTTTCAGTCAAATAAAAAAGAAAGATAACTAGGAAAATAGCCTGTTTTGGTGGTTTCAATTTTCAAATCCTGAAAGTCTGCAGGAAGCTAAATTATTTGCATATTCTAGCCTGAATATAAGTGAAGAAAATCAAGCCATAAAAGCAATGAACTGTTCTGAGGGAGAAATTTTTTGAAGAGAGAAATGGATTTGGGGTTTCGAGGAGGGAATTACCTTAATTGGGTTTCGAAGAAATCAAAGAGGAACTGAGAAGCTTAAGGAAACGAACCACGCCATTTGAAGTTCCAGTGGCAGAAATCAGTAGAGTTTTCCAATGAGGAACGAAGATAATGAAACGACGACGTTGCCGGCTACTAGCGTTTCCGAATGATTAACAAACGACAACGTTTCCGAATGATTAACAAACGACAACGTTTCCGTAGTAAGCCTGAAATTTAACATTATCTTCTCTGATTAATTTTTTTAATTGTATCTTCTCTGATTAATTCAGATGTGTTTATTTTTTTAATAAAATTAAGATGTGTTGCCACGTTATAATTAAATATAATTATATAAATGTGATATCTTTGATCAAATATTATGGTCATGTTTGACAATTAGCGGATAGCTGATAGCTGATAGCTGATAGCAGATAACTGATTGCATAAGTTGATAGCAGATAGTTGATTGCATTAGCGGATTGTATTAGCTGATTGTATAAAAATGTTTGGTAAAATTAACTAATAGTTGTAGCTGTTAGATTATTTAAACAAGCAAAATGACAGATAAAGACGTGATTATATTCAATACTTGTTTGAATAGTTTATTAGTTATCAATATTTTGTATCTAATTAATATTAATTAGAGTTATAAAAATTACTTTTAATATAATTTTTTAAACATATTCGAATGATTAATATATTAATTTATTATTTATATAATTATTTTAATATAATATAATTAGTTAATAAATTTAAATACGCATATAAAAATATGTGATAATAAAAAGAAAAATAAATAAATAGGATTAACTTATAATTAGGGTGAGAAAATATTTAATTTAGGTTATTTGAAGATTTTTGGTAACTGATAAGGTAAAAGAATCTTTACAATTCTAAAATTAAACCTCACCAAACAACAATATTAGCAGATTTGACTAGCCAAACCTCTAATTATGGCTCAAATCTCTAATTTTTCTCAAACCGCTCCTTACCAAACATATGTTAAACCTCTAATTATTACCTATCACCATCTATTGTCTCAATATCCACAAATGTATACATTATTATCATTGTTCTTCTTGTTATAACTCATAGCTTATTGTGCTAGTTAATATTGTTTATTATATTTTTCTTTATAGTTTTTTTTATAAAAAAATTATTATAGATTAACTATAAAATGACATCCTAAATGGCATCAATCGAGATATAAAAAAGAAAACCAGTATAAATTTAAGTCGTTGAAACTTGAAACTTTAAGTTGATTAAGTGAGAATAGATTATAAACAACTTATTTAGTTTCCCAGCATACGTTTTGTACTCGAAAACATGCATTTTGATGAAGCAGCAAAATACATGTTTTCAAGTAACATTACCTAACAATAAAAGCCCGAGTCTCAATCAATTCAAGTCTATGTAAAAACAAATAGAGGTCTTGCAAAGACAACTAGCACGAGCAGGGTTTACTACTTTTTAGTATAATTATATTTAAAATTAATTTTAATTTAAATAATAGTAAAACAAGATTTTTGTCGTAATTCTGTCCCTCAGCACGAAACATATTATAGATGAATCAATCACTAAATCACTGCCCTAATTTCAAAATTACATGTTTTTTATAGTAACAACTACCAAGATTCCGCACGAATCATAATATTATATAGAAAGAAAATCCATATATTAGCATTTCCTTGCTTATCATTCATGTAAAACAGCTATAAAAATCCCCCTTGTTCTTCACTATACGCATCACTACTCATTGCCCTAATCCCAGAAGTTAAACAAAACAATGGCTACTTCTTCCAAGTTCAACGCATGTTTTTTTCTTGCTTTGCTAGCCAGCTCCATCTTCACCAACCCCGCATCGTGCGATCAAGCGACACAAGCGCTGATCGACAAAATCTGTCGCCGGATGGAAGAATACGGCTTCTGCAACGACACTTTCAACCAGAACCTGAAAGGTTCAAGCGCAGACATCACAGCTCTGACGCAGATCGCTATAGAACAAACCCTAATCCTTTCCAAAGATACTCATGAATTTGTCGTCGGACTCCTCAACAAAGCGACCGATCCGGCGGAGAAGAACGCTCTTATTGTCTGCGAAAATGCTTATTCCATTGTGATTAACCAATTCCAACAAGCGTCGGCGGCGTTTTCCGTCAAGGATTACGATGGCATGTTGGATGCGGAAAATCGAGCGCCTAGAGCTCAAGCTAGTTGCACCATTATTTACAACACTCCGCCGAATCCTCCTAATCCTGTCGCAGATCGGAATACGCACGCCAGAATCTTGATTGCGATGTCTGTTGTTGCTGGGAATGAACTTATCTCTGGATCGTCTTAGTTAAATTAGAGTTTTGATTTTGTAGTTTAGTTTCCCAAAGAGTTGGATTTTGAATGCTTTAAAAATAATTAAGTTAATGAAGGAGCATAATTAAAGTTATAATGTTTTCTACGTGTGTTTCCAAAATGAAGGGAAATAAGTAAGTTTTGTTTCTATTATTTTTATGGCTTTATTGTTTTTTTTCTTTCTTCTTTTTAAGGACTTTTCCTAAAAATAATTAATTTAATTATTGAGATTTTTTATTGAGTCAAATTAGGTGCGGGGTGTTGCATCTGCAGGAGCAAATCCAAAAAATAATGTAAATGGTGGGATTAAAATTGAATAATTACTTTTTGAAGGGTCAAAGTACAATTCTATTATTATTTTAACTTAAAACTGAATAATTTATAATTATGATATCCATATTATAGTAGTAGTTACTTTTTATTTAAGAAAGGTAATTACACATATGGTGAAAATATTTTGTTTCTACAATTGTCCTAATTTTAAGATTGCTCATTGTTTATGTGCTTAGAATGTAGGGACTCTGTTTAGGGTATATTACTTAGGGATACAATTTAGGGTTAATAGGTTAAAATTTAAATATCTAATATAGTGCCATAAATTTTAATCATAAACCCTGAATTATAATCACAATCCATAAATTCTAAACTCAAAAACCTTAAACTAATTTCCTAAACCCTAAAATTAGGGCACTTGTAGAAATAAAAAGTTTATGTAGCCAATGCATACGAGTATTTTTCCCTTTAAGTAATTTGTGCTCATTTTTTATATAATTTTTTTTGTGTTTTTATTAAATATATAAGAATTTTAAAAGTATCAAATAGTACAAGTTCATTAACCACTAACTCAATTGCGAAAATGTAAAAAAAAGTTTGAAATAATAATATATATATAACTAAAAAATATTATTATAGTAATTGAATGATTAAATTATTCTTTAGAAAATACTCAAAAACATGAGATCAAGTATAATTAGGTTTTTTAATTATTGGTTTTCAACAAATTAACCGATTAATCTAGATCAAATTTTGTAGAGACTTAATATGAGGTGACCTTTTTAACTTTATTTTTTTCATTCACAACGACATGATTCAAATTATTCTTTGATCAATTTTGACAAGTCTTAACAATTTTATGTTATATGCCACGTGACACGCTCTGGTGATGCCACGTCGCAATTTTAGAATTTATTTTAAAAAATATTTACAAATTATAAAATATATTAAAATTATTTCAAAATTATTTTTTTTGAAAAATTTAAATTTATTTAAAAATAATAAATATTAAAAAAATTAAAAAATATATATTATTTTATAAAAAATTACAAGTCTTTCAAATTTGTAAAAAAATATATTTTTCTTTAAATTTAATATTATAAAAAATATTATATTATTTTTTTAAAAATATTTTAAAATATTAAATATTCTAAAATGTAAACATATTATAAAATTTTAATGATTTAAAAATAATATTTTATTCTTTTTATTTTTTAAAATAAATTTACAATATTTATAATATTTTTAATTTTTTAATATTTATATATTTTTAAAATATTTTAATCTTTTGAAAGGTTATTATTTTTATTTTTTAAAATAAATTTAGAAAATTTTAAAAAAGTTTAATATTTATATTTTCTAAAAATATTTATCTTGGGCTTAAGAACAAGAAAGAAAAATAAACTCGTTTGGTAGAACAAGACTGGGCTCAAACATAACCTTGGGTTTTACTAAGTTTTCTGTCTGAACCGCCTTAGGTCAACCAATCTACATATAAAACATCACATTTGCATTTGCTTCTGCCTCCTCCTCTGCCGCCTACTAAGTTTTCGAGGGTTTTTCTTGAAACATCTTGCAGCCAAGCCAAAATGGTCTGTTCAATCTCTTGCTTGGTTTGTTCTTGTTTATGTTGTTTTATGGGTGTTTTTTTATAATTGAATCTGATTTGTTGATGTTTGGGATTTGTAGGTTCTCCAAAACGATGTCGATTTGTTGAATCCTCCAGCTGAACTTGAGAAGAAGAAGCACAAGCTCAAGCGTCTCGTGCAGTCGCCCAATTCTTTCTTCATGGTAATTCGTTAAAAATCTATTCTTTTTGTTCTTAATCTTATATTTTAGCGTATAAATATGTTGGTAGGCTAACTTTGTTCTTTTGTTCTTTGTAAAGGATGTCAAATGTCAAGGCTGCTTCAACATGTAAGTTCTTTTATTGTTTGAATTGTCTTTTGATCTTTAATATTTATGTAACAATGTTTTGCGGGTCGAATGTTGTAATTTGTCTGAAAATTTCAGATTTTTGCTGGATCATATTATCTTATGAATGTTTGAATGTCCGAGTATGAATAGAGTACTTGTGTTCATTTTTTGTTTTTGTTTTGGACAGAACAACTGTGTTTAGCCACTCTCAAACAGTGGTGGTGTGCGGTAACTGTCAGACTGTTCTTTGCCAGCCGACCGGAGGTCGAGCTAGACTCACCGAGGGATGCTCTTTCAGGAAGAAGGGAGACTGATGATTCGCCACACGAATGATGCTAGTCTCGGTTGCTCTGAATATTGGTTAGCTTTCCTGTTTTTGAAGATATTTGTCTGAACACAGTTCATGTTGTTTTTCCCCTCGAGATAAGTTAGTTATTGTAGTAAGTTTAAGGATTTGATTCTAAGCATGTTATTTTATGGTTTTGATCAAGTATGGATGTTGTTAAAATCAATGCCTTGAGTTGCATTTTGATTGGTTTCCGGATATAATGTCTATGTGGAGTATTGTGGGATGTTTTTGAGTTAATTTCTGATTTCTACTAAGCTCTATTTGTGCTTGACATGTGATGTACATTTGGGATGGATGCGGGATTTTATGTTAGGGGTGTGAACTGTTAGGAAGAGTTATATTCGGAATGTAGGACATGTTCTATATCACGTTTTCCATAAAACCATGGATAGCAGCGGGGTGTGACGGGACGAAGTGGGTTGGATTTTTGACATAGATATTGCAATACTATAGTGCCTTAGTCACCTGAAGGTGCTCACAAACCAATTAGTTTACATTGAAATCATTACACTGATAGAGGAACAGGCTTGGACATGCAATAACAATGCTCGGTTTCTACTTCCAGAACATCGGGTTCACTTGTGTCATAACTCCTCACAACTTCAGTGTTCAAGCAGTCTTGAGCACATGCAACTTTGCAAGGCATCTGTTTATTGGAATTCCTTTTGTAATTTTAACTGCAATTCTCACCCGAACACACAGAAGTTTTAGGTTAGGCGTATTGTCAAAAAAATCTCTAATGTTTAACTGAATAGTCATTGAAATCTTATTTTTCAAAATATTTTAACCCTTAATGTTATATTTTGGATCAAAATATCTGTTACGTGGATGTCATTGTCAGTCCTAGCTTCGGACACATGAAATTGTCAGTCCTAGCTTCCAACACCTAGCTTGCTTATAAAAAGTCCTGTTCCAATATTAGCATATAAGGATAGAAATAAAACGTAATGTTAGACACTATTTTGCCAAAAAAATAGTGGGGTATTAAAACAGTAACGTGAGAGTAAGTATAATACTAAACATGTAGTTAATCCCAAAAATATAATAAGTCACGTATCTATACAATGATAGAATTAAGATTTAATGTTGGGGCAAAACATATATGTTAAATATAGTGATAAATTCATGAATATTTTTTTTATCTATTAGTTGGCTAATTCAGATTGAATTTTGCAAAGATTTATTATAGGAACGATCCTTCCATCTGGATTTTTTCATTTACAATGTTGAGATTCAAACAATTAACCTTGCTTATGGAATCTATTATCTCATCCATAACTCCGTCTATGTATCTGTAGAATATTATAAAATTTTCAATTGGTCCAATTTTTTTAATATATCCTTCCAGCTTACGAAGATGATTGATAAAAAAAATCCAACCAAATCCAACCGGCTTCTATGCATTTCTAAAAAAATTCAATTGCAACTTTTAAATTTGTTTATATATATATATATAAAAAAAAACAATTTTGGTTTCCCATGTGGAGTTTAAATAATTTAGTGTGAAGAACATGTGTTATCAATCTTGCGTGCTCGCATTATTCATTTCCTTAACTAGTTTTTCATATCGCATTCAACTTTATAGTATAACAAACTAATGTAATCTTTGAGAATATACATAATGGAATTAGCTAAGATATGATTAGAACATTTTTCCTCCAATAGTTTGGGCTAAAATATGCCTTAAGTCCTTGCACTCTTAGTAAATCTAGAATTTAATCCTCCTACTTTTAATTCTAGGATTAGTCCCTTTACTTTTAGATTTAAAAATTTAAGTCCATTTATTAATACATTGAAATTCTTTTACTAAATTCATTGATTTGACATTTTAAAATTGGAAACTATGTGATTAAAATGATGTTATAATGGACTTAAATTTAATGGAAAATTTTAACGGTGTTAATGATTAAACTTAAATTTAATTTTTAAATCTATAAAGGGGAGGAGCTAAATTCTTGAAATTTAAAATAATAGATCGTATTCCAAATATACGGAAAATATAAGAACTTGAAACATATTTTAACGAAGTTATTACATAATGTTATCAGCTTCTTCCTTCTAGCACACCTTTGACTCCATTCTTTTTATTTTTAATAAAGTTTAACAATAAAAATATGTGTCTAAACTATGACATTTTTTCTAGTTAGATGTCTAAACTATTTTTCGGATCAAATAAGTGTCTAATGTTTTATTTTGTTATCAAATAGGTGCCTACCGTTAATTTTCACCGTTAAATGCCACGTGTTACTTCCAGAAAAATTTAAAATTATATTAAAAATAAATAAAATTACTTAATTTTCAAAAAAAATATAAATTTTCTAAAATTTACAAAATAGCCCCCCAAATCCAAAATCCCTAACTCCCCAAAACCTAAATCTCGATTTGGTCTGATTCTGCCGCTGATTGCCACGTTGCGCACACCACATCGGTCGTCGAACTATCCTGACCATTTCTCCCATCACCTTGTCGCTGAAAACCGACTGGTGCTGCGCGAATCAACAAAATTGTCGAATGATTCGCGATGAACAGCGACAAGAGGGACGATGAACGACGTGTGGTTTGTTTGGCGAGGGAATGGTGCTTTATTCCATCACCGACAACGCGGCCGACGGCTGCGATAATGGCCGGATTTGGGAGGTTTAAAGATTTGGGGACTATTTTATGAATATTTAAAAATTTTAGGGTATATTTTTATTTTCTTTTATTAATTTTATTTATTTTTAATATAATTTTGGATTTTGCAGTAGGTGGCACGTGTCCTTTAATGGTGAAAATTAACGGTAGGCACATATTTGGTAACGAAATAAAACGTTATGCACATATTTAGCCTGAAAAATAGTTTAAGCACCTAACTGGAAAAAGGCATAATTTGAGCAATTATTTGACGTTTAAGCCTTTCAATAAAGACGTTTTGGTAGTTAGCTAACGAGATAAACCAAATAAGGAAAATAGAAACATTTTGTTTCCACATCCACCCTAATTTCAAGAGTTAGAGATCTAATTTAGGCTTTATAGTGTTGGGTTTAAGATAATGGGTTTAGAGTTTAGGGTCCGTGGTTAGAATTTAAGATTTAGGATTAGATTTTAAGTTTAGAGGTAGAGTTTTAGATTTCAAGATAAGATGTTAGCGATTTAAGTTTTTACCTATAACCCCTAAATTCTAACCCAAAACTCTAAATTCAAATCACAATTCTTAAATTCTAAGCACATAAACTTAAACCCCTAAAATATAAACTCTAAATTAAATCTTTAACCCTCAAAATTAAAATACTTATAAAAATAAAATGTTTTTACTGTCAATAAACCGACATTATTTACACAAATAACAATAGTCATTTAGCACTAATAATAATAAAAACTTCTGCATAAACATAATGAAATGAAAAATGAAATGCTGACAAATAGAGGGATGTTGTTGAGGCTCTTCCATACTATGTTAAGCGTCATTTTCATTGGTTTCTTCAACAACCAAAATTGAATTTATGAAGAGCGGTCCATCTTGGCTCTTGCAACTGCGTGAAAAATTTGACCACGACTTTCTCTCGTATAAATTCAATTTCTCTAGAAAAAAAATAATCACACATAAAATTATAAGGTGAATGTTGCGGTTAAAATACGACAAATTTTAATATGTTTGAAAATTTTAAAATATTAAACTTTTTGATAATTTATCAGATTATGGTGATTTTAAACAAATTTAAAAACTTAAAAAATAAGTTTCAAAAATTATTGTAAAAAATCAACATAGTCTAAAAAATCAACATAGGTTGATAGGTTTTTTTTTATAAAATTATTAGGTTGTTTGAACAAATTTTAAAATTTATTATGTTAACCTTAAAATAGGCTGTAGCATCTTAGACTCCCAAAATAGTCTAAAGCTAAACAAACGACGTCGAGTTAGCGGAAATTATATTACGGGTCCTTATCTCGTCATCTATGAGACCAACTAATAAAATGTATTAATTTTATTATTCTTTTATATTATTTTCTTTACCAAGTGAATGTTTACTTGATAAAAATTGTTTTTAAATTTTATTTTGCAGTAAATACATGTGAAGATTTACTTGATAAAAATTGTTTTAAATTTAATTTATAATAAATATGATAAGAGATTAAAAAAATTAATAAAATAAATATATTTGATGGATTAATCTCATGACGTAGTGAGAATGACCTATATAATTTCTCGTTGAGCTAGATCGTTAAAATGGACGGTGAATCCCACGTTTTTCAAATCCCAATGAAAAAACGCAGCTCGCCTTTACGTTTTCCTTTTCCAGCTACCTTCCGTTACGTCTTCGGTCTTCCTATATATATTATGTATAAAAAACCAGTTCAAATGTTTTCAGAGATTCAATTTCCAGATTCCAGAGATAAAGTAAATCAGAAAACAGAGAGATAAATAATATATATATTTTTGAATATGGGTGTTGATTTAGAGTCTATATCGGAGGCAACTTCTGGTGCTATAGGATCACTGTTAAGCACCACGCTTTTGTACCCTCTCGATACCTGCAAAACCAAGTATCAAGCCGAGGTCCAATCCCATGGTCAACGAAAATACAGGTTACCCATTTCTTATTCTTCTTTTCTTTCTCCTTTTTACTTGTTTTTTGATTCTGGGTTTATTTTGTTTTTGTTGCAATCACTGATCATGATCCGTGGAAATTTTGAACTTCGTTTCTTTGTTTGTTGGTGTGTGAATTCATGAGTTAATTTCTTTTTTTTTTAATACGGTTTTTATGTTTTATTATTTGGTATGTTGATTGGAGTTGATTGTTGAGGTTCAAAGGATCAAAGTTTGGAACAGAAGGGTGATTAAAATTCTCTATTCGTAATATGGGTTTGATTTGCTTATTAATTAAACCGAATTGAATTGGATTATATGAGTTTAATTTCATTATGAACTTACTGTCTTTCGGTTCTTATACTTGTCTTTACATTGTTCTTAGTCATTGATGTGGAAAATTGGCCCAGAGAGTTCAGCGGGGACGAAGCCAGTATTGAATCATGAGGGGCAAAATGTTTAACTTTCGAATGAACAAGATTTTAAAAAGTAACTAAAGCATAAAAAATTAAAGGAGATATGATTTAATTTCACTAATTTTAAAGTTAAAATGTCTTAAAATCAATTAAACCATAAAAATTTGGGGTCAATGCTTAATTTAATTAATTTTAAAACTAATAAGGTTCTAAAAACAAATTATACCAGTCAATTTTGGGAGGAGCAAGGACTTAATTGAAATAGTTCCAAAACTATCAATGACCTAAAATGTAATTAGACCATCAAAGTTGAGGGGGGCAATTGCACCTCCCACCCTCAACATAGATCCGTCACTGGAGTTCAGAGTTGGCTCTGGCTAACTCTTTCGAGCTAGTCCGCAACGACCGGGAAAGAAAATAGTGTAGTGGAATGAAATTCACCTTATTAGTAGACGTTTAACTAAATTATCATATGTACGGTTAGTATAATTATCTGTACAAAGTCGTGTTCTGGTTTATAGATTGAGATTATTCGAACTTGAGCTATGCAGATACTAGATTTTCTTCCCTTCATTTGCCATTCATGTTGCATATTGTCATTTTTTATATGGTTGAGGAATGAAACTATTATTCCTGTTTTACTGTTATGTCCTGCTTGATGTCGATGAATGTTCCTCGCTGTACTACACGGCCCGTTGGCGATGCTTGAAGTTTTTGGTGAGTTTGTTAGTTTCTGATATCTTATCTTGTATAGGAATCTCTCTGATGTATTATGGGAAGCGGTATCAAATCGCCAAGTTCTTTCCTTATACCAGGGCCTAGGAACAAAAAACCTGCAGTCATTCATTGCACAATTTGTCTACTTCTATGGATATAGCTACTTCAAAAGACTGTACCTAGAAAAGAGTGGGTTTAAGTCGATCGGAACAAAATCCAACTTGATTCTTGCCGCTGCAGCAGGGGCTTGCACTGCTATTGTCACTCAGGTGAGACATCATTTGGCAAGTCTCGTATGTCTTGTTTCGAATATTTAACCTTTCTGTTATATCCATCAAAGCAAAAGTTGTATCTGTTGGTTGTTTCGAATATTTGGCAAATGTTGAAACGAATAGAAGATGAAATGTTTTATGTCATTGAACATTAGAATGGAGTTATAGATCCCAAGTATGGTGTTAATTTTTGAGTTTGACATTGAATACTTATACCGTTTATCGTTCTGTAGCCCCTAGATACAGCCGCATCGAGGATGCAGACAAGTGCCTTCGGGAAATCGAAAGGGCTCCGGAAGACCCTCACAGAAGGCACATTGAGTGATGCATTTGATGGCCTAGGCGTCTCTCTTTTACTGACCTCCAACCCTGCAATTCAGGTTCTACACTGTTGCCTCGAACCGTCATCTTTAAATCTTTCTTGTTATCTTCATTAAAACTAAGGCTAGAAATACATTAAAACTGCAGTATACGGTTTTCGATCAACTGAAACAACGACTACTTAATCAAAAATCAAAGAAAACAGACCATGGTTCATCTTCATCCCCTGTAGCACTATCTGCCTTCACAGCATTCTTGTTGGGCGCAATATCGAAGAGTATCGCGACTGTTATAACTTATCCTGCAATCAGGTGCATAGCCGCTCTCTCGAATTGTCACATTACAGAAGTATACTGCATTTTTTTACTATATTGAAGTAATGATGTGTATGCCAACTCAATGCAGGTGTAAGGTAATGATTCAAGCTGCAGATCCAGACGATGACGACACCGATAAAACTAAAAGACCTCGACTAAAATCCGGCAAAACAGTACCGGGAGTTGTGAGTGCTATTTGGAGAAGCGAAGGGATTCTCGGGTTTTTCAAGGGACTAGATGCGCAGATCACAAAGACGGTATTAAGCTCGGCTTTGCTTCTGATGATCAAAGAGAAAATCACAGCCACTACTTGGGTTCTTATACTTGCCATCCGGAGGTCTCAGTTGCTCACAAAAGGTAGATTAAAAAACGTTTGAAAAGGATAATATTGGTTTACTGTTTGGAGATAAGTGAAGGCTGTGACATTGTTTGTAATTCAGAGCAATCAGATATGTTCTTTTAGGCTAATCAATAAGAGATTATCTGTTGTTGCTTCCAAATAAGTTGTGACCAAATGCAATGGAAAGACAAACACAATTGTCATATATTTGTATATATATTTGATTGCCCTCCTCGTTCTCCGGGGCGATAACGGCTTTGTCCTGATCATAGTTACCCGGAACGTAATACGATACAAAACGGGAAACGAAAACGGGAACGCAGAACGTTACTTTACTGAATCCGGTACGGCGAGATAGGGTATATAAGTAATTATACTACTACTAATAATATAATAATGATAAATTTTGAAACTAATAATCAATTTTAAGTTATTAAAATCTTGGATTAAATTGAAATTTGTAAAATTTTTGGGGTTAATTTATAAGTTTTAAAAGTTTTGGACTATTTCTATGAACTCTAAACTGCTCAAGAGTTGAACTCCTAATTTTGTACATTTCTATTAAGCCTAAAAAAAGAGGGCCCACACGTTTTTGAGTTTTTACTTAAAAAATGTGTCATTTTAAATCACCATTAGCAGCCAGGGTTTTTAACATTACTTACGTTTAATCTTCCTTCCTCGACTATCTCTTCTTTTTCTTCCTGTTTATTTTCCTTAATCCTCACTTTCCCCTAAAGCCATAGAAATCGTTCTGAGCTGCGTCCCACGACGTTTCGTTTTTCGATTAGGGTCGTAGTTTCGGAAACGTCGTACGGTAGGCAGTTCCCAGTTTCGGGTAACTATGGTCCTGATTAATCCAAATTGACTTGTGTCGCACATCTGACTTTGGCGAGTGAGTTTCTCAACAAAAATTTTCTGCATACTCAAAATTAAAATCTGCTTAAGCCATACTGAACTGCTTACCACTTGGACCAACCTTGTTGGTAAAAACATTATATCCTTTAAACAAGGTTTGAAGTTTGAGTTTTGGTATTGTCAATGAAGCAATTGGTTTGTAAAGGTAGCCTATGACTATAATAAATCTCTACAATACAATCTGAATTATTCGATCAATAAATTGATATTAGTAGTTAAAAAAAATCAAATTATTGATACGTAAATCGATAGTTTTTCAATTTCGATCGGAATTGATATGCGCTATGGAAATATATATATATATATATATTTAAATGTAATTAAAGTATATAACTTTAAATAAATGCTCAACCCGTTGTGTCCCGGTGACAAAGGATGATATTCATCATCTTAGTGACCCAGATTCAAGTACCAGTGTTGCCATGCTGTGTGTGTCTTCTTAAAAAAAGACTAAAATAATTGGACATATATTACCCTTACATCATAAATACAATAAAATGTAGGTAAAATATCTTTTTTGCCCCCTTAATTCACTAGTTTAATTATTTTAACCCTTACACTTTAATTATTTTTATCTAATCAACCTAAATATGATGAGACATTTCACCTAAAATATACAATTTTAAATCAAATTAAAGCGCCACATTCGAATCAATTTGATATAAAATAAAACTTCGAGGGTTAAAAGGAACGCAATAAAAATTGAAGGACTAAAATAATTATACTTAAAAGGGCCAAAAAGGACATTTCACCTAAAATATACAAATGCTAGTGAAATTTCTATTATATTAGGAATATTGTCTTAAATCCCACAAATAAATAAACAAAACCTCTGGACTTGAAGACGCGCGAGAGAGATCTGCTTGAACAAATAGAAGCAAAATGATGTCCGGAGGTTATACCAGCATTGATAATCAGAAAGTTTCTGGATCTGTTCCTGTAAGTTTTATTTCATAATTTATCGTATTTTTGTCTAATTATTCTCAATTTATGCTTTTAATTCTCTTATTTCAATCTAAGTTTAAGCAGATCTCCTTTGCTAATTGTTTTCAATCCTTAATTTCTCAGGCGGTTTCAGATCCCGGTCATGTCGCCGTTAAATTTACAGGTGAACGCTTTTTTTTTCTTTTTCAGTTGTCGAATTATGAATCTAAATTTAAATTCTCGTTTTTTAGTTTAGTTGTTTGGTTGCTGGAAAAGTGTAGGAAAGGGAAGTATAATCGGAGTTTGAAATGAGTGCATAGAATGCATGTTTTAATGTATAATGAAGTTTTAAAGTCAATAGAAGTGCTGTATAGTGCTTTGAGGTACTTAATTTGTGGGTTTGGTTGAGTTTTAATTAATTAATTTGCTTAAATTTGTAGATTCGAACCTTGAAACATTTCCTCCATCGGGTGCACAGGGGAAAATCTCTGGCGGCACTCAACCTCCACGTGATGCCGATGGTATTTCCGATTATGTTTTAATTAAATTCCTTTGTTTTGTTTTTATTTTCAGTGGATCCAATTTGTGATGGTGCTTATGCTTTGATTTGTTTATCCTGGGGCGTTTTATATCTAGGATTCATGGTTTTTCAGTGCCATTTTTGCATACTAAATTCATTAGTGATTTAAAGATTAGGTTTTAGAAAGTTATTACCATAAGAAATATGACCCATGATACTGATGACATGTTTGAAGTAGCTGCTATGTATAAAACAAATAGTTGAGCAGAAGTAAATAGATCAAACAAATTAAATGTAATATTTTCTACTTTGTCAAATGAAAATTTTAATTGTTTTTTCACATGAACAATATTCGGTGTCATGTTGGTGGTAAATGATTGCATTGCTGTTGCGGCAGATACTTTTTCAAAACCTGCTGGTGGATCTGGATCTGATAAATCAGAAGGAGGTGGCTGGTTTCGTACATTCACTGTCGGTGCATACAAGCCATACTTTGATGTTGACACTTCAGATGTTGTAGATAGACTTAAGGAGTCACTCTTTCCATTTAGAGGAACATTTACGGAGAAAACGTCTTCCAACCCTGATCTGTGAGTTTTCTTCCTGGACCTCGCTTATGTTTTAAATGGAGTAATGTGCTAAGCATTGAATGACTGTTGAAAATAGATGTATGGGAAGTTATCTAAGCTCGAGACTGGTGAGTTTCTTTTATATTGCACATGATTAGGAACATTTCTTTTAAGTGTGGGTATGCGAAACCCTAAAAGAAGAGAAAACAGAGTTGATCATTAGCAGGCTTTAGCTTCGTGGTTCTATATTATTCTTGGACATGAAATACAAGTGTGCTCATCTTTGCCTCTTCTTATAAGTAGGATCATGCATGATTGAAATGAAAACGTTGTGCAGATACGGACCATTCTGGATTTGCTCCACTCTTATATTTGTAGCAGCCTCTATTGGAACTTTTGTGACTTATATGGCCCACAAGCTCAAGAACAAGGAATGGGATTATGACATAAATCTAGTGACTTGGTCTGCTGGTGTGTTCTATGGCTATGTCACTGTGATTCCTCTTGCCTTGTATGTTATTCTCAAGTATTTTTCAGCACCAGCAGGCCTTGTTCAGCTGTTTTGTCTGTATGGATACTCCTTGTTTGTCTTTATTCCTGCTCTCGTAAGTTCTCTATTTTTTTTTTTTAATTTTGTTCTCTGAATGATAAGATTGTTCATTTGCCTTTCTCCCATTTTAGTTTTTGGATTTCAATGAACTTTCATTGGAATTTTCTTTCTAAATTTCCAAGTTGATCCCCAACCCCAACTCCTTTCCCCCCAACTTTTAGGCTTTGCTTGGTAGGGTGGATAGAAAATTGGAAGGATAGAAAATTGAAGGGATAGGAAAGTGAAAAGATGGAAAATTATTTTTTTCTTTCCATTGGTGTGCTTGGTAGGAAGGATGGAAAATTGAAAGAAAATTGTATTTTATTTCCATTCATTGCTTGGGATTTTTCTCGTTTTTTTCTTCTTCCAATTTTGGGATGATTTGTTTTTACACTTGAGCATGGAAAATGACTGTCCCTCTAGTTTTCTTTCCTCTCACTTCTCTTTCCTACAAAGCACATCCCAAATTTATTTTCTTTCCATTTTTTTCTCCCCTTCTTCCATCCTTCAACTTTTCCACCCAACCAAGCAAAGCCTTAAAGTTCCAAACATTGAAAAAGCTGTGGAAACTAGCCGACAAAAAAGTACATTGAAACTTTCCTCCGGGAAATTTCACTGTTAAAGCCAGTACCTGAACTTTTAGAGATTTCTTTAAGGTGGAGCTAAACTTGTTGCTTGTACTTGATCGCAGTGTCTATCGGTTATTCCCTTGGAAATTTTCAGATGGGTTATTGCCGGTGTAGCCGGGTTCATGTCAGCAACTTTTGTGGCACTTAATCTAAAAGCTCATATCAATTCAGCAGGAGAAAGGTGGTTCTTGATCGTCACCGGCATCTTTCTGCTGCAGTTGGCTCTAGCTGTGGTGCTCAAACTCTATTTGTTCACCGTCTCCGTGTAAGATTAAACTTCCTTTTAGTTGTAGATCGGAAAAGAAAAAGAGAGCATTTCGTCCGTTGGCTTTTAATTGCTAGTTGCTATGATTCGGGGCTTTACCTATTATTCTTCATCAAGAATTACATCTTGTATTCATTCATTGTGCTGTGCTATGTCAAATATAAACACAATTGGCTTTTACAGTGTAATTGCTTTTTCTTCACCATTTTTTGGGTACAATATCAAACTCTTACACACCCTAATGCTTATTTTGACCCGTTTCATTTTGAAGTTTGGGTTTGATTGGCTTTAGGTTATTAATTTATTTTTATTAAATTGACTGGGTTGGTTTCAGGCAGATTAATTGGATTTTCAAATTATGATCAGAAAATATATTTGGTTTTTCTCATCATGTTAATAGAGAGATCAAGCTAAGATATAAGATATCTATATTAAGTAAATGTGTACGTATAGCACATTACTCGAATACACTTAAATTAGATATGAAAGATCGTTCCATAATATATCATCTTTTTACAAATTTTAATCCTCGTTAAAGGGAAAGAGAAGGAAGGAAAAAGATGAGCAGCTTGGCCAACTGGCCAAATGTGCTTGCTTAATTATTAATTGGATTAGAAAAGTTATTTGCCTGACTAATTCAGAACGACTTACGTCATACGCGTGCTAGTATCAGTCTTAGATGGAAGACAAGTTCCACTACAACGTCTTCAAGGTCAAAAATTGCGATAATACTCAGATTAAAAACTTGGAAATTTTGATAGAACAAGCTTATCAGGCCATGTTATATTTTCATTCACAAAAACAAGCTATGGAACCGTTTTCAACGCGAATTTTACTCGATTTAAAATACACTGAACTTGTCTATAGACGCTTGGTCTGCCAGCCTGATTTACAAAGGACTCGCTTTTTGCAGAAAGCAAGTTACCCACGATAAATTAAGCCAGCTCTTCAAATTCTCGTGAAACTCGTTTTTTTGCAGAAAGCAAGTTGTTGTTAAGTTCGTTATACTAAAAAGCGTTGTCACGTATGAAGAATTCGCTTTCTGCAGAAAGCGATGTTAGGTCTCACTATTCGCAGAAAGCGAGTTTTTCATACGTGGCAGATTTGGGGGTCATTTTTTCAAATTTAGGTCGGCGGGTTATTTATTTAAGGGTTTTATTTTGATGCACAAGCTGTGTAAATTTTTTTTACACAATCCTTCTATAAAATTTAAAATCTAAATCACAAACCCTAGCAACCTAAAACCTAAACCCTAAGCCCTAAACCCTAAACTCTAAATTCTAACCATAAACCTTAAATTATATACCCTACATACTAAACCCCTAAACCCTAACCTAAAACCCTAAACCCTAAACCCTAAAATTAAAGGGCTTGTGTAAACTTTAGTTTACACAGCTTGTGCATCAAAGTATTTTCCTTTATTTAAATAATAATTAAAAATGAGTTTTTGATTTAATATTTCCCCTAATCCTAATTAGAGAGGAAGGGAAGGAAGGGGTGTTCATAGTGGGTCTAGAACCCATAACTTAAGGAACGACCAAATGTGCTTACTTAATTATTAATTGGATTAGAAAAGTTATTTGTCTGACTAATTCGGAACGACCCACGTCGTACGCCTGATTTAGTGGGCGAGTCTCCCGATAAGAATTTTCTGCATACATAAAGGCCTCGAACTCAAGTCATGATAAATAATATCAAGCTGCTTAATTACTACTTAGACCAACCTCGTTGGTATGCTTACAAGAATTTAGTTTCCAATAAGTCCACCAATGTTATAATTAGCATGTTAGGGGTGCTTGGACTTCTGATACAATAATCATTCCAAAAATGAAGATCAAAACAAAGGGTTAAAGACAAAATCTAAACAAAATCATAGTTGGCCTAACCACGTCCATTAGAAGAAACAAACAATCCTTAAAGTATATTTGTGGAAACCTAAACCCTACAGCAGAAAAGTTGAAGATGCCTTTATATGTGCGTGTGAACCCCAGTTTTTGAAACACAAAAATTATTACTAAAACAAATAAAGAAAGCCTTGAAAACTGCATTAATATGGACAGTAGCAATCTACTGGTTTAGCAGATGAAAGGGAACAAAGGAGAAAACAAACCAAAGTGAGGAGTCAAATGTAAGATCCTGAAAATGAGGTCCCTTGGGAGACAAGAGTTGAGTTAGGTTAGGTTTTTTCTTTTTTAAATTATTGTTCATCTGTTGGAAATTGAGTGTCATTGGCTGGGTTTTGGACTGGAATTTGACCAAAAAAATATTCAGTTTCACACACAAAAACACCATTTGCTTCCCCTATATTTCATTTCCACCAACTTAAACTGCATTTCCAAACACTTTCTTCAGCTTTGTTGTGAAAGAGAGAGAATGTTTTCAAGGGTTTCATTAGGGTATTTTTTGTTGATAATGCTGAGTATTTCAGCTTTATTACAGCATGGAGTGTTGGGAGCTAGATTTCTGGCAGACAAGGTGGAAGACAAAGTGAATAGGTCTCAGAAAACATGGAACCAAAATCCAGACAGTAATGGGTCTGAAGCTGAACATGACATTTTTGCAACCATTAACAGAGAAGTGCCTTCTGGTCCTGATCCACTTCACAACAGGTGAAAGCATCTGAAATATATACACATGTAATATTTCCATGTTTCCATACATACATTTATCTGTATCTTTGAGAAGCTGTACTGCTACTGTATATATACAAAGTGGAACCCTTTTTGTTTTTGGACTTTATATATTCAGCTCTCTTAGTTGTTTTTAGAACCAGTGTTGATTAATATGCAGTTGCAGAAGTGCAAAATCATGGATAAAAATCCTCTAACCCTTTTCGTTGCCCCTACTTATGTCCCAACACTAAAAAATACTACAAAATTAAATTTCAAGTCCTAACCCTAAACTTTATATCCTAAAAAACATCTTACCTTAATTTTTTTAAAACCCTAAACTTAATTTTAAGTATAAAAACATAAATAGAGGCACCGAAAAAAGTCGAGGATTTCCATTACAAAATGATGGGAGTTTTAGAGTGTAGTTTTTGTTAACCATTGTTTCAATCAATACAAAGATCAATATGTTAAAAAAATTTTGCAATAGAGTAATTAATTAATTAATGATGTTTTATCTTCCAACATTTGAGGCTCACATCGCCCCTTTTTATATGATAGAAATTATCTACCCTTAATTATGCCTCTATTGATGTCTTCACTTTAAAATAGTGGATTTAGAATTTAGGGTTTGAGGTTTAAGGTTGGGGCTTAGGGTTAAGGTGTAGGGAAGTATGAGTATGGTGTATTTTTAGGGTTTAGTCTAAAATTTAGGATATGAAAATTAAGGTTTAAGGTTTAAAATTTAATTTTTAGGTGATTTTTAGTAAGAGGAAATATAAGGAGACATGGTTTTACTCCCTTTTATATGATTTACAAGCAGACTTTGTAAAAGTAAAATCTAAGTCAGCTTCATGTATAATCCAAAAATATCATACTGATATACTTTATGGAGAGGAAACAGAAAAAAATAATTATTATATGTAAAGTTGAACCGAGACACTAGTTTTCTTTTAATAATTTTTATCTAGAAGAAGAAGACATAATTTGCTCCTAATTGATTTAGAACCGAGACACGAGTTGGAGTTATCATTTCATTCCCTCCTACGTGAAAACCAAAAAAAAAAGAAAAAGAAAAAGAGACGTGCATAACAATTTTCCTTAACTATTTGAGATCCGAACATCAAAAATGGCTTCCGGTGACAAGCAGCAGCAGTTTCCTCCTCGGAAACAGCATAAGCCTGGAAAAGAACATGTATATAAATTGCCTTCGTTTGTAGAGATTTTCATAGCTTTTCATTGAATCATGTTTAGAGGTTTATGAAGACTTAGTTTTCCCTAATAATTACTCATATTTAAATTTGTGTCATGGGCCTTTTTGTCGTACCATTGAATATACCCAATGGGCCTTAGATTAAGGTTTCTTTTGGTCCAGCCTAAGACATGTACAATGATCCAAATGTTAGAAAATTGGAAATCCATTGGGTTTTTTCCCCTCTTAGAGGTTAAATAGGTGCAAAACCAAATGGTTAATTGTAATTAAAGTAGTGAGTGCAGTTGTGAGGGTCGCATGATTTACAGGGTTTGATTTTGATGTCTGAAAACAAAGAGGTGGAATTAGTATGTTGTTTTTATGTGTCTGTATTTTGGGCCTACTTGGATTTGGTTCTTTTCTACGCTCCAGCTATTTGTACCAAAATATACTCACTCACATGACTTTGGATTATACTTTAACACTATTCCAATATGTATCTCATAGGATTTTAATTCTTCAAAGATTTTTAAACAATCATATTATCATACACAATGATTGGAGTTGAAGTTGGATGGTAGATTTATAATTAATTCAATTATTTGAATATATATATATATATATATATGCAAATAAAGGTAAAAAAATGGTGACTAAAAGAAAATACCTATATAATATTTCTGCTTTTTATAAGTGTTCATATTATATAGGCTTTAAAGAAATATATGTATCTAAACTATACATTTTTTGAACTTTAGGTGACTAAAGTATTTTTTTGGTAAAAATAAGAGCCTAAAGTTTCAACTATCACAATTTTAAGTGCCCGATGTTTTAAAAAAATAGCTACCTAACAAAAACGTGACATATGGCATTTATTATTATTATTATATTAAAAATTTTAAAAAAGAATATATTTAAAAAGAAAATTCAAACATATTGCGTCATTGAAAAACCCCTAAATCCCTAATACCCAAACTCAGAAATTTTTTAAATTGTCGTCCCCGCTGCTGTCGCCGAACACCATCACTATCGTTGTCGGAGGCCACCACCCATTTCCTTCAATCACCTATCACCGACAACCTCCGGTAAGTGTGTCAATATGGCATCGTTCGATTAGAATAATTTACGTTTACCGTCACATTGGCACACCTCCCGTTGGTTATTGGTGATGGGTAATTAGAGAAAATGGGCGACGACCTCCAAAGACAATAATAGTGTCCGATGACAATGGTAGCAGAGACAATTTGAAGAATTTGTAGTTTTGGGTATCAGGGATTTGTGATTTTTTTTTGAAAATTTTGAGAATTGTGAGTTTTTTTTATAAATATTATATTATTTTTAAAATTTTTTAAAATAAAAAAGCATGTCACGTGTTACGTTTTTATTGTCTAACAATTTTTAAATGGTTAGAGACTTAAAATTGTAACGGTTGAAACTTTAAGCACTTATTTTTACCAAAAAAAATACTTTATGCACAAAGTTCAAAAAAATATATAGTTTGGGCACTTATTTTTTTTAATATTTAATGCACAAACACTATAATTTTTTTATACAAACATATTTATTTTAATTCTCAATATATAATCTAAATATTTAACCCTAAAATAAAATTTTAATCTTTAACCCTTAAACTCTAAACTCTAATTCTAAGCTTAAACATGCATTCAAAATCCTAAAACATAAACGCCTAATAAACCTTAAGCTAAACTTAAGGTTTGATCATAGCTTTATCCCTCGTTACAAATTTTAAATTTCGAATATAAAATTTGGTAGATGATAGTTAACTCTTCTACAATGCAAGGCAATTAATGTAGGAAACAATATCTACACACACTTGACCCGCTGATTTCGGGAGTTATGCTTGAAACTTTACATATGTTTTGTCCTTTGTGACAATAATCAATGCTAAGTGGTTATTTTTATGGGACGAGTCTTCGCTTCTTCTCTGCATATTGGAACCTTCTGAGAGCAACTTGGCAATTAAATATTAAAACCGGCATATAACACGACCACAAAGTCAAACAAGTAGCTCATCTGGGGCTGGGGTGAAAAAACATCCACTTTTTTCATGCACAACTCGACTCGACTCGAAATATAATCGGAATTTGATGCGCTGTATCGAATACAGGAGGGTTTTACAACAAAAAGAAAATGCATGTGTTGATGCTCCAATCATTGTTTCTCTGGAAGTGGAATTCAGATCGTGACTTTGTTTTTTTTTTTTAAACTGTGGAGGCTAAACAAAGTCTCGTGATTGAAACAGGCAGGCACTGATTGTTTAGTAAACTTCCCATTCATGCTCATAAATAGAATATTGAAATCACGGTTTCACTCAATTCAACGCAAGCCTTTGCCTGATCATATGCAGGAACACATGTGAGTGTGTGTGTGTGACTACAGATATTGTAGTGGACAAAAGCAATCTCGGAACTCGAACAACAACCGGTTGGTCCAGCAGATGAAGCATTAGTGTGGTAAGAATCTTGACGATGCGAATGGAGAAAACTGGGTTGGAAGAGTCATCCTTATATTGGACTTGTACAAAACTCGATTCGAATTAATCGACTAATAAATCGGATACCATATGTTATATATATATAGATAAATATTCTATACACATGCGGTGGAAACTCAGTTTTCACAAACGCCTTAATTTTAGGGTATATGGAGTTAGTTTAGGGTATAGGGTTTAGGGGTTTAGGTGTAGGGGTTAGAATTTAGGGATAATCATTTCATTTTAAGGTTTAGAGTTATAATTTAGGGTTTATAGGTTAAAACCTAAATCCTCACTATATTACCCTAAAACTAAATCTTAACCTATAACCCTAAACCTTAAATTGAAATAAATAACCATAAATTCTAAACCCCTACCCATACCCCTAAAACCTTATACCCTAAACTAACTCCTTATACCCTAAAACTAAGACGCTTGTGTATAGGATATTAATCATATATATATATATATATATATATATATATATATATATATATATATAAGCAATATGGGAACTTTGTGTTTTCTGTGTCATTTTGTATCATTTCCCCTCTACACTTCCCTATGAAAAAATAAATAATATCCTATGAGAAACATAGCCCTATACTTCCATTTAATATTCCTGGTAAGAAACTTGTAGAGTTGTAGTTAAACACTCTGAGTTAATTTTTAAACTAGTCATTTTCGAACCCAGAGTTTAACTAGGTCGATAATAGTGAATTTAGAGTTCGAATCTCAACACTTACCATTCTTCTCGTATTCTAAGTTTTACCATGGAACTCGAAGCTTAATTTCTTTGTTTTTTTACAGTTACTCTTAAAATATAATATTCGACAGTCTAAAATTCGATACTTCAATCTAAAAACTCATTTTTTATCGTCAAAATATGATTTTTTTTTCAGCATGGACATGAATGAACCAGAATTTGCGAAATACAAGACAATTATATGCATATGATTTGGATGAAAGACATTGACGTGGTATCAGAAACTTCCAAAGTTTCTTCTGAAACAAGACGATGACAATTCTTAACAAAATTACAAAACAATGGACGAATGAAGTACACAGGGCGCTTGTTTTATCACGGGGAGAGACAAAGAGAATGGCGAAGAAAGAGCTGTTTTTTTGGCCATACAGCTAATCTCATTACAATATATATATATATATATATATATATATATATATATATATATATATATATATATATATATATATATATATATATATATGTCGTGTTGATATTAATTCATAATTCGTGTGTTCATGTTGTAATTATATAGATCTTTACATATTCATGTTTATGTTCCTTCTCTTTCCTGTTTAAAACTCATTTTCCTTTCATGGAAGATAGCAGAACTAGAGCCACTGAGCCATCGCCTGCAATGTCAACGCCAGGGCTCAGTGCTTCAAAAAACCATACTCATCATCATCATCATCATCATGTCGATTCTATACCTCGAAACCATCAACATAACACCGGCCTTTCCTTCAACTCCGTTATCATAATCATCCTATCCCTCGTCTCGATCATCCTTGTTTTCGCAATCTTTCTAATTATAGTAATGTTTCGTAGACTTAAATCGGTTGGGAAACACGGCAGTTGCAACGAAAGTGGTAGTATAAACAACAGTAGCAGTAGCAGGTTCATTGCTCATACTACTATAAACTTCGATTCTAGTCCTGGTAAGTGTCCATTCTGAAAACCGGAACATCGGTTTTGCTGTTATTGTTTATAAAAACTTTGATGTTTGAATGCTTGAAATGGTGCAGATGTAAAGGCAAGGTGTCTATATGGAGGAAGCGTCCCTACACCTCTGAGTAGATATAAAGGGGTCCAAGTTTTCACTTACAGGGAGCTCGAACAGGCAACCGATAACTTCAGCGAGATGAATGTGATCGGTAGTGGCGGATTTGGGGTCGTGTATAAAGGAGTTCTTGCTGATGGAACCATGGCAGCCATTAAGAGGCTTCACAGAGAAGGGAAGCAAGGGGAGCGTGCTTTCAGGATGGAGGTGAATTAATCTGTCCCTCACCCCCACTTTTGTTCTTCTGGTTTCTATTAGTCGAAACACTTCGATTTCCATCTGGGGTCGAGTTCGAGCTCGTTTAAATTACTGCATTTTATTCTGCAGGTGGATCTACTAAGCCACTTGAACTGTCCCTACTTGGTGAAACAATTAGGCTACTGTGCTGACCAGCACCATAGGCTTCTGATATATGAATTCATGGCCAACGGGGCTCTTCAACAGCATCTTCATCGTCCCGGTAATCAATATAGACCGTTGGATTGGGGAAACCGGCTAGTCATCGCCCTTGATTGTGCTAGAGCCCTTGAGTTCCTCCACGAACATGCTTCCCCTACTGTTATCCACCGTGACCTCAAGTGCAGCAACATATTACTCGATGAAAACCTCCGAGCAAAGGTCTCCGATCTCGGATTGGCCAAAATGGGGTCAGACAAGATCAATGGTCAGATTTCGACACGCGTGTTGGGAACCACCGGATATCTAGCTCCGGAGTGAGTGTTTCATCAAAGTATCATCCCCATTCATGAATCTCTTCTTCATTATCTCTGAACTTAATGACAGTGAATTTTGACATTGCAGATATGCTTCAACAGGCAAACTTACCACAAAATCGGACGTCTACAGCTATGGCGTCGTGCTTTTACAGCTTTTAACAGGCCGTGTACCGATTGACATCAACAGACCACCTGGAGAACATGTCCTTGTTTCGTGGGTTAGTGTCAATAAACTTGGCTAGACCCCATTAAAGACTGTGATTGAAGTTCAAACATTCTGATAATTTCGCAGGCACTTCCAAGGTTAACAAACAGAGATGAAGTTGATGAAATGGTTGATCCTGCAATTCAAGGACAGTATTCAAAGAAGGATCTAATTCAGGTAAAGCTTGCTCCTATGATATTATGAATATATACAACATCAAATGAATAACATACTGGTTCCACAGGTGGCTGCCATTGCTGCTATGTGTGTGCAACCGGAAGCTGATTATCGACCTCTAATGGCGGATGTTGTGCAGTCACTGATCCCTCTGGTTAAAAATTTCAATTCCACTGGTTCCTCCAGATTCCATTGACAAATCTACATTACCAAGTATTACTACCATTGTAAGAAGGTTCAAAACAGCCTCATTTGGGTACCCGGTTCAAGCATAAGTGTTGAATATCTGATATGTATAATGTTTATTTTTTTAAAAAATATATGTTTAGATCACTTGCATAAGAAGTCAGATCACTTCAGTTAGCAGCTGATGCTTTCTGCACTCAAATGGTGGGCTTCTTTACATTCATATTCTTGTATAAATTTGTTGTAAAATGCAATATTATTTTCACTTTTCAGAAATGACAAGTTTGCCTAGGAAATTAGTAATACTTTTTTTCTGTTACCATATGTAAAACAGTTTTTTAAGAGGCAAGTAAATATGAAAGAAGAAGAATTCTCTTCAAAGAGCACCAAAATTTTGCAAAGAAACAATGCAGATTTTCAGAATCTATTATACAAGATAACGAAAAATGAATATGGGGATAAAAGTACAGCCTATTACCAGGTTTATCAATGCCCTGTTGGCTCCACAGAAAACCCAGAATCTTCCACCAGTATAATTTGTCCGATGTTGTGTAACCATCGGACAATACCTCTCGAGTTGAGAGAAAGTCTCCGCACGAACTTTTCAGTTTTCTTAAACAAAGTGAGAATGTCAGTTTGGTAAAAGAGAATATTGCTATGAAGCCAGGGAAATTATTAATTCATTCTGCAACTTCCTAAAATTCTTGCATTGCTTGAGACAAAGATCAACAGATGTTGTTCGAAAGAAAAATATATGCTAGAAAGTTACACGCGAACCTAGGTAAAAGATCACCAAATATTGGATGCCTAATTGGTATAAACTCAATATATCATTATCTGCATCAGACAATGCTTACGTATGGGAGCTAGACTGAAGTAGCAAAAGTAGATCAAGTTTCGACCCCTTCCCCAGAATCCTTAGTTGGAACTTCTGGTACCGCAGCAGCACTGGCTCCACCTCCGTTATTACCCTCGGTTTTGTTGTTCACTTTACTAATTTTACAAGCATACTTGGCAAAGGCAGCGGTTAGGGCTGATTTAATGTTTATTTCAGGTTCTTTTTTCCTACGTTTGCTCGTACCTTCAGTATCCTTGTCTGCTTCTATGGCTTCACTTGCAGGGCTTGGTTCAGAATCTTTGCAGACAGGAGTTTCTGGAACGGGTGGGTTACTGGAAACTACGCGCTTGAATGGTTCATGGAAAGCGTCATGCAAGCGTTTTACCTTCCGCTCTCCTATTCCAGGACATCGAGCAAGATCTTCCATGGATGCATCCATGATACTAGACAGAGACTGCAAAAACATGATATTCAGGTAAGATAAACCAACAAATAAAACACTGATGACTTAGATGTAAACAGAAGACGCAGAAGACGCACCCCAAATGTAGAACCAAGTGTGACCACATCAGTCTTGTTAACATGACGAACAGTTGTAAGAGCATGATTTAGCTACAATTATGAGAAAAGTAGTTTCATATCAATCGTATCAAATAAAATGTAAATAAATATTGTACATCAAATCTGGATTTAGAAGATTAGTCAATTAAAAACCATAATGTTCTACGTGACACAGTAAGTGCACTTCTTCAGACTGAAGCTTCAAAAGAAGAGAAAACGATACCCTTGATAAGTAGTCTGTATCCATTTGGCCTTGAATGAGGTCTGCAGGCTTGTTTTCGTATACTTTTATGGTCTCCAAGTAGCGGCCACATTCCTCCAAGCTAACACCAAATTATAGCAAGAAAATTTATTAAGAAAATCATTTTTTATCCATTATTTCGACTATTACAACTCTATCAAAAAAACAAATACATTAATATAGTCTAAAGAAAGGGTTAAAAAAGCACAACAGCTTATCTTTTGACATAAAATTCACTTAATAAATACGATCTAACTAGGTTAGAACTTAAAATAATTGGAAAAAATATTATCAAAACAAATGGAAGCAGTCACAGGTAGCCATTCAGATTCATAAAGAACATATAGCAATTATTATTTAATGCATTGATAAATTTTCGCCATACCTCCAACCACATAATAGAGTGCAATCATGAAGCAACGCTGTTTTAGTAACTTCAAGCAAAGGCTTAACAACATCCTCCTGCAGTAAAGACAGCTCTGAACAATGAGCAACCAAGTTTCGTTTTTTACTTGTTTGCGCGAGTTGTGAATGAGCAAGTAAATACAAGTAAATATTCATGTGCCACACAAAGCCAGAGGCCAGAGGGATAAAATGTCATATCTATAATGTCAGAGTGCACATAATCGTTGTTTGAAATCTTAACTTATAGGTTAAAAGAGCATGAAGATCATCAAAAATGAAGATTTACCACATCAACGTGGCATAACACAACACGAAGCTTGAAGTTCTTTTGTAGTTCCCTGATACGGTAATATAGGTAGTCCGGGTGCAGCAAATGATACCGAAGACTGCATCAAATAGTCAACTCAATGAGCTGAATGCATTTCAACAGAAGCACGGAATTTAATAGATCTACCAAAGAAAGCACTGAATATAAAAGAATAGACCAAAGTCCCTTTCACTAGAAAACAAGGTTCGTTTTGTCCTTACAAGTTACAACCTATAGTTTCTTAAATATACTAAGAACATGGAAGAGCATGTAATCTTATTTAAAACCCAGACCGACTTTCAATTCATCAAATTGCTCCTTCTTCTAGAAGGTAGAGTAAATATAGAAATCTTAAGCAAGATACAAGAACTACGATGCAAGTAAGACTTATCCTATATCTTATGAGGCACGTGATTGCAAATTCAAATAGATAACCCATTTCTTGTTTAATTCACACAAACCACTGTATTGTGCTACTAATCGATATGTTTGCAGTTCTAACCTTAAATAGAGAGCACATGAGTTCTGGCCGAGCAAGTAGTCACAAACAACATCTGCAAAAGCCCATCTCACATTCCTGATGTGTTTGAGCAAGGGATTACCCTTCTGCATGAGGTGAAAGTACATCTACATTTAGGCTACTTTTGTAAAGGTAGACGAACTGAAGTTCTTTAAAGACTTGTTATTTTGGTCCTAATAACAAATTTTCATTGAACCTAGGTTCTTCCTCGGGAGGTTTAGGATCACAAATTCATTAGCAATATAGTTCAGGAGAATCTTAAAAGTTCACATATTTTAAACATTGATAATGAATTGAAAACTTCATAAAATAACAGGAAACTCTATCATATTTAAAACGAATCAAAGGAGCAAGACAATAACGAAACAGAGTGAGAACGAATCAAAGGAATGATACATCTACATGTCCTCAAACCAAACAAGGTAAACTTCTGTATTACCTAGTCATGCTGAAACAAGTAAATGGTTGATAATTAAATGACAATTTACTCATAAAAAAACCGAAGAATTATACTAGTACTAAAAACAATGTAACAATGAATGATGCCAAATTTATACAACATCACCTGCCTATGGCTGACAAGGATAGCATTGCGACTCTGAGACGAATTCGATGACGATGAAGCAACAGCAGCAGCAGCAGCAGCAGGGGAAGCTGAGGTAGAGACAGGTGAAGAAGAAGGCACATCGGCTTCACCTGTTGGCCTAAAATAAACAAAAATTTGAAAACAAAAATTACAAGCTACTTCAATTGACAGAACAGACTCTTACGAAATCTAGTTTCCGTATCATATCAAACTCAACAAGCTAAACCAAAAGTGGAAACATGAAGAATTGATCAAAAGGGTCCAACTTGACCAAAAGGGTTCAACCAAATCCAAGAGAAAAAGACACCCACAAAAGATACAGCCAAATTAAATAGAAAGAACGAAACTTTACGGTAAAATTGAACTGAATTATGAAAATTGACAGGCGTCACCTTGGGGCAGGAGGAGGAGGAGGAGAGTAGAACTCAGAGGATTTAATGAAACTGAAAGCTTGAGAAAAAGATTGAGAAGGAGTGAAAAGAGATGGCGGGGTTGATTTAATCTGTGAGCTTTCAGTTACTTCTTTATACGATGGAATTCCTATTACAATCTGTGTTTTTTTCTTGTTCTGGTTTTGTTCCGTTTGATTTTCTTCATCTTTCTCCATCTTCTTCCTCGTTCTCCTGCTGGATTTTCTGATTCGGTAAAGAAGTGAAAACCATAGGTTGAGGTTTTTAGGCCCAAAAAAGCCATTTTGATGGAAACGATTGATTAATTCGGCTCGAATACTTAAACTTGATATTATCAAAAAGTTATATTTATATAAGGATAAATATTCTATAGGTAGTGTAAACTGAAAGTTTCTACAAACACCTTAGTTTTAGAGTATGGAGTTAGTTTAGGGTATATGGTTTAGAGGTTTAGGTGTAGGGTTAGAATTTAGGGGCACCTTAGTTTTAGAGTATAAGGAGTTAGTTTAGGGTATATAGTTTAGAGGTTTAGGCCTAGGGGTTAGAATTTAGGGATAGTTGTTTCAATTTAAGGTTTAAGGTTATAATTTAGGGTTTATAGGTTAAAACTTAAATCCTCACCATATTACCCTAAAAACTAAACCCTAACATATATACTCTAAATTATAACCCTAAACCTTAAATTGAAACAATTATCCCTAAATTCTAAACCTCTACACCTAAACCCCTAAACCATATTCCTTAAACTAACTCCCTATACCCTAAAACTAAGGCGCTTGTGGAAACTTTCAATTTCCACCGCCAGTGTATAAGATATTCTACAAGCGTCTGTGTATAGAATATCTATCCTTTGTAAAAATAATAATTATATATTCAAGTTAACAACTTTGGTGATTAATTCGGGTTTTCAAGTTTTATTCTGACTAATTCAGATCAACTCGCATCACACACATAATTTTGAGGTGTGAGTCTCTCATTGAACATCATATACACAAAGTTTTATAACTATTTAAATAATATTAAATTACTTACCACTTAATAATCCCGCGAGTATTTCGGTGATTGATTTTACTTTTAAAAAATGTGTAATTCTATTATATAATTGGTTTTATTTTACGGTTCAAGTCGATATTCATCTTATCCTAAAATATTAAATAAGCGGCTCAATTTGCACTTTATAAAGTTCCATTCCACCTCACCAAAGCTCACCTCACCGATCCAAGTTGAATTCAATTCTTATCCCATTGAATGGGGAATTTTGCACTTGACGCCTTTATGGAATTAAATTCGAGAATTGTTATATTTTAATATACAAATGGTATAAAAATAATTTACACGTCTTATTTAAATTATAAAATTTAAAACTTAAATTACTAACATTAATATCTTAAAATCTAATCTATAAACCTTAAATTTTAAAATAAATTTTTTTATGTAAACAAATTTGTGTATCAAATATTTTCTATTCGAGAATTAAAATATTTATATTATTTTTGTATATAATTTTTAATTATTGTTATATTTATGTTAGTCTTGCTATAATATAATAATAAATAATACATACAAACTAATCAAATATATTTCCGAATTGAATTTGGTCTATTGTTATCTTACGTACATTGTTCTTGAAAATCAAATTAAAATGAATAAAAAATCAATTTAAAAAACATTGCATTGATAATGGTTTTTTTAGGGGGTGAACCATTAAACCTGAGGACGGTTTGAGTCAGCCCTGGGTCCAACCGGAGAACTTAAGGTTCCTTCACCGTTACAAGCCACCTTTGGTGATTTCATGGAAAATGGAATTGTCATATTAAAAAGCCACCGGTCCGACTTAGCTCCCCGTTCCATCTTGATGAGCTGAGCAAAAAACTTCCCTCTACTACTTCTATCATCTTCCGTGGCTCGATATCCTCGCCGCAAACTGCTTTCCTTTGGCAAAACCAAGCCGGTTCCCCGGTTCAATTTCCCGTTCATTAACTGGTTTCGAACATCGGCCGGCAATCGTAGAGTGAACCGATCGGTGTTTTTACCCGGCTGGGCCATAGAGTGACCGGTTGAGTGAGATCGGGGGAAAATAGGTTTACCCGTATGAATAGGTATTGATCCATGTGAACGGCTCCGGTCTAAACCGATTACTCCAACCTCTAAAGCAACTTGAGCTTCTACGTCACCGTTGGCATTGCTCCGTTCTTCTTCCGGTTCTGAGTCACGGCTGACGTTTTGAGCCTCGAGGTCTATCTCGGTGTTATTCGACTCAGCGGGTCGACTCACTGCGGGCTCACCCGTTTGGAGAGCGAGATTAGCTCTACAAACGGGACAAGTAGTGTGAGAAGCCAACCAAGCGTCGATACATTCAGTGTGAAAAACATGGTCGCATTTAGGTATTAAACGCAGCGTTTCGTGGTCTTCGTATTCATTCAAACAAACGGCGCACTCGAGAGCTCCTCTCCCAATCTTATGAACCTTAACTTCGGAGTAAACCATGGTTGGGAAAGTCTCCATCACCGACGCTTCAAGTCCACGCGGCTCACGCATCCAACGGCCGGCTCCGCCGTTGACGGTGCTTCTGCTGATGTTGTCGGAATAGCATCGGACGCAAACTAAGGAAATACCGATGAGAAGTAAACTGAAAAGCATAATGTAGAGGATCACGGCCAAGGAAGGGCTGAAACTCTCGTGAGGGGGATATTCGCCGTTTGGGGTGGCGGGTTGGGCGGCGGAAGGTGGCGGAGAGAGGAGGAGGAAGAAAAGAAGGGAGGCGATTACACGATTGGCGGTGTACGACATGGCGGAGAATCTGAGGAAAATCAAGCGTAGGGGTTTAAAATTAAAGAAGAAAAACAAGCGGAAGGTGATCTTATATAGTTTATGTATAGGAAACCCTATACTTGCATAACAAGTAATCCCCAATATTACGAGAAATTATATCATGGGTGATTCCCACTACATCATTCATGGGACCAATCACTAAAATCCACCTATTTCATTATTTTTTTCCATGTCATTAATTTAATAATATAATAATTTTTAAAAAATAGTTTTTAAAATGACATGAAAAAACTTTAGTGAAGATTCATTGGTTGGAAAAAATGACATAAAAAAATCATGGTAAAGTGGGTGGTTTTCATTGGTTGGTCCCATGGATGAGGTGGTAGAAATTACCCATAATATAATTTTTCATTACGATATGGAGTAGAATTTTGAATTTCGAACTTATATTTTAATCCCACTTTTATAGATGTCATATGTTTTTAATTTCGGGTAATTATAAAATCGATTATAATTACTTTTTAGTGATAATTTAATGAGAAATATCCCATGGAGATTAGGACTTCGTTTAATATTGTTTTTTTATTATTATGTTGTATTTTAAATAATGTTACATTTTAATTGTTTTAATTTTTTTTTGGCCTTCATTCAATTCATTATGCAAAAATAAATATTGTACTAATTAAACGGTAATGAGCAGGGGATGATGTATATAGTTATTATAGGGAGCATATGCATCCCCAGTTTTTGATTTTTTTTAAATTGCCGTTTAATTTGTAATTAAAATTGTATTTTGCATACACATTTACAAAGGAAAAAAAAAAAGTAAATTGAAGTTTTGAACCTCATTTTTTAAAAATTTTGAATCCGCCCCTAGTAATTAGCTCTACCTTTCAAAAATTTTAAAATTGAGAATACATATATATATATTTAGAAATTAATTAATTATGAGTTTAGCTCTACCTTTCACAATTTACGTTTTGTCTTCGACCCTGGTTGAATTGATAAGTTGTTGAATGAGTTTTAATTTGATGATATTTTTTGAATGATTTAAAGGTGATTATAAGGTAGTATTCTTTTGTCTGTTCTGAATATACTCTCAATCATTTGACAATTCATGCTCAATCACCCTATTAATATTGTTGGTGCTCGAATCCGTAATCTCTAGAAATAACAACCGTTCCTTTAACCACTGAGACAAATTAGTTCGTGCTATTGGACATACAATTATAAAAATTACATATCCAATCATTATTATAAAAAATTGATAGTAAAATATATCTAAATTGATAATCAAAATTTATTTAAATTAGCTATATATATATATATTCGAACTATAACTCTCGTAAAACAAACGAGTGTCATCGTAGAAATAAACAGGAAAAAAAAACAATTATATATAACTATAACTAGGGTCTATTCTAAATTTCTAATAAAAGTGTCCCGTGTCCACATTGAATTTTAGATAGCCATGAGCCGGTTTCAGCCACCGAACCGAACCGACCGAGGAAGTGTGCTCAATGAAACTTTGAGTCGGTGTAGACGGTAAGATGCTGCCACGTGTTCCTTGTAATTCTTACACCACCTCCGTATCTTTATCACCACCCCTTCTGATATCAGGACTGAAAAATATTTGTCGACTTAGAGATTTTGAGGCATCTGTATAATTTTATTAATCTTTGTATTTTAAAAATATGTTAATTTATTATACACTATGTGGTATGTTAACTTCTAAATAAAAATAGGTTCATCGAATTTAAAACTATGTGAAATACAACAATCGTTTTATTTTATTTATGTGTTTTATCTAAACTAATCTTTTATTTTTCTTTTATAAACATTCAATTTAATATATTTTATAATATTTAAAAATACTTTATGTGATTGCTCTTAATACATATATCAAGCGTCACCTGATTTCATTACAAAAATTTTCCAGTTAAATGATGATATGTGTTGTAATATGATTGAAGAATTAAATTTATTAAATTAAATTAAAGTTAAAATTAAATTGATATAATATGTAAGTAACAATGACCAAATATATAATTATATAAATTTTTATAAACTGCCAAAAACTATGACCACCATGCTAATTTGATTTTTAACAACTTAACATATTTTTTATTTAAAATTAGTCTTCGAATTTTTTAACATTTTAATTTCACCCTCAAACTATGACCACCATTCTAATTTGATCTCTCAAACTTCTGAATGTTCTAATTTCATTATCAAATTATCAGTATATACTTATTTTGCCTCATGTTAATAAAACATTTATAAAAATTGTTAACTAACATGTAAACACTAATATGTATTATGTAATAATATGATTTGACAATAAATCTATATAGAACGTTTAAAAGTGTGGGAATAAAATTGAAATGTTCAAAAATTTAAAAATTAATTTAATCAAAAGTTAATGTACCAATTTAGGATAAAAATCATAATTTAAAAATATGCAATAAATTAACTCTAAAAAGAACCTTTAAATTATAAGTGCTTTCATGAAAGGAAGGGAGTTATACACGTGTCAAGAAATAAATGCTTTGGGAAAGTACGAGTACAACAGTTTTATGTCGTTTTAAGTATTTGAAACGTTTTTGAGACGAGTACCCACCGAAAATGTACTAGGGACGTTTATCGTTGACAAGATACGTCTGAAACTAACTGAGGGACGATTGAAATATATTTTGAGATGTTTCAAGGACGATGTGTGTCCCTAAAGTTGTTTTGCAGCAAATAGACTCACGCGCTTCGGCATAGATTTTGACAACAATCTCACCTATAGAGGTGTAACGACCAACAAAAAAAATTAAGAGAAAAACTAAAAAGAAAAATAAGGGTTGAAGAAGAAGATGCGTGAAGAAAATAACACATGAAAAAAAAGCTTTTAATTTATGTATTATTATCTTATATACAAGCAGTGGAAATTTTTAGGTTTAGAACTTATGGTTCATGGTTAGAATGTAGGGTTTAGGTTTAGAATTTAAGGTATAAGGTTAAGATTTATGCTTTAAGGTAATATGATTAAGGATTTATATGAACCTTAAATTTTAACCCTAAACCTAAAATTCCATCAACAACCCTTAACTTTAAAAGTACTACCTTTAAACTCCAAATGAAATTTTTAAACTCTAACACTAAGACGCTTGTTATAATCAAAATTTTTACATGTGCATGAAATAATTACAATTAATTTATTGTCATTAAATGGTGCTCTTTTATGACTTCTGTGGGCCCAATAAAATGTATTACTATGATTTTTGAGGGGCCCAATAAAATGTTGTAGTGTTTGCTGCTTATTTAATTATAGGCAGCTTTTCTATTAAAAAATATAGGCAGTTTTTTATGAGCATTTTATTAAAAATAAGATAAAGCTATTTCGACGTTAACTTTTTATTAGTATTTTGTTTTTACTGGTTCTTTTAATGTATTACTATGACTCTTTTTTTGGGCTAAAGAGGAATCTGTTTTTGTACCATTCGGCCTTTTTCTTTGCTTTTATTTTCCATAAAATGCCATACTATTTCAGGTGCAATTATGCTGTAATATCTCAACATTATTTTCATATTTTTGTTACTGTCGTGTTCATTACAATTGCAAACAAAACCAGCAAGATTAGTTTCTTCCTCTTATTCACAAACATCAATGGCTCCACCATTACCCCGTTCCAATGGTCCTTCGGCTTCGGTTCGTCACAAGAGACTTCGATCGGAGCCTCGAAAAAACAAGGAAGAGATGGAGAATCAAAGAATGAATCACATTGCTGTTGAGCGGAATAGGAGAAAGCAAATGAATCAACATCTCTCTGTTCTTCCATCTCTAATGCCTCGATCCTATGTTCAAAGGGTATCGTGTATTCGTTATATCCGTAATAACGATAATTACAATGAAGCATTCGAGAAAACAACATAAATGGTAACAAAGAGGGTTTTGTTTTTTGTGACCAGGGTGATCGAGCATCAATTGTAAGAGGAGCTATAATTTTGTGAAACAGCTCGAGCAAAGGCTTCAATGACTACTTTTTCTTTTTTATTAAGAAAAGAGTTTTTACATGACGAATATCAAGACTCGAACCTATAAAAATAAAACAACATGATTATCATGAACCACTCAGTCAATTAATGAATCTTAATTGATTATTTTTTCCTATTCACTTTCTAATGATGTATGCCATAAATCAATAATGTTCGCACTTTAAATATTTTATTTCAGTTTTCTTTCAATATTTATATCCAATAAGTGGAAAAAAATGTCCATCTTACTGACTCGAGTTCGATCAGTTTATCTGCATGGTATTGAAAGACTAAAACTAATAAACATATGTCATCTTATAATCAAATTTTCAGTGAGACTACCGCCTCCTCCAGTACTTTTCGGTCCATCGCTGCTTTTGTTTTGTACAGGGAATGGGGAACACTTGTATAAGTGTAACTGATTGATGACCACCGGCTTGGGTTTGAATTTGATTTAGCAAAATTGTTCTAAAAAAAACAATATACATGGATTATTTTTCTTGCCAAAAATAAAACTGCAAAGCTAAAAAGATTCTAATGAAAAAGTTATATATTTTCATTAAATAACCAGATTTTTCTCTGATACACTTATTTTCTTGCCTTTTCTGGACGTATTTCTAACTTCCCAAGCAGCTTCTTGTCTAGATATAAGTATTCTCTAGGGCTTGTCATAGTTTTCTCCTAACACAAAACCTGTTTGGTTTTTGAGAAACAGCCGTCATCATTGTTCTGTTTCTTGTGTTTAATTACAAAGGTACCAGCTTTCTTACATGTTAGTTTTCAGTTATTGAATCATTAAATTTTCTACAGTTATTGTTTCTGATTCCTTGTCATTGCTATACGGAATAGGTTCGAGATTCGATTACGCAGTATTTTGTAGTATATCCGTTAGATTGGCTGTAATGTTTTATTTCTTGCCTTGCAAGGAATGTAGATTAACTATAAAGAAGTGTTTATTGTGGTTTCGGACTAAAATACGAAGATTGCTGTTTTTTTTTTTCCATTTATTTTCTTAGAAATTATGGAAGAAGAGATCCTAAGTGTGATTTCCGGCGGCGAAGCGAAAGCGAATTCGGATGTTTCGGATTCGGTTAGCACCACACACCAAGCAAACAAACGCCAAAGGTGCGGCATCAAAGTCAATTCGTCCCAATTCAAGGGTGTTATGCGACAGAAAAACGGACAATGGGGTGCTCAATTATATGCTAATCATACCCGAATTTGGCTCGGAACTTTCAGATCCGAAACAGATGCAGCCATGGCTTACGATAGCGCGGCAATCAAGTTCCGTACCGGAGACACACACCGAAACTTTCCCTGGACCGAAATCACAATCGAGGAGCCGAAGTTTCTTAGCCATTACAGTGATGAAGCTGTCCTAAGCATGATAAGGGACGGTTCTTACCAATACAAGTTCATGGAATATATCAAAGCTCGCTCTAGAATTAGTCCAAAACCAGACATTGATATCAACTCAATGGGGTCTTATAGCAATCAAGGACTAATTTGCAGACAATTGTTTGAAAAAGAGCTAACACCGAGCGATGTCGGTAAGCTTAATCGGCTCGTTGTCCCCAAAAAATACGCGGTCAAGTACTTTCCCCCGGTTGGTGGGGACGAAAAGGAGGACGATGACAATGTCGGTGATCGAAAAACGAACGACGTCGAGTTGGTTTTCTACGACAAGTTTATGAGGCTATGGAAGTTCCGTTATTGCTATTGGGGCAGCAGCCAAAGCTTCGTTTTTACCCGGGGTTGGAGCCGGTTTCTTAAGGAGAAAGATTTGAAGGCCATGGATGTGATTTCGTTCTACACATGTGAGAGCCGAAAGGAGAATGATGTTCGGAGATTCTGCATTATTGACGTGAAATCCGGTAACTGCGGCGCCGCGTTGGCCGAGGGGAACAATGTTGGTATCGGAAGAGAAGTCGATTTGCAGCTCCGGTTGGGACAATTTGAAGGCGGAAAACAAGAGCAAGGATCAATGGCGGCAGCCAGAGTGAAACAAGAAGTTAAGAGTGAGGGATTCAAACTCTTTGGTTTCCATATTAACTAAAGCTCAAATCCATACTTTTTTAACTATAGGATTTGTAGCTGAAATTAACATTGCAGCTGAGTGTTCAAGATCAAATCCATGTTTTTTTTTAGATTTTTAGCAGTTTTCCAGGTTTTTTTCTGGATTTTGTTGGTGTTTTAGTTTGAATTTGTCGTACCAAAGTGTTGCTTGAGAGTCAAGCAATCAATCCATTTTGATAGTTGAAGTTATGTGTTTTTCTGTTCATGTTATATTTTTTCAGTTATTTTGCTTTTGTATAATTTATTTTTTTACTTTATAATTGTAACTGTTTTAATTTAATTTATCTATTGGCTTTTTAATCAATCAAATATTTACATTGATTACTTTTTTAATATTTTGTTTTCAACCTACTTTAATTTTTGGGTTATTGTATCAAGTAATTTCTCTTAAATTTTTTACATGTATTATATTTTTCATTGATATTTTTTTATAAGCATTTGTATCCGACATACTAATTGACTAATTCAAATTAAGTATTTAAGAATATTACTCCATTCTCGCACTAAAATTCAAACCCTAAATATTATTTAAAAGTAAATCTCTTATTCCACTAGATATTAGAAAATAATAAAGCAACTTGGAGGGTGAAGGGTTCGCGGCTCCTGCATTTTTTTCCTATTAGGTCCTTGGTAGTTTTGAAAGTAAACAAATTAAGTCTTGCCTCCTTTTAATTTCTTCTCAGGTCCTTCGTAATTTTGAAACTAGATAAATTAAGTTTTACCTATTTTTTAGTTTAAATATTTCTTTGGTTTCTGTCAATTTTAAAATTAAAAAATTTAAGTAGTGGACTCTCATTTTTTCGCTGCTAGTCAATTTTAAAATTAGATAAATTAGACCTTGACCCATAATTCTTAAATATTAAAATAATTACTTAATAATTAGACCTCAATACCTTATTTTATTACTATTTATATCCAATCCCTTAAAATTTTCAGCACATTTCTTGAGAAAACAACAGAAAGCTTATAGAGTTTGAGTTCCATCTTGTTTTATTTCATTACAATTGAATGAGTTTGAAGACGTTCTGTTGTTCTAGATTTCTTGCTGCACATTTGCGGTAATCGATGCTTGGATTTCTTCGAGTGTTCGCCCCTTGGTCTCCGGTACCAGCCGCGCAATGAAAACGATAGCTACCCCAGAAATGCTTGAAAACATGAAGAATGTTCCTGCAAGAGTGTAATGATAAATGGTTTAGAATGATAACCCTGTGGGAATCCATGTGTGTCGTTTAAGAAGATTCGTGTCGTTAAATTTCGAGACATTCTTGTATTTTTATTGTAAGAAGAAGAGGCATTGAACTTCACCAGCAGAGTTCCATTGAAGTAGAAAGTTGAAAGTATAAGAAACAACCCAAGAACAAAACCAGTTCACCAGATTGCAAAGGCTTCCAGCTGAGCCCTTTATATTCACAGGAAATATCTAGAGAAAAAAAACAAGAGAGTTGATATTTGCTATGAATTAAATGATGAATAAAATGAAACAGAACTGTTGACTAACCTCAGACATTATAATCCATGGAATTCCAGACATTCCTAATGAATAAAATCCCATGTACATCTGCAAAGAAATTCGATGTTTAAACGTCGTTTAAACATCGTTTATAAAATGTGATCCCATGAACCAAGTAGAGCTTAAAGCTATGTTACTCTGACTTGGGAATGAAGCAACAGTTTATACATTACCATGATGCCAAGAAATGCCATAATTGGAGTGATTTCCTTCAACCGTTGAAGATCCTGTTCATGAAATCTTGTAAGAAAAAAACAATTTCTAGGTTGTTTGTTTAAGGTTTTTTGTTCTGTTTTTTGAAGAACCTGTAAGAGGAATGACAGGCCTGTAAGGAAGCAACCGAAGAATGCCCCAACAGCAGAAACCTGCAAACATGTTTGGATTTCAGCAATAGTTTCTCTCAAATTTAGCTGCAACAAAGGGAAATTGACTGGTTGTTTTTATATTCTAACCATTAGAAGAGGCCGTCTCCCAGATCTATCGATTAAAAGTATGCCGAGAATGTTCATCAAAATCTGTAAAGATATGAACAATGTCAGAGGACACACCAGGAATGTGTTTCGAATCAAATATTACAAATCAAAATAGATAGAACACCTGCGTTACAGCAACCACTGTAATTCCTATAGTGCCTGGAAACCCTGTTAAACAAAATTTCAAGTTCCTTCATAAGCATGCAGTTTTCAAGGACATTATTCGAACTTAGGTGTGAATGTCCGATACAGGTATGTGTCTAACACGGGTGTGTAGGTGTCGGAGTTTGCAGCATATTTTAACAGTTTCCCACAACTTACCAGCTAAATCGAAAATGCTGTTAGCATAATAGGCAAATCCTTTGTAACCTCCCAGTTGTTGTAGCAGCATCAAGCCAACTCCAACCTGTGCCAAAAATCTTAGTTTCCCTTGGGATCAAACTTGATATTTACAGTCCCTAGAGAAACTACGGATCAATCAATGCGACTCACAATTAGCGAAGAAGCATATTTTAAACTGAACAGATCCAGAATTTTATCTTCCGAGCCGCATTGCAACTTTTTGGTATAATCCTGCAGGATTTTTGAACAGACCAATCAAAATTGCGGTCAACTTGAAGGTCGAGAAAGGTCGGGTTTCTACATATAGAATGAGAACTCTAGAAAGGAATATGATGCTCAAAATTTACTTGGATTTCAGCTGCTTCTTGAGAAATATCAGCATTCCTTCCTCTGAGGCATTGCAGAGAAGCCGTCAAGGCATTGTCTCGACCACTTTTCGCCTGTGGAACGTATATTTTTAACTAGGCTAATGATCTCAAGAAGAGATTCCTTGATAGCAAACACGGTTTCGATTAACTCGTGGACCGAAGATTGAACTTACCAGCCATCTAGGAGATTCGGGAACAAAGAATAAACATACGACCTGTATTATACAAGGAATGACACCTGCAAAAGTACAATTGTCTGAAGATCACTATCGCCTACTGTTTTTAAAAACGAAAATGCAGCATAGGGTCATTGCAACAAAGGACTTAAAGATGTGACCTATTAGAGCCAAGATACGCCAATAGGTGATTGAACCAACAAAATACGCGATCGAAATGCTACAAATTGTCATTGCCTGTAGATTGATATCGATTGAAACAAAATCATAGACCGCTTTACACCAGAATTATGAAAGCCTGTAACACAAAATTTACCTGAACTAGTGACGAAAACCGTCCCCTAAGATTCTTTGGAGTTATATCTGCTACATAAACGGGTCCCTAATGGCCATTAAATCAGACATCGTTATCAATCACATTACTGAATTTCATCAACTAGAGAGATGAATGAAGCCTTATTGGAGTTACCACATAATTAAAAACTGCAGTCCCGAATCCTAGCAAAAGCCTTCCAAGATACAATGACCAAGCATCCTATCGAAAACCATTGCAACATTCAGGATTCCGTGCGACAGTAAACGAGCCAATGAGGATAACCGAATGATATAACTAATAAAACAAAGCCTTGACGATGTAAAACGAGAGGATACAAGACCTTGGAAAAAACTATAGCAAGCCATCCCATGATGTAGAAGATGTTCAATATCCAGAATGTCTGATTCATGAAAGCAACCAAAAAGCATCAGCTGAGGACTTGATCAAGCTTCAATGAAGTGAAATAGAAGCACAAATTCAGATAACTCACAATTTTATGACCAAAGAAATCTGATATTTTTCCACTAAATAGTGCACCTGCCATTCCTCCTATTGTTAATATCGATCCAAAGACCGAATACTGCACAAAAAGTGGGGGGGAAAGAGGGGTCAGGCAAATAACTGCTAGAAAGTTAGAAAAAAATGGCTTTAATCCCATCCCAAAACAATGTTTTGAGGTTTTTTCACGTGTTCGTAGGATTATAGTCTCGTATCCGTATCCGAAAACGAATCAAACACAAGTGTCAAACACAATACTATTGGGAAAATGAAGAGTCTAAGTAACATAGATTACCTCAGCCACTGTGAGACCCAACTCATCTATGATTCCAGACTCTGCAGGTGACGAATATCCACCCTGCAAAGCAATCGTGTAAAACAAGTATAGACATTGATCATTAACAAGGCCTTAAAGATAGAAATAAAAGTCATGATTTTGTTCTTTATTTCCTCATACTGTTCTAACAAGAAAATGTTACCCCTTGACAATTTCGAAAATTCTTATTATATTTCAAATATTTTTAATTAAGTTCCCTCCTTAAATTTTTAAAAGTTCTCATTATTAACTCTCTTTTTCATTGAAAATTTTAACTTAGACATCCAAAAAATTTAAATTTTTAAACAAGTTCCTCCAAACTAAGTTACCAAGATCCGTCACTGTAACTAGAGCCTTGCAACAGAACATAATTTACAAAAAATTGAAGCACCAGTCTTATTTGATTTGCTTAAAGAAAACGAAATTCGGCCTTTCTAAGCATGGAAAGTTGCAGTAATTAACATTTTAGAACAACTTTGAATAGTTTGCATAAAAAGGAAAGATTTAAATGCTCAATATACTTAAAAATCACGATCAATTTAGTTAAAAATTGTTCGACTTTACGAATTGAATCACTTTCGTACACAACCTAGTCCTACAACTGATAAATGCTAGATTTACCCTGAAAAGGTCCATACTTTTTTAGAACCCAAAGTTGAATACACAATTTAACAGAAAAAAAGAGAGGGGGAGATGAAGTCCAATGGCTACTTACAGAGTAGCCACAAGTAAAAGAAGCAGTGGCTGCAACAGTGATGCCAAGAGCAAGGGACAGCGTTAACCCGTCGCCATTGTAGCTATTGAGAATCAATGGTTCATTTGTTGGTCCCTCGTATGTGCCTTCTTCCGCCATTGATGATTCAGAATGAAGAAAAGGAAGGGTTTCAAACTAAGAATTTCGAGTCAAATTGAACCACGAACACCTGGTCCCTGGAGATGGGTGTAGGTTTTTCATAAATGCTGTCAAGAAACAGACTTGTAAAAGTTTTGTGCCAAATTAATTTGCTTGGAGATGGTGGGAATCATTATATTTATATGGGTATAATGGCACATTTACCCAATATACTTTACTAAATTTGTCAATGTGGGGTCTCTACTTTTGAAACGGTCAAAATTTTCTCTGAAATTTTACTCCGTCAGCAAAGTCCCATAACCATTAATATCGTTATCCTGGCACGTGAAGGGACACGTGGCCCTCTTGTAGAACGACACGTGGCATATTTTTTAATAAGAAAAGTTAAAACTCGTTTAGGAACTTCGGTACAAATTTTTCTTTTTCTCATTAATTATTATTAAAATAGTTAAATTAAATGTCAAAAATTGAGTCGCGAGTGAGTTTTATTTTTTCTTTTTCTTCAAATTTGATATTCATTTTCTTCTAACTTCAATTTTTTTTCTTTCTTCAAATTGTGAGTTTCATTTGGTTTGGTTCAAACCCTTAACCATCTTAAACCCAGTTACTTCATATTTCGCCTCTTCTTACATTTGGTTATTAGCATTCCTTCCCACATCCACTAATAATGTTTCTGCGAACATTCTCTTAAGAAAACATCCATCCAAACTCACAAAAGGTCTACAAAATTTTTTAAACCCCTTTTGCATAGCACTAAAACAGACATAAAGCCTTTTAAATCTTGGCTTATGATTTAGAGTAGGTCTCTCAACCATTAAATCAACAGTCCCATCATTATCTGCGTTCCTCAAAACATTTGCATAATCAAATAATCTCTGAAACTCAGCCTAATAATTTTCAGTTATTTTTTGTTTAGCAAAGTCTTTAGCTCTCCTACAAACTCCACTAAATAATTCAACTTTCAATTTTTTCTTTGCAAGTTTAGCCTTCTCATACAATTTTATATTAGATATAATTTGAAATTTAGGCAAAAAATGCTCAACAATGACTTTATAAGTTGCCGTAGAGTTCTTGAATGTAATAGAGCTTGTATGAGTTTTTTTAAAAAAATTTACCTTATACTGGTCATCACTGGAATCTATAGAAGCATAGATGGTCCATAAACATCCCTCTCCTTTGCACACAACACTAGTCTTGTCTCGATCATTCTTAGAAAGCTTAAAATTAAATTATTTGGCAATAGCAAACTTGGTCAACGCTGTTTTGAACTGCTTACTACTCTAAAAAATCATCCCAAGCTAGAAATTTAAAAGTTTGTCAGTAGGGTCAAAATAACACTTTGTGTCCTTCTTGCAAACTACCTCACCATCATCATCATCGGTCCCATAACTCTCTAGATCTGATGAATCTAGCTAATCAGTTTCACTTGTTGATCCAATTTCACTCCTACCCTCATTGGACTCACCTTTTTTCTTCTTCACAGAAAATTGCCCTTTACTCTTACTATTCTATGCAACTCTCAGCTTAAAACTTTTAAAGTGGCTATGTATTTCTTGTAACTCCTCATCATCCCTGTCACTAACCCATTCAACATTTTTTAATGAATTTTCTTCTTCTCGTTCAACAACTTCATCTTCTTCAGCGGGTTTATTTTCAACTCTTTCATCAGTTTCAGGTAAATCCTCCCTCACTTCATTTATAACATCATCAAACTCATTACTAGCCTCAATAACCCCCAGAGTTTAAGTTATGCCCATCATCCCCTTCACTTACAGTTTTGCCTTCATCAATATTTTTATTCCCAATATGTCCCTCCTCATATGGCAAACATGATATTTTTATTGACAGTAGAGGTTTACTAAACTCTTTAACATCAACAATATAATCTACATATATATGCATCTCCCCTTCATCTAACCAGTGTCCAATGAGATCATTAAAAAATTTATTATACCAACACAACACTAAACCATCAGCTAAACTACATCCAAGTGTCAAATAATACAAAGCTTTAACACCCCTATCTACTAACATTTCACATAAATCACCATGTAACACTAAATCAGGGTTCATTACCCACTCAACTACTATACCACCAATATAGTCAATTTTCGAATTTTTCACAAATGAACCACGCATGTGTAAAGGGAGTTTTGTGAAAGCTATTCTCAACTGAATTCAAAACAGTAACCAAATTTACACAGTATACAAGTAGGATGAGTATACAATATTAAAAATAAATGTATTGTCACAATCGGTTAAGACAAGTAGGAAAACGAATTAACTTCCATGAGTTTTTTCAAGCTCTATAAATCGAGTAACAAAGTAACACATAATTTTCGAATAACTTTAGTAAAATTTGGTTCAAAATCATTAACAAACAAACAAAACAATCAGAAAAATTAATGCTGCTGAATTTGGTTCTAAATCATTAACAAACAAAACCAAATAAAAAAATACGAACCCTAAAAATTCTTCACTCTTAGTTCTTTTGTCGATCACTTCAGTTGGAGTTGGAGTAGCCTTAAAGTACTATTCGAATGCTTCAACAAATTAGAAAAAGTTTCAAATATAATCAAAAGAAAGTTTGATCCAAGAATAGACAAGAGAAGGAAGGAGAAGAGTTTCAGTGGAGATGAGAAAATTAAAAATAACCCATTCTAGAAAAAGATGAATAGAATTAAATGTTTCCATTTAAATTTCTGACATTTAATTTAATTATTTTAATAATAATTAATTAATAAAAAAGGGAAAATTTGCACCGAAGGTCCTGGACGAGTTTTAACCTTTTTTTTAAAAAAATATGCCATGTGTCGTTCTACAAGAGGACTATGTGTCCCTTCACGTGCTAGAATAACAGCTTAGTAGTTAGAGAGACTTTAATTGACGGAATAAAATTTCAAGAGGGACATTGATTGTTTTAAATATAGAGACCCCACATTAACAAATGTGCCATTATCCCTATTTATATGTCTAATCTTTTACTATAGAGACGGGTCGGGGTCTTGGCTCTCAAGATTTTGGTAAAATTGTATTCGGTCCTTAAAAAAATTTATAAATCGTAATTAGACCTTAAAAATTTAAAACAATTTTTAATAAGATAATTTTTTTAGATATTTGTGTATAAGCCCCTTTAAAGTTTTAAAAATTCTCATTGTCTCAAATTTTTTTATAAATTTTAATTCAACCCTTTAAGAAAACTATTGAGTCCCATAGTGAGGGCCTGGTTGTCTTAGGTTTCGGACTCAGGTTCGGGTTTGTGTTGAAGGATTAAATTGATATATTTTTTTAATTTAGACTAAATTGTTAGAATATACGAGTTTTGAGGATTAAAAATGCCATTATAACAAATCTTTTTGGATATTGGTTTGTATTTCAACGGAGGAGTGACCCGATCATAACTAAAACTTTAATTGAGTGACCAATTGTAACTTTTAATAAATTTAGTACTTAATCGTAACTTTACTAATAATTGAGTGACCTCCAATATAGTTTACCCTTTTATTATCAGTATATCACTCTTAAAAAGTTTATGGATTTAGTATCCTCACATACACTGCAAATTGTCTCCCTTGCTGAATGAAAAACGAATTCGACAGTTTCAAAATACATTTTCAGAAATTGCAACTCTTTCAACAAATAAAAACACACAAAAAAACCCAGATACTGTGTTAAAATGCATTGTCAAAAGCTCCAAACAGTACCAAGCCAGTTAGTTTCTGGACCTATTTTGCTGCAGCAAGTTCAATGGTGATGATGAAAGTTGATCTGCCAGCTTCCCTTAAGTACTGCACATCACCATTCATGAGTTTCACCAACTTTCGGCCGATGAGTAAACCGATACCTTCCTCCGATGCGTCTCCATCGGTTCCGAACATTTGGTTCAGCAATGCTTCAGGTACTCCACCACCTGCATGTGTTATCCTGCCCCAACATGTACATAAAGATCAATGCCCTTATGGTTTCCAGACTCGTATGAGTTCGAAAACAGATATGCGTCTAACACCGATACGAGATATGCCGTTATATGCCGTTTACCTGAGTTTCAAACGTGCAAGATGAACTGATTGTGCTAGTTGGTCTTTGGTTAAGCTAGCTGCAACAGTGAGTTGGCCTCCATTTGGTGTAGAATTGACTGATACCAACAAGAAATCAGCTAAGACTTGTTGAAGTCTAACACCATCTCCATACAAGGTCTCATTCATGATTTCTGCTGCCGTTTCGTTGAGTATTCGGATACCTTTCCCGGTGCTCTTCGTCATCACTTGACTAATAGAAGCAATCAGTACCTCATTCAAGGTGAATTCAATCATTTCAAGATCCAAGTAGCTGTTAAAAAAGTTCAGAAAACAGGAAAAATTAAGATAATTTTTCTATTGAAAATGAAGAGTTGAAGCAATGTAAGTTTTAGTACCCTTCAATGATGCTATTGAGGTCCGAATCATCAAGTATCTTGCTAAGCTGGCGCTGGCACATGGTACTAGTTTGAAGAAGGCGTTTTTGTTCCGGTCCCAACTCGGTGACTTCCAACATTTTCCTAGAAAATATGATACCATAGAGAGGGTTACGAATCTGAGTTTTCAAATAGGCCAATGCTTTCAGTCTTTTCGTGGCGGTTTGCTCTGATAATTTCTGGATATGAAGTGCTTGTTGCAGTTCTTGGCTTGGAAGCTGCAAGAAACAGAACACACCGGTGACAGGACCACCTTCCATGTCCAATTTCTTGTTCACACATAACAAGCATTCGACATACTTCCCACTGCGAGAGAAGAAACTGAAAGGAACCTTCTCGGGTTCATTACCGGTCACCGCATTGTTAAGAACAACACCAAGGTTGACATAAGATTCTTGGTTCTTGAGACGACAACAAGCGGTGTTGGTTCCGAAAATCTCCCCTAACAGCATCTTACCAACCACTTCATCTCGGTCCCAACCGGTTAACTTTGTCATTGCTGGATTCCACTCTGAACACCAACCGAATTCATCCATTCCGAATATCGGAGGGATCAGTGGGTTCGGATTGTGTACTATTGCCTTGTAATCGCCTTCGATCTTGGTGAATTTGTCCATTACTATCTTTTGAGCTGTTACATCTTGTGCCACAAAGCATACCCCTACAACATTTTCATGTAGATCCCTGTTTACACAAGCATTGACAACTAAACTAATGGGACCTGCCCCAGTCCTTGATCCATGAGTTTTGATCTCGAAATGTATGTTCTTTTCTTCTTTGCCTGATCAGGAAGGAGCAAATATTATTAGTAGGATAACATTCTTTAGCACTGATATTTGTGAAATCTTATACAGAATGAGTGTTGGATACTAATATGTGTTAATACGAGTTCGAACATTATAGAGTAAGTAAGCTATGAAGTAGTGGAATGTTACATACCCTGCAAGGCCAAGAACAACATTTTCTGGACTGTTTCAGATGAAGAATCTTCAACAAGTGTGAGTAAATGTTTTCCAATTGCATTATCAACAGAAAGGCCAGTCAACTCTGCAATTTTCATGTTCCAACCATTAACCAGGCCATCAACATCAACTGCCAAAATCGGAACCGTAGCTGTTTCGATCAAGCGAACCATCTCACTTGTCACAGCTTCCAGCTCTTGCATCCCTTCTAGTTTGAGGTCATTCAGTTTGGAATGTATAGCATTGGCGTTTGTATCCTTGGTCTCGGCGTCTCTGAATGCATTCCTTAGAATAAGCTGCAAAGAATGGATGGCATCCATTTCATAGTCCTTCCATGGCAGACTCCTTGTCTTGACAACTTCAAGGAAAGCCTTGAATGATGACCTCGGGTGCATCTTTCGATCATCGTCTTTCAATCCAGGTTCATGCTTTGCACCACCCCATCGAATTTCAGCTGCGGTATGGGACCGGAACCAGAAAAGCATGTCTTTGGGAGTTATCCTCACAGCTGCCATTCCGCATACTACATCACCAAGAGCCAAAGCCCCTGGAAACCCGGCATCGTACAAGCTATCGGTACTCAGACCGGTTGAATCCATATGGTATTCGGATAGCCATGAGGCTATCTCATGCAGATGGAAATCACTTGGGGTTACTCCTAGTTTCCATATCTTATTCTTGTATAACAAGGCAGCCCCATCACACTTCACCAAATCCATTATATTTGGACTCTGTGACACAATCCCCACTGGTGCATCCCTCATAAGCATGTCACACAAAAGGGTCTGCGTGCGCAGTATGTTCTTCTCGACGATTTGGCTCTGGAGCTCTAACTCCTTATTGACATGGACGGCGAAAACTTGAGCTAGAAACTCACAGGCATACCTGAGGGGAAATGGAACAAACCTAGGAGTGGTGTTATGGCATACTACTAAACCCCATAATCTCTTTCTCTTCTGTTGCGGCGGCTGCTCTGAATCGGTGCCGTTACCTTCTTCATCTCCATCATTGACAATGACAGCCATAACCAAAGAAGCAATGGAATTCATGTTCTCCATGTACTGTAAATGGCAGCTGTGGGGAGCCCTTAGGGTTGAACCACACAAGGTCAGGTCAATAGGAAGCTTATCATCTTGAAATACTTTCACATGTTTGGCTCTACAATCAACAATCATACGGACTTTGTTCTTCATAAACAAGAATCGAGCCGCCTGGGGGATATCGGTGGCTGGATAATGCAAGCCTAAATAAGGCTCCAAACCCGGTTTTGTCATCTCAGATACCACTTCCCCATGGTCATCATCATGGAATTTATATGCCATTACCCTGTCATAACCTGTGAGTTCAAAAACCTCCTGCACCATTGTATCACAAAGCCTTTCCATGCTCCCACTAGGCAGCGACTGCAACCGTGTGATCGCCTTCGCTGCAAGCTTGTATGACTGCAAGGCTCCGGCTGCAGTCATGGGAACTTCAGAGGGCTTGACCGGCTCGAAATCAATGATCAAGCCCCCTGTTACACGATGAATTATCGCATAAAAGGGCTTCCCGGAAGTCTTGCAATGGACTAAAATCGGATTCAAAAGAGAAACCTCCCCGATTCCTAGAGCCTTTAGCAATGCAGATGAACTAGGGGCAGTGAAAATGGTTCTTATGTCAGTTCCAATGCCTAGAACCGGATGGTCCCCAACACTTGGGACTGCATGGCTAACCATGGTCAACATCTCAGGGGCATTCCCACTGTATGCTATGACCTTATAAGTTTTCTCATCTAAAGCTAGCAAGCACCCAAAGGGCTGAATAAACTTGCCTTTCTGAATGTTATGGAGATAAGCCGTGGTAACATTGTCCGACCTCGGTTGCTGATCGCCGCTGACACGCACCGAATTCGAATAATCGAACGAGACACCGGACTCCTCGAAATCTGCATGAAGTTTTGCATCCACAGTGGTTTGAGCAATAATCCGAGCACTGTGCCTGGATCTCCCAGTGTTGTTAGATGTATGGCTTTGCCTTGATGAAGACATTTTCACAATTTCACCTGCCTGGCATGGTTACAAAAAAAACATGGAACAAGAACTCAATGATTTGTACCAAATTCCAGAGTCATACAAATGAACAAAGCCACAAGTTTCTAAAACATCATATACAAACTGTAAGTAAACTAAAACAAGAATCCACATGAAAGAACATCATTTAACACAAACCTAGATATCGATATTCATTCCGCAACTACGATAAACACAACGAATACCAACCTTTTTAACTGCTATCTGTGATAAGATGAAGAAGAGCAGGTTTCCAGGAGAGCTGGGAAATGGAAAGTAAAACCAGAAAGCATGGCCAATCACGTTAAACAGAGGAATATTATTAAGAAAACCAAGTCGACAACCGCCTTGGAAAGCTTGCAGGGATTTACCATAACCAGAACAGCAGGGACCACCAAGATAACATAAAATAAAGGGAGAAAAAGGTATGGGGTTTCCCGAAACATGGATTACAGTTGAAAGTTAACACTACCATTGGCTTTCTATATTTGTTTATTTGATCATTATTGAATTGAAGCCATTTCCATCTTTGGGTGTGGACTTTTGTCATCATTCAATGAACAAATCTACTTGCTTTCCCAATAAAATATATGATAATAATTGTGAAAAAAGAATCCACTGGTAGAGTCTAGAGATGTTGAATTATTGTTCATGGATAATGTTAGTTATTCTAGTTGGAAAAAATAAGTTTTTTTTTGAAGTTATTGGTTTCGGCGTATGGAAATTCTCTACCCCTTTTCAGTGTCTCTACGTATGTCTTTATGTTCAAAATTGTGTTTAGAGTTTAGAATTTAAGATTTTAAGATAAGGTTTAAAAAATTTAGGGTAGGATGTTTTTAGGGTGTAGGGTTTAGAATTTAGGGCTAGGGCTTAGAATTTAATTTTGTAGGGTTTTTTAGTGTTTGAGCATAAGTAGAAGCACTGAAAAAGGGCAGAGGATTTTTATCCAGTTTCAGCTCATACATCAATTGCTATGTAGTAATGTGTTATTAGACGAATTGTTCTATTTTAAGAAAGGTTTTGACTTTGTGGATTAAATATAATTCGATTGATATTATAGTTAATAATATATATATATAAAGATGTAGAATCGAATATGTTTAAGAGTTTAATATTTTTTGATTTTTTGTTGTGGTTTATTTCTTTAGTGAGAAAGGGTAAAGGAAGGCCATAACCTGCCATTTGGGTACCCATTTCCCATCATGGTGTTCACGTGGATGTGTAATAGATGGATTTTGGCCCATTCCATTCATTATTCGATTCTTGTATTTATGTTTTGTTCCTATATTTTGTCATCTCATAAATATCTTAGGTCTTTTATATTTATTGAAATTTTTATGATATAAATTTTGATGTAGTTATACTGATAACCTTAAAAAACACTTTAGAATTTAATTAGTGAAAGTCTCATTGTGTTTTAACATATTAAAAATAAGAAAATAGGAAAATTTTGTTGTGTGCGTCGAACACTGCTGAATACTATTAATGCTAAATACTACTGAACACCATTAAATTGAATAATAAAGATTAAAAATTTCAAGGAATCAACATACAATTATAAATTATTTAAAATAAAATTTTAATTAAATTATTTTTTTTATTTTTTTTTTCAAATAATTGAATCAAATACCAACCATAGTCAATTCTTAAAATTTAAAAAAATTAAATCTTTTTTCCTAGAACCCTAAATTTTCTCCCTGAATCATGATTTCATATTCAGCAGTTTTTCTAAAGCTGAGAGTATGTTCGACTTTGCCAGTTCACACAGCTGGTAAAATTACCTCCACCTTGTGTTGTCCATAAAAAAACATTTCGATTCTGATTCAGAAACAGAACATTGATCCATGTTATATGTTAGCAAATGTTAAAAAAAAATTGCAGTCAAAGGCAAACAATTCATCACAAATCTCTTTGTTGTAATTACCATACATCCGTAGCAATAAAATCTCAATAAAATCAAGTTGAGTAACTAAATTTGATTATGAGAAGTTCAATACAAAAGCTTAAATTATTAAATCTAAACTTTAAAAACTAAATCACCAATTATAAATTTTAAACCCTAAATTCTAAACACTAACCTTAAATCCTAAACACTACAACTTAAACCCTTAAACTATAAATCTTAAAATAAACCCTAAAACTAAAAGACTTGTATAGTTTACACAGTTTATGTATTGAAGTTTTTCTCATTATAATTTTTTAATTAAATAAAGATATTACATTTCTATATCAAAATTCGAATTCATACAAGATGATGTAAAATGAGCATTCTTAATTATTAGGCTAATCAGTAAAATCTCTATTGGAGGAAGATTTGCCAAATTTTGAACTTTAGTCATCTTGGCTTACAATATCTCTTATTGCTACAATTGTAATTCGTTGACATATCATATTTATTTGCATTCAAAATTTTTGAGTTTGAATTTCTGATTTTATTTGAGTAACTTAAGTTCTTATTCCGCTAAATTATTTGATAAATATGAAATTATTTAACATGTTACCATCTCCAAAAAAAAGTTCTACCACCAACGGACATTAAATGATAATCCTTTTAATTTAAAGATTTTTTTTTAGGTCGTCTGCTCAACCAATTAATATTTTTTAATATATTAACGTGATTGTATAAGAATATATGTTCTTATTTTTTTCTAAACTTTTAACAAAGCACACACATCTTACACTTACAAATGCTCAAACCAGGGCCGTCTCGGAAATTTTCGGGGCCCTGAGCGAAAATTAGAAAATTGACCTCTATATAACAAAAGCATTTCTTATTAGTTTGAACAATCAAAGTAATATTTTTTTAAGTTTTAATTACAAAATAAGTGTCCAAACTATACACGTTTTTTTTTGCTTTAGGTGCCTAAAGTTTATTTTGTTATCATTTTGAGGTATCGATCATTATTTTTTATATAAAAATGAAACTTTAAACACCTAAAACAAAAAAAACAACATAATTTGGGCACTAATTTTTTTAAAAAAAATAGACACCTAAAACAAAAAGCAGCATAATTTGAGCATTTTTTTTAATTTTTTAACGGTCGTTATCTAGAAATGGCCACAAAGTAAACTTCAGACACTTATTTTGACCCAAAAAATCATTTTAGTGTCTAAAAAAATATAGTTTGTACACTTATTTTGTAGTTAAGCCTTTCTTTAATAAATCATAAAAATATGATTAAATTTTTATCAAACACATTATTTTCATTGTTAGATTAATTAATTTATTTATCTAAAAAAATTATTTTTTACCATTAAATTAATTATTTGATCAATTAAAAAATATGAAAAAAATTAGGGGCCCTAGACTGGTTGGGGGCCCTGAGCGGTCGCTCGGGGTGCTCCCCCTCACAGCCGGCCCTGGCTCAAACTAGAGTCTCATAAAATGAACATCATCTTACATTATATATATTCATTAATTTATTTGATTTTGACAGTCAAATAACATCTAATATTTCTAGACTCATTTAGATTACACAAACCAATCGAGATAAGTCGATTCGATCCAATTTTTTTATTGAACGGAATAACACAGAGAAGCCTGAATTTCTTCCAAGGTACGGCCTTTTGTCTCCGGTACCAACTTGAAGATGAACACAATAGCTGCAGCACAGAAGGTGGCAAACACCAAAAATGTACCTAAAAACATTATAAAAAAAACTGATTAACACCTCAGTGTACATAGGTATATGTAATTTTTCATATATTTAAAAGATCATATTCGTTATCCTATCGTCTCGAATATGAAAAATTTTAGATACGAAGAGTTCGAAATAATATCGAAGATTTAATTACCGTCCGATGTCCAGTTCATGAGAGAGCTGAAAGTGTAGGAAACAACCCAAGTACCACCCCAACTGACCAATGTTACTAGGCTGCCTGCCATGCCTTTGATGTGGAGAGGGAATATCTGCACCACAATCTCAACTTAATTAGCCACTTGTTAATCTATATTCGAATTCGGATTAATTAATTAACAGATCCGATATTTTTTTCTTTACCTCAGACATTACAATCCATGGAATTCCGCCTAATCCGAGACAATAAGAACCCATATATATCTGCAAATTGAGTATAAATAGGTCAGGAGTTCGAATCTCGATATTTACACCTCCTTATTTCGAATTTAAGGGAATTTAAGGGTCCAAAACATGAGTATTGGTTTACCATGATGCCAGTTATTGTGAACATTGGACCCCAATCAGAAGCCAGTTGATGTTCCTGGTGAACTCAAACACACAATATTATAACATGTTTCGAAATTTCGAACAAAAATCAAGTGTGCACATATTTGTATCCGACACTCGACACGAGTCCAAATAACAATGACTTTAGTTTTAAAAAAGTACCTTGAAATAGAAGGAAGCTCCAGTAAGTAGACTGCCAAGGAGCATTCCGCTTGCAGAAATCTGAAATAGAAATAAACAGTTCCATAATATATATATATATATATATATATATATATATATATTTATGAATATTTTGGAAATGGATAATGTAATAATTAGTGCTTTGGCTACCATTAAAAGAGGTCTTCTTCCAGCTCTATCGATTATGACAGCACCAAGTGAAAGAACTATTATCTGTAAACATGCATAGAGAATGCTTCCAACATTTGGAGCAACTCCTGAAATGAGAGAAAAAGAAGAAATAACATGTCATGTGAACTTACAGAAGTCGCGATTCGAATCGCGATAAAAGGAGACCTCCGAAATCCGATCATTTTAAACGAATAAGATTACCTGCAGATGTAAAAATTTGGTTTGCGTAGTAAACTACTCCATTGTAACCAGAGAACTGTTGGAACACCATCAGTCCAACTCCAATCTGTATGTCATTCAATAAAAGGGAAATGCATTAGGGTCGAAATTCGTAAAATAACGACCGTAACATCGCGCTGAAATCGATACTTACAACCACTAAATGTAAGTTTCTTTTGCGAAACAAATCCAACACAGTGGCCTTTGGAAGACGCTGAAGAGTTACTAAAGAATCCTATGGAAAAACCGAAAAAGAATATATTAAAATCGGTCCCGAAAAAGGACTAAAACGAGTAAATACGATGAATTGTGAATTAAGTACTTGAATTTCAGTGGCTTCTCTTGAAACATCAGCACTATCTCCACGAAGCTTGCGGAGTTGAGCAACAAAATCATCTTGGGAGCCAACCATTGCCTGTGTACCACAGAACATGCAAAATTTCGAAGTTATAGCCTATGTTGTTCGGACTCTTCATTCCGGTAGACCGGTACTTAAACCCGAGCAAGTAATATAGGGTCTTACCAGCCATCTAGGGGACTCTGGGATGAAATAAAGCCCCAAAATCATAACTGCACATGGAATCATCCCTGTAACCAAGAATCAACTTCAAGTGAACCATATGAAATAATCGAATTTCTCGTTAACTTAAGGACTAAGGTATGGTTTCTAATTCGAAAATTGTGTTTCCATGAACACAATGTACTAAACTAACGTACCAGTTAAAGCCACTGTTCTCCAAGAAACAAATGCTCCTACTGTATACGCCACCAGCAGACCAGAGGCGATGGCAACCTGGCAAAATATAGTCAGCTACGAGTAACGAACTTGAATACTTCGAGAAAAATAGACGAATTAGAGCAACTCCGGTACCTGATGTACTGTTAACAAAGCCCCTCTAAGGTCTGTTGGGGTTATCTCAGCAATGTAAACCGGAACCTATGAAACCAGGGAATTCAAGAGGGATATATATATAATGCAATAGCATAATCTCAATTAGTTTATCAAAAGTTCATAGGTAAATACCACATAGGAGTTAACACCAATGCCATATCCTGTTAAAAACCTTCCGAAATCTAGAGCTAGAGGTCCCTGGGAAAAGGAATGAATTCATTCAGATACTTATCGAGGCGAGATTTGCTAAAGAAATCGATCGAATTTTGAACATAAAAACAGACCAGAGATAGAAAGATTATGAGCCATCCTGCAATGGAGATGATTGATGACATCTTCATAGTCTGCAATCACATGAATACATTCATATTTTTCAAAGTTTTTCATATATTTGAAGGATCTTTAAAGGTCATATATTCGTATCGATACCCCTTTTCGACCAAGTAGATCAGCAGCACGCCCGCAAGTGATTGAACCAACCATTGCACCAATAGTTAGTATGGATCCAAATACTGAAAACTGCAAATGGACAACAAATTTTCAAAATTTCAGAGCATATATCTATACCCGAAACTCGTTCCCGAGTCCGAGTAACATAAGAAAGTGATACAGTATGTTCATGTACCTGTTGAGAGGACATTCCAAGCTCCTCCATTATAGCTTGCTGTGTAGGTGAAGAGTATCCTATCTGAAAAAACCCGAAAAAAATATGTTCAATCCAAGAAACCTGTTGATTCATGAGACCAAGGCTAGGATAACAGATAAACCTACACTTGAGCCAAACTCAAAAGACCCCATGACTGCAACAAATGTGCTAACAAGAACCATGAACAAACTGCCATTAACGTTCGAGTTCCGTTGCCTTTCGTCTTTTCGAATAAATGGCTGAAACAAGCTGTCACTCGATCCTTTCTCGATATCCTGAGAGTCTGCCATTTTCACCTTCCTTGTGAAACAAGCTGCCACACCCTCAAGTCCTTAACCTGCAAAACAATGGAATACAAATATGAAAACCAGATTAAACTTATATTATTCGAAGCAACATAGAATTGAAACTGCTCTCACTTGAAATTTTCTTCTGGATTTTATGATCCTGTTTCTGCAAAGAATTTTTTTACAGAAACTGCACGTACAGTACAGGGTGATCCCATTTGCTTTAGCGTCTACATGGTTCAGTATCCATGCCATGCATTTATATAGTTTTCAAAAAAGGGAAACATACATAGGATTGGCAAAGATGTAAATTGATAAAACCAGAAAACTATGATTAGGATACTGATAAAAAAATCCAGCTTAAAATATCTCTAGTCAGATTCAAATGAATTTCTATAAATATCAATCTACTGATATAAATAATATATATATATATATTCGTATCAGATTCGTTTTATATTATTCAGAACTTTTTAGAAATCTATGGATTATATGTATGATTGAGTGCAATTGTTCTCAAGTTTGTCCTTAAATGGCTGCCGCAATGATTGTATTCATAGCTAGGACGAACCTAGAATTTTTACATTAGCGCAGTGATGGCAATGGATCAAACTTAAATCTAACTTTATAAAGTTTAACTCTAATTTAATTAATAATCGGATTTAAAAAAAATTAAGTCCGAATCTAAATCCGATTACATAAATTCAAGTATGATCTAATAAAATATCTAAAATGCAAATCTAAATTCGAAAGTCTGAATCTATTTTTTTTAAAGTAACAACTCAAACAAATATTTTTAAATAAAAATAACGAATAATTTTCATCAAATGAATCGAGATGGTTAAGGGTGAAGAATTACTTGTTTACAATCTGAATTCTAAATTTAGAGATGATAAATATCCAACCACGATTCCACGATGTCGATTCCTAAGCCGCAACGATAATGCTCCGACTTTTACGTAGTTCACTCAGTTGAAACGAGTATATAAAACTTTCTAAACTATTTAGAGCGTTTTTTTCAAAAAACATTAATGACTGTTAGATCTCATGTCTTTATATAACCTTTATAATCCTAATTCATCTTACATTAAAATTTCAATATATATATTAAGGATAAATATTTTATACACAGGCGGTGGAAACTAAAAGTTTTCACAAGCGCCTTAGTTTTAGGGTATAGTGAGTTAGTTTAGGGGTTTAGGTGTAAGGGGTTAGAATTTAGAGATAGATGTTTCAATTTAAGGTTTAGGTTTATAATTTAGGGTTTATAGGTTAAAACCTAAATTCTCACCACATTACCCTAAAAACTAAACCCTAACCTATAAACCTTAAATTATAACCCTAAACCTTAAATTGAAACAATTATTCCTAAATTCTAACCCTGTAACACCCGGGTTTAGGGGCCGGGTGAAAATAATATTAAAATATTACTCGGGTCCGGTTTTATAATTTAAATAAATTAAATAATGGTTCGGGTTTCGTTTTCAAATTAATTAATTTGATGTTGACTAAATTTTGGAATTTAAAACCCCAAGTGACCATGGGAAGCATGCCCTTGTGAATAACCAATTTCATTAAGGGCAAATGAGTCATTGGGCTTTTAACTTAAGACAAAATAAACCAAAAACCCCATCTCTTCACTTTCTTCTTCTCCCTTCATTTTCAAAATATCAGACAAACCTCCCCAAGCCTTTGGAGCTACTGTTCCATCATCTCCCTTCTTCATTTCAACTCCGTTTTGAAAGGTAAGAGTACTTTTGACTTCTCCTCATCATCCCCATCCTAAAAGTACCATTCATTTTCGTTTTCATGAAGTTTTGAGAAAATAGAAACTTTGAAAATCTTGATTAAAAATGGTGTCTTTATGTTGCAAAGTTAAATGTTTTGATTTAATATGATTAGTAATGAAGTATAGAGACCAAATGATACTACATATATGAATTTCGGGTGTTTTGGACCAATTTTCGGAATTTGTCTTGAGGGGGTTTTAGAGGGTTTTTAAAGTATGTTTCGAGGCTGTTTAAGGTTGGATTTCGGGGGCTGTAGGTAGTATGATATATGAGGATCATTTTGGGTGCAATTGAGGCTTATTTGGGTGCTTGAAATAAGAGTTTTCGGTGAGTCAAGTGGGCTGCTCGAAAATCCTGTTTTTGGTCTTGCTTTGAGTGTTGAATGCTTGGTAATGATAATCCGGGTTAGTTTCGATGATAAGATATTGATTGTGGATGCTTTGTTTGTGTTTGGGATTGATTAGAGTCGAGTTTGGGCCTCGGTGAAGCATCGGAAGTGAATCCGGAAAATTGAAGGTTGTTGCTTGCGTGGTCTTGAGCTTGGAAGCTTAGGTGAGTGGTTAATGCTTTAATTTGATTTTCTAAGGTTGATTTGAGTACGTGGATGTGGAAATGGTTTTCAAGAATAGTTTTGGTTCAAAGGTGACTTTGGAAGTGGTTTAGTTTTGGCCTTGAAAATGATTTAAACTCAAGAGTAAGATGTAGTGAATTGCCTCTTTAAATCTCCTTTTTTCCATTTGTTTTCATTACTTGTGGTGATGTTTTGTCAAGCGTGAAATTTAAATAAATTAGAAAGAAGTATGATTGCTTAATATTATGTTGCTGATCATGTATGGTGGTATTAATGATGTTGTTGATATGCCTTGTAAGGTGTGAGTAAGTTGGTGCAAGTTGTGCACGAAAATGGTGAGTAAGACCATTCGTATTCGGTAAGATTCCAAGTAGTAAGTGATGCCTAATTGTGGTTTTTGTCACATCTTGATTTGGTTGTGCATGATATAGTGAGTACATGTCGTATGGTAGTATTTGTGCATCGTGTTGCATGGTTGGTGTCGAACCTCACGTGATGGTTGTCGTTGCTCCGGTGATGTGTAGTCCCGCCGGTAGCAAGTGGTATAAGACTCCGGTGATGTGTAGTCCCGCCGGTAGTGACTAGTAGAAGAGTACTTTGATGTGTAGTCCCATTGGAAAACTACTAGTCGGAACGGTGATGTGTAGTCCCACCGTGTGTGTTTTGGTTATGCTTGTGCATGCCATGTAATGTTCATGTTGTATCTCACTATATCATTGTCTTCATATTGTCTTGCTTTAATCTAGGATTATGTCCTCACGTATACTATGAGGTGTAATGCTATGATAAATGCCTACGTTGTTGACCCTTGGTTGAACTCGTATGTTAGTAGAAGGATTAGGTAGTTGGATGATTTGTATGCGTTGACCTTTACTTTTAAAGAAAGCTTTGAACCCTGCATTGTCGTAGTTATGTTTTAGAGCTCCGCTCACTAAGCTTTATGCTTACGCTCTCCTTTTTTCGACAATGCAGATCTTTAGCTTGGAGTTAGCAAGGAGCAAGATAAGGGCGTCCAAGCGTGTGGTGTTTGCTCAAGTATGATTTAATTAAATAATGTAATAGTCTAGCAATGGGAAATGCTACGTGTTTTAGGGACTTGTATCTAGACTCCTTTGTGTTGGCTTATTGTTGTTAATGCCTAATGTTGATGTTTGAATTAATTATGGATTGTATGCATGTAATACCTTGATGATTGTTGGTGTGTATGATGGCATGCTTTAGGGTGTTTAGGTTGCCTTATGTATGGTTGCAAACTTCTTGTGTTTGACTTGTGGCTTTATGGCCATTTGAGCCTTCATGTATGCTTAATTTTGCCTATATTGCTCATTGAATTGAATGCTATGTATGAAAGCTTAAATCTATGTTGAATGACACCCATGGCTTATTTATGTGTGCTTGCATGTTGGTATACGCTTAGGTGAGTCGAGAAATGCATGAAGGGTCGTGTTGGGGCCGTTTTAGTTGAGTTTGAGGTGTTGCGGTGCAGGGGGTATTGATACCCCTGGTTAGGGTATCGATACTCTCTCACCCAAATGTCCCAGTTTTTGCCTAGGATATCGATACCCCCAAAGTTTCTGTAATCTGGGTTTGGGAGTTAGATTGGAGCGTATCGATACGGGGTCCCGAGTATCGATACGGGTCAAATCTGTTGACCAAGGAAGGTTGACCGAGGAAGAGGGTATCGATACCCCTGGTAAGGGTATCGATACGGCCTTCTCGTGTTGACTTCCTGGGTTGACCTAGAAGGAGGGTACCGATACCCCTGATTAGGGTATCGATACTCTCTGCCTTATAAGCTTAAAATTTACTGTTTTTGCATGGCTGTGTTCGAATGAGTTTTTCCTTTGAACGTTTTCCGCTGTTGTGAATCACATAGGAATTAATATTCATCTAGGCAAGATAAAAAAAAATAGGGTTGCTAGCCGAGGGGGAATCCTTTGGGTTTCGCTTCGGTTTTCCCCGTGTAGCTCACTCGGACCGGTCATCCGGCCAGACCGGGACGAGGGGGTTACAAACCCCCTACACCTAAACCCATAAACCCTATACCCTAAACTAACTCCCTATACCCTAAAACTAAGGCGCTTGTGGAAACTTTCAGTTTTCACCGCCAGTGTATAGGATATTGATCCATATATTAATATATATATATATATATTAAATATATATAATCTCAATTCAATTTAATCGAGAATTTATACACAATTCCAATTTAATTTAATTAGGATTTCAACATATATCTATATTTTTGAAATTTAAGAGTTTTAAATATTTTTATTCGGATTCATATATGGATCGGACTCAGATGTAATATGAAATTAGATCAGATTCGGATCGGATCATGACAATATCTATATCCGATCCACCTCATATTAAGACTCGAAATTTTTTCTAGATTCGAACTCAGACTTTTTTCGATCGGGTTTGGATCAAATTTTTTTTCCGAATGAAATTGGTTTCGGATCGAACTCAGATTATATTTCCATCCCTACATTAGCGAGTGTGAAGTGTTAGAGAGTTATATTAGAAATTTAGAGTGTGCAAAATTACAAAATTTTAGAGGGAGGGAACTCTAACACCTTTCGGTCCTTCTCGTCAGAGGCAGATGTATGTAGCTGTCTGCTGGGTCACGTGACCCACTATTAATTTTGGGGTAAACTACAACGGATGTCACTCAATTATAGGTATTGTTATATTTGGTCATTCAAATTTTAAAAGTTACATTAGAGTTACTCAAATATAGTAATGTTACATTTGATTCACTCAAATATGGGTAAGGTTACATTTTGATCACTTAATTATGGGTAAGGTTATATTTGGGTCACCCTTCGTATTTAAAAAAAAAATTATTGCTACAAAAATCACATTTGGGTCAATCCTCAAATGATCGAATTTATGATAACCCTTGTCTTTGAAACTCGAAAGAAGTTTTATAATATCACACTTATCTCTTTAAATGTTTTATTCAAAAAAAATATTAGTTGATCTCGAATTTCTCTACTCATCTCTTTATCAATTCAACTTCTTTATCGCTTTTATCAATTAAAAATTATTACTTTTTTAAATAAAATAAATAGGTCAACCACCAAAATATTCGTGCATCCCGTTAACAGCATTCTATTTTCTTGAAGGATTTTGGACCCACAGCGACACTAGAAGTGTCGAGGTGAGGCTGGTTCTGAGTTTTGGCAATGGCTTTTGTTTATTTTAGCCGACTTATGACCTTTGCCCACTGATTTTATGCCACCTCACCCATTATCTTTTATCAAAAATCAAAAGCAAATCATCTTATCTAACAAACTCTAGAAAAAAAACAAGACAAATGTTAATAATCACATATATACATCAAAAGATTTATTTAACATATAAATTATTAATGCACATTTAAATATAAAATATATTTGATATGATTATGACGTAAGATTTATGAGTGACTTCATTAAATAATGGTATACACGAGCTAATAGAGTGCAAAATCTAGGATGGTCCGGGGAGTTAGAAGGATTATTTTATATTTAAAAATTTTAAATTCTTATATATTTTATATTGATAATTTAATTACGCATTATATAAAATTTTAACTTCTTTTATAATTTTATTAAGTATAAAAGTTTGCATCTTTTAACATAAAATATTACATCATTCCTTGTACAAAATCAGATTAAAGCAATTATAATATGTGTGATTAAAAACATAAAGTAAAGAAAAAATAACATATTTATAGATCAATCGATGTTGAAGCTAGGGATGAAACGAGGAGTGTTGGATACAGTCGCATCCTTAAAAATTTTAAAGTTTTTATACTTTGAAGATTTTCATATATATATATGGGTAATTGTTCTATACACAAGCGCTTGTGTAAATTTTTTTACACAAGCGCCTTAGTTTTAGGGGTTAGGGACTTCGTTTAGGGTTTAAAATTTAGGGGTATAAGTGTAGTAGTTTTGAATTTAGGGATTGTTGATATAATTTTGGGTTTAGGGTTAAAATTTAGGGTTTATAGGTTAAAACCTAAATCCCCACCCATATTACCCTAAAACTAAACCCTAACCCTAAACCCTAAATTCTAACCCTAATTCTTAAATTCTAAACATGAACCCTAAATTCTAAACTTTTACACTAAAACCCATAAACTCTAAACCCTAAACACTAACCCTAAACCATATAATTGAGGCGCTTGTGGAAATAAAAACTTTCCACCGCCAGTGTATAGGATATTAATCCTATATATATATATATATATATATATATATATATATATATATATATATATATATATATATATTGATGATAAAAATTTCACATCCGTAAGATTTTATAATTTCATACCATTTAAATTTTTAAATAATTTTTTTAAAATTTTACATCCTAACATAAAATTTTGCATCTGTCTCTAATTAATTTGAGAGCATACAATAGGATAATTTGGTGCTAATTCAGTAGCCTCGTTAATTAAGGATTAACGAAATTTTAAACCCACAATAACGAATCTTAATAAATATACTTTTACGACGAAGATTGTGATAACAAAAACTATAATTGAAATTAATGGCGATAATTATTGTAAGGGATTGAATAACTTGTTTGGGATAACATAATTAATTATTAAAATAAATAATGGTGAATATTTGATATAATGTTAATGTAAAAAAATTACATAAATATAGTTATTTTTAAGTTAAAATTTAAAATTCTAACCCTAAAACTTAAATTATAACTCCTAAATTCTAACTATAAACCCTAAATCATATTACCTAAATCTCTAATATCTAAATCTAAACTAAAATTTTTAATCTCTAATTAATTAATTTATAAAAAAATTATTTTCACTGTCAATATATAAAATAGTAATCTAATAAATAAATAAATATTACAAGGGATTGAATAATTGGATTTGGCTGGGTCGGGTTTGAATGTAGCTCCAAGAATTACGGGCTGAAACAATTGGACTTGGGTCGGACATTGGCATCTGTCTTTGAGATATTCTCGTCCCTTGTCTTAACGCAACAGATCTCCCCCTCTACTTTTCTTTATTTACGCTACTCCCCCAAGATGTTTCTCATATTTTAAATATCATCCTTATCTTTTTTTTTCATTTGATTTACCAATGCAATAAGTATGACTCTTGTAATTTGTCATAGTGTGCTCATCATGTCGATGTCAACCAAGTGGGGCTTGACTTTTACATTCATTATTACAATATCCAATATTAATTATTTTAATTTTAAATTTTATCCTCATAAAAGTTTATTTACTAATTTCAGATTAAGCAAAACTATTGAAAAGAAGTTATTGTGTGGTTTTTTATATGCTAATCTTTATTTTATAATCTTATCCTTATAAAAGTTTATTTACTAATTTTAGGTTAAGCAAATCACTTTGTTTGTAAGGTGTGTGTATTATTAAAATATTTACGAACAAATACTACCTTGTAATCAATTTAACAATATTTTTTAAAAATATTTAAAGTTTTAATATGGGCATATGGTCCCAAAATATTATAAATTCGTATAATTTTTACATATTAATAACTTATTCTACATAAATTCTAACATATTCGCATATAAGTGTCATCTTCAAAACTCCCCCAATTTCAAAAACAACTCAGATTAACAGATAACCTATCAACCAAATCCATTTGACTGAAAAAGGACCTTATTGAACACTTCCGACAACATCAAAGGACTGGTGTGAAATTTATCCTTTTTTCTTGCTTACACTGCAATTAACATTTAGCATAGAAAGCAAAGGAACCGTCTTTTCATTTCTCACTAATCTTCCCGTGTGTTAAAAAGGTCAAACCCAACCACCGTAACATAAAAGGAAAAAAAAAATCATTTCCGGTGACCGTCAAGCCGTGAAACGCCGCCGTTCTGATATTATCATCTTATGCTATTGCCGATCGTTTTTACTTTCCCGGTAACGCCCCGGTGGCCGGAAAAAGAAACTAATTTTGGATTTTTTATTGACTATGAAGAGCAACGGCAACATCGGAAACAACAAAGGCTCCAATATTGTGAATAATAAAAGTAACAGTCGCAATAATAATCGGTTTTTGCCGATTTCTTTGAAATTCATATCTTCCTGCATTAGAACAGCTTCTTCCGGTGTCCGGTCAGCTAGTGCCTCCGTTGCCGCTTCTATATCCGGCGACAGTCACGAACACCAAAAAGACCAGGTTTCTATTTTAATTATTTTCACTATTGATTATCTAATTATAATCTTAATTAATTCAGGTTCACTTTTTTGTTGATTTATATTTTCTTTTATATATATATAGATAATCTCTTTTTTAGCTCACTTTGCTGTTCGATTGCTCAGAAAATAATTAGATGAGATGTGGAGGAACTTTGTGAAGTAAATTAGGGCTTTTTGAAGTAAATTTTGTAATGTACAACTAAACAGTCAATTTCGCAAAGAAATTGCTTATTTTTAGAATATATTGATGCTGGAATAATGTTTATCTGTTGCTTTAGAGTTTTATCAGTCTTTATAGTGCCCACATTATGTTTTATGGTCAAAATCATCATAAACACATTGGACATAGATCCAGTATTTTGCAGTAATAATGATGATGATGATGATGATAATTAATCATTTCCTTTACCCATTTATGGCTGTAGCTTTCTGAAAATGGTTATGTTATTAATTTGGACAGAGTAACTGAATCAATTTATTATAAGACTTTCTGTATGGAAACATTTTGATTCTCATTTGCTTTTTACTGGCAGTTATATTAAAATTAACTTTAGTGATGCTGTGATTTGAGTTCCTTTAAGTTCAAAATGGATCTCAACTGTTGAATGCCATTGTATTGTATGCAAATTGTTTTACTTGCCCGCCGTTTTAATGGCAATAACTCCTAAGAAGGTGTGCCTGGATCTGATATGCAAATATAGATTTATCTGTGACTGTGTAATTTAGCTTGCCATGGTTTTACTTATTTTGACGGCTTGAATAGCTTGTTTTTGCATTTGGCTTGGAATTCTTGTGTTGCATAACTTGATTGTTTGCAATCTTTTCTTGGAATTATTTGTAAAATAGGTGCTCTGGACTTCCTTTGACAGACTAGAGCTTGGTCCATCATCTTTTAAAAGAGTTCTCTTACTTGGATACTCCAATGGCTTTCAAGTTCTTGATGTTGAAGATGCCTCTAATGTCAATGAACTTATTTCAAGGCGTGATGATCCAGTTACATTTTTACAAATGCAACCACTTCCTGAAAAGTCTGAGGGTCATGAAGGATTTAGAGCATCACACCCTTTACTTCTGGTTGTTGCCTGTGATGAGTCAAAGTGCTCAGGTTCAACGCTTACTGGAAGAGATGGTTTTGCTGAGCCTCAAACTGGAAATGTTCTCATCTCTCCTACTGCTGTTCGGTTCTATTCGTTAAGGTCTCATAATTATGTCCATGTACTAAGGTTCCGGTCAACTGTATACATGGTTAGATGCAGTCCTCGAATAATTGCTGTGGGGCTTGCAACACAAGTAAGAATTAGCTTATGTCTTTTTATTATCTTCCCGTAAACTTAGTCTTAGTACAGCTAGTGTTTTAACATTTGTCATAGACAAGTCCCAAAAGATTAAGCAATTTTTATCCGGCTCTTTCCTTTCTATGTTTGGAATGCTCTAGTTCGATGCACAACTCAAAATAAGCAGATTAGATGGTTCCAGGAATACTCGTGTTTTATCAAGTAGTTTAGATACATTCCTTAATTCATATTATTTGATCTACTATCTAATGGAGCTAAACAATTTAAACCATGATATTTTCTTTTCATTGCTTCGCAGATATACTGCTTCGATCCTCTCACTCTTGAAAACAAATTTAGTGTCCTCACATATCCTGCCCCTCAAGCAGGAGGCCAAGGAATGGTTGGGATTGGTATTGGATATGGACCAATGGCAGTGGGTCCCAGGTGGTTAGCTTATGCTTCAAACAATCCTTTACAGTCCAGTACTGGTCGTCTGAGTCCACAGAATCTTACACCATCTCCTGGTGTTAGTCCATCGACTTCACCCAGCAGTGGGAGTCTTGTGGCTCGATATGCCATGGAATCGAGTAAGCAATTAGCTGCTGGCTTAATCAATCTGGGTGACATGGGCTACAGAACTTTGTCGAAATACTATCAAGATCTTGTTCCTGATGGTTCTGGTTCTCCTGTATCTTCAAATTCAGGCTGGAAGGTTGGTCGGGCTGCTTCACATTCTGCAGAGACTGATATTGCTGGGACGGTTAGTTTTTAATGTATTTTTGAAGTATACTTATTCTTTTGTTAGAGTGCCCGAGTTACATACATGATCATTGCACTTTAATTCCACCTCGATTTGGATTGTTTCCATAAATATCTTTTTATATTGCTCATTGCAGGTTGTTGTTAAAGATTTTGTTTCCAGAGCTGTTATATCGCAGTTCAGGGCCCATACTAGTCCAATTTCTGCTCTGTGTTTTGACCCTAGTGGGACTATTTTAGTTACAGCCTCAGTTCATGGGAACAATATAAATATTTTTCGAATCATGCCATCCTCAACAAAGAATGGATCTGGCACTCAAAACTATGATTGGAGCTCATCACATGTGCATCTATACAAGCTCCATCGCGGCATGACATCAGCTGTATGTTAACCTTCTACCTTTTAGAAAACTGTTATGTATTACCTATCTATTTTATAATTTTTGTCTTGTTTTGTTTTTCAGGTAATACAAGATATTTGTTTTAGTCCTTACAGTCAGTGGATTGCCATTGTTTCATCTCGGGGTACTTGCCATATTTTTGTTCTTTCCCCATTTGGTGGTGAGAATGTTCTCCAAATTCAGAATTCTCATGTAGATGGACCCCTCTTATCACCAGCTGTATCTCTCCCGTGGTGGTCTACTCCATCTTTCGTGATAAACTCTCAAACATTTTCTTTGCCACCAACTGTTACCCTCTCTGTTGTTAGTAGAATAAAAAACAGTAACTCGTGGCTTAATACAGTTACCAATGCTGCATCTTCTGCTGCTGGGAAGGCCTCCTTCCCCTCTGGTGCTTTTTCTGCTGTTTTTCATAACTCTTTATCAAATGATGTGCAACGAGCTGAAATGAAAACTAATATTTTGGAGCACCTATTAGTTTACACTCCTTCCGGTTATGTTGTTCAATATAAGCTATTGCCTTTGTTTGGGGGAGAGGCTGGTGAAAATGCTTCAAGAATCGGACCAGGCTCTTTTCCTCAGGTACAAGATGAGGAGTTACGGGTGAAGGTTGAAACTATGCAATTGCAAGCATGGGATGTATGTCGAAGAACAGATTGGCCAGAAAGAGAGGAATGCCTTTCGGGAATGCCTCATGGAAGAAAAGGCACATTGGAGATGACAATGGATGTTTCTGATTCTGAAGATAATGATGCTGTGCTCCAGGACGTATCAGAACCCCAAGATCAGTCTCACTTGTATCTATCAAATGCAGAAGTGCAGATAAGCTCTGGAAGGATACCAATCTGGCAGAACTCTAAGGTAGATTTTTTTAGGGCCACGAGATTCTCATCACCCATTTTACTTACGTCTCATATGCATTTTTCTAGGTGTCATTCCATACAATGAGTCCTGTGGGGTTCGAGGAGCATAAATTCACCACAGATCAGTCTGGTGGAGAAATTGAAATAGAACAGATGCCTGCTCATGAGGTTGAAATTAGACAGAAGGATTTATTGCCTGTTTTTGAGCATTTTCACATGCTTCGACCTGAATGGAACAACAGGTAATTTCTACACCTTTTACATTGTGCCATCTGGTTTTGACTATTCTCATCCCTTATTTTTCATATGGAAGAGAGGTACAGGATGGTCATGCCTAGTGCAGAATGGTAGTTATAATGTGTAACAAAATGAATTTTCCTTCACAATGTTCCTTTTTTTTCCCAAGGGGATTTGCTGGAGAAAAATATCCAATGTCTTCTGAAGATGCCAAAGCAAGATTTTCTCAAGTCACTGTTATTTCTCACTCTAAGTTGATGTCACCTAGCTCAGTTGAAAACTCAGATAGTGGTATGACAATATTTTGAATTGAGATATCATCCAATATACCTATGGATCCAACTTGTATGATGCTTTGTGTTTTAACCAGGATCAACGAGGAATTCTTATCCTTCCAGCATTCAATCTGGAAAGGATGGTGGTGGGGTAAAAGGACAGAATTCTGATTTCGCATCGGCTGTGCTTAACCAGAGCACTCTTAACAAAGATGCTGGTTTAATTTCTTTTAATAAATCTAAAGGGGGTGTTTGTCACATTGAAGATAGTAACTCAACCAATAGTATGTCATCCTTAACAAGTGGCTCTCTATCTGGTGGAAGAACTGTTGCAAAAGAGGTTCAGTTTCCAAATGGCGACAGAACCAGTGATGTTTCAAACACAAGTTCTAACCGATCTGATTTGAGTATGAACATGTTAGATGAGGGACCGGTAAATGAATCGCCTGATTTTGAGCAATTTTTTCAAGAAGAGTACTGTACAGCATTACCCTCAGGTGCACATCCTGAACCGAATAAGGTTGTTACTGATGTTGACAACAGCAGCAGTCCTTGTGATAAAGAAAAATCCGAGGAAGAAGTTGACAACGAAGATATGCTTGGGGGTGTTTTTGCCTTCTCTGAGGAAGGCAAGTATCTAAATACATTATTTAATTATTCATACTATTTATATATGATGCATCAGTTTGAAAATGTAGCTTCTAAAATTTTGCTTCTTTTATAATCATTTGTACTTTGAACTTTCAGGTTCATTCGGCTAAAACGCCAGCCTTGTCCGGGGGTTCACTCACACTAAATAAGGAGTGTGGTTTGATGATTTTAAAAAACTACTGACTGATTTATTCAGGTAATATATAAATATCATGTCTACTGGCTTATTGTGCTGTCAAGGCCAAATTATGTGGCTTCTTCCTTCCTTCCTAGTGTACATTTTGTAAATTTATACTTTGATAAAATTACAAATGATTTATTTGGACATGTACTTTCTGTGCTGTATAACATTATTCATTCTTCAAAGAAAAAGAAAAGGTAAAAAGGAAAGAAAAAAATGAATCACTGTAGTGTAGTGTATTATTTTCCTTTTGCTTAAATACTGTGGTCTATAAGCAATCTGATGCCTCTAAGATTTTCTTGACATGTCTTGTTCCTGCATACTTTTCGTATAGAATGTTACTTCTTTGAACTTCAGTTTGTGCTTTTGCATGCTTGTGGAAGTTTATTTCTAAGTACTTTGAAATTTGCAGCACCGGTCTGAGAAACAAGGCTATCGACAAAGGTAACCTCGGGCCCTTTTGAAGATTTCTAGTGTTTCAAGAACCAGAAAAAACTTGATACCCAATACACTGTGGAACCCTTTGATGATAACTTCTGTTCATTTACAAAACTTTGGATACCCCCAAAACATCCTGCTATGTAGATTTGATAACATCTTTGTATTTTTGTGTCAAAATTCAAATACCATTATGAATACGACGCATTAAACGTGTCGTTTGGAGCTGCGTCGGAATTTGGCCCCCCACAACCATGATGCCCTTCCCAACAAAGGTAGTGGTCCCTTGAACTATAACTGGTCACTGAGATACTCTCCCCTCACCATTTCTCAATTGAGTGAAATCTCTCGCTAAAATCTTCAATCTTCCTGTCTAACATGATGGAAATGCATGCACCTGTCTAGGGGAAATTTAGAAAACTTGAATGCACCCTCTGAGTGTCCTTTTAAGGGCTTGAATTGTCTCAATCCAACATGCTATTGAATAGGGTATTGAAGGGTCCTTTGTATTTAGCCTCAAACCCACCTAAATTGCCAACTTCATGAGTTGTTCTAATTAATCTAAATTATGCCTTTTGTTTATATGGAATGGAGGGATGGATCATTTGGCACTTTTCGGTGTTCATACTTATGCCCTCATGCTTAAAATTAGGTTTAGGGTTTTATGTTAGGGTTTAGGGAATTTAGAGTAGGTGTGTTTTTTAGGGTATAGGGTTATGATTTAAATTTTAGAGTTAGGAATAGAATTTAATTTTGTAGTATTTTTTAGTGTTGGGGGCATAAGCAAGAGCACCGAAAATGGACAGAGAATTTTTATCCAGAATGAATAAGAAGAGGTTGTAATTATTGAAATCCGATCTTTATATTTATTGAATGTTATTTTCTTAATGTGAATTTTTTAATCAATTGAATTAAAATTTCGGATTCAATATATAAAATAAATGGGAGTGATTTTGATAAGGGCAAAATACAAAGGGCACTTCAATATTTTAAAATATCAAAAGCATATCAACATCACAAAATAATAATGAAAATAAATTAATTAAAGGTAGAATGAGAAGATAACCTTTAGAAAGTAAAAGGCAAAGATTTTAAAAGCATTTAGTCCAAATCAATTAATAATGTGTGAAAACATATTAACCAATAAGACGACAACAACAACATTGCATCCAACAACTGTGGAATGAAGAGAAGAAACATGATAAGATTCTTGAAAATGATTGACGGCATATATACACATATATTATGAGGAAGAAACTTAAAAATATGGGGTAGTAGGTAAGGTAAAAGAATAAATAGTTGAGTTATTGAATTTGATATTTTCTTTATGGGTAATTATTTGATACACTGGCGGTGGAAATTAAAAGTTTTTACAAGCACTTTAATTTTAGGGTTTAGGGTTTAGAGTGTATGAGTTTTGAATTTAAAGATAGTGGTTGAAATTTGCAGTTTAGGGTTATAATTTAGTGTTTATAGTTTAAAATCTAAATTCTCATTATATTACCCTAAAAATTAAACCTTAACCTTTAAACCCTAAATTCTAACCATTATCTCTAAATTTTAAATCCTTATACTCAAACCCCAAAACCATACACCCTAAACTAAGTTCCTACACCCTAAAACTAAGGCGTTAGTGAAAACTTTTAGTTTCCACCGTCGATGTATAGGATAATAATCATTTATTTATATGTAATTAGTTTTCTAACAGTGAAAAATAAATTTATTAAAAAATAAAAGGGTAACACAAATATAACGTACCTAAACAAATGGGACTAAGTCCACAAAAAACTTTTTTAAAAAGTCAATCAAAAAAACTATCTAAAAATAAAACATAAAATTTAAGGATAATTTTTCTATACACAAGCGCTTGTGGAAACTTTTTTACACAAGCGCCTTAATTTTAGGGGTTAGAGACTTCATTTAGGGTTTAAAATTTAGGGGTATAAGTGTAGTAGTTTTGAATTTAGAGATTGTTGATAGAATTTTGGGTTTAGGGTTAAAATTTAGGGTTTATAGGTTAAAACCTAAATCCCCACCCATATTACCCTAAAACTAAACCTTAACCCTAAACCCTAAATTCTAACCCTAATTCATAAATTCTAAACATGAACCTTAAATTCTAAACCTTTACACTAAAACCCCTAAACTCTAAACCCTAAACACTAACCCTAAACCCTATAATTGAGGCGCTTGTGGAAATAAAAACTTTCCACCGCCTGTGTATAGAATATTAATCCAAAATTTAAATGTGCAAAGAAAAGTAAACTCTTCCTTTAAGATTAACCTACATCGTCAAAAATTTCGTAAATCTTAATGAATCTCTTTGTCTCTATCCAAACAAGATGTTCATATAAAAAAATAAGAAAAGAACAAACTAAACTATCAAACAGATTGTTCCATTACGTAATCTTTATAAAATCTAGTTTTTATGTTTAATCTTTTAAATGTCTAGCAATAACCCTAATGTTTTGTACTATTGAGAGGAGACAAAACATTACCCAAAATCAAAATATCTCACCCAAAACATGGAACATGGTTTTCACAATCACTTTCATTCTCTAAGCAAATTTAGATTGGAAAAGTGTTTCACTTTCATACCATGCTTATTAGTTACAGAAAAAAATTGTCAAAAGGGGGCTTTATCTGCAGTCTTTTCAGTGTCTAGAGATTAGGCTTAGGGACAAAGTCCTCAATTCATTCCAAAGCAATGAAAATCATAATCCATTGTCATCCAATAATAACAATAATCTAATCCAATTCCATAAGTTATTTTAATTTCAAAATATATTAAATATTGTTGTATAAGTTCATAAAGTCGGAATATCAACACTAAATATACATTATATTTTAGATAAATATTCTATACACAGGCAGTGGAAACTGAAAGTTTCCACAAGCGCCTTAGGATATAGGAAGTTAGTTTAGAGTATAAGGTTTAAGGGTTTAGGTGTAGGGGGTTAGAATTTAGGGGTAGTTGTTTCAATTTAAGGTTTAGGGTTATAATTTAGGGTTTAAACCATAAACCCTAGAAACTAAACCCTAACCTATAAACCCTAAATTATAATCGTAAACCCTAAATTGAAATAACTATCCATAAATTCTAAACCCTAAACTAACTCCATATACCCTAAAACTAAGGCGCTTGTGAAAACTTTCAGTTTCCACTGTTAGTGTATAGGATATTAATCCTTATATTTTTAAAACGCATTCTTAATCTTTAACCCCCTAAACTTGATATCTGATAAAACAAAACCATAAAAACTGAAGAGTGTTCTTACATAGAACTCAACCCCATAAATTCAATCACATGTCCCATGACTTCAACAACATTATGTTTTGATATTACTTGGTCTAAAAGACAACTTAAAAAGGAGTTGTTGGGGGGCAGTAATACCATATATCCTTTTAGGCTGGTTGACACTTGCCAATTTGCATAGGAAAACAAGACAATTGCAGAAAGTGATGTGAAGATAGAGCAATAATTACACAAAGAACAAAGAAAAAAGATGGGAAGGTGACTGTGGTAAGTGGCATAAAGTTTTGTATCTTCTGCTGCTTTAAATGTAGATACATACATATGAACAAAGATGCAGTTTTCAAGGTCATAAATTGTGGAGAGATGTTAAACAGATACACAATCCCAGAGGAGAAACAAACAGGAAAAGTGTGACTTTACATACTCCACTTCCTAGGGGCAAGAGATTCTTTGCCTCCTAACACTATATATACATATATATATATATATATGTATAATTTTCTTAAGAAAAGAAAAGAAAGCTGCAATGGATTTGGTTCAGTTGCAAAGGCAATTGGTTGACTACAGAACCTCACTCTATCATGAGGTTAGTTTTTGTTTACAGTGTTATTAGCAAACTGTTTGGCAGTCAAGAAAATCCCATTTCTTTGTCTTATGATTAGGGTTTCCTGGACGAGCAATTCACCCAACTTAAGGAACTTCAAGATGAGAATAACCCAGATTTTGTTGTGGAAGTTGTGTCTCTTTTCTTTGAAGATTCTGAGAGACTGCTTAATGAACTGAGTAAAGCACTGTGAGTGTGCAACTTTACTTGGACAGCACTCCTTTTGCTTTGAACTGAACTATTTTCTGCCATAGCTTGACAGATTTTGACACTTCTCCATGTCTTAATGTGATTTGATTATTGCTTCTGATGTTTGATTTAGAGAGCAGCAGATCATAGATTTCAAAAGGATTGATGCTCATGTTCACCAGTTCAAAGGTAGCAGCTCCAGGTATTTCCCTTGTCTTTTTACTTTCTGTTCTGGTTTAATCTTATGGTACTATGCATAATACTAAATTGCGGTTGCGGTCGGCCGGTCACGGTTGTTATTGTTATTGTCCTATGGTCCTGGTAGAATTGTTTCATAAGTTCTGTCATTAACTTTCACTTATTGTTTATCCTATAGCATTGGTGCTCAGAGAGTTCAGAAACTCTGCATCGTCTTTCGAAACTTCTGCGAAACTCAGAACGTCGAAGGGTGAGTTCGAATTACGCCTTGGATCGTTACATTTGATTAGGTTTACAGTTAAATAGCCATTCAAACTTGGAAATCTTGATTGTTTATATATACATAGATGCCTGAAATGTCTGCAACAAGTGAAGCATGAGTACTCCATTGTGAAAACCAAGCTTGAGTCCATGTTCAAGGTAATGTTTAAGAAATCTTACCAAACTTAAAATCTATGTTTCAAGTTACTGTTGAAAATTGATTGTTCCATTTGTTTTCGAATGCTAGCTTGAACGACAAATCTTGAATGCCGGCGGCTCGGTTCCCGTGTAATTCCGTTGCTTCGAAAAGACCTGTATAATCATCTGCAGTTTTAGTAGGGTATCTAAGCTATTAATGGCTCTTATCTAGTTTTGAGCTTAAGCTTGTACAATATCCGGTGTTTAAGCAATGACAAAGAATATGTGAATTCCAATAATCATCAAATCTATTTCGGAAAAAATGAAACTTTAGGGGTCAAATATGAAAAGTAATAAAATGATTCGCGAGTCTGACCGTTAAACCATCAATTTAAAATCTAAAAATTATAATATTAGGGTCTAATCTGCTTGATTTAAAACTTGATAGGGGCCCAGGAAGTATATAATTATAAACTGAAAATGTTTACAGGTCATGTCTTAATTTATCTAGTTTTAAAATTAAGAGGACCTATAAAACAATTTGACTCCAAAAATTGGAGAGCCAATGTTTAATTTGTCTAGTTTCATAACTAAGATGACCTAAAAATCAATTGAACCCAAGAAATTAAGAGGGACCAATACCTAATTTATCTGGTTTCAAAACTAAAGACGTAAAAAAATAATTGGACCTAAAATATGGGGCACGACTCCAACTATACATGCAACTTTGTCATGATTTCTGACCAACGATAATATATATATATATATATATATAAAGGCTTAATTATAAAATAGGTGCTCAAACTTTGCTTTTTTTATAATAAGTGCCTAAATTATTTTTTGACTGAAATAGGTGTCTAACGTTTCATTTTTATCTGAAATATGTGCCTAAAGTTTCATTATGTTATTGTTTTAAGGTAACACGGAGATTTGGGACTATTTTGTAATTTTTTAAATTTTAGAATATTTTTAATTTAATTCATTTTTCAGTTTAGTTTTGAAAATAAAAAATAAAAGGATTAGTATCCTATACACAGGTAGTGGAAACTGAAAGTTTCCACAAGTACCTTAGTTTTAGGGTATATGGAGTTAGTTTAGGGTTTAGGTGTAAGGGTTTAGAATTTAGGGATAGTTGTTTCAATTTAAGGTTTAGGGTTATAATTTAGGGTTTATAGGTTAGGGTTTAGTTTTTAGGGTAATATGGTGAGGATTTAGGTTTTAACCTAAACTTTAAATTATAACCATAAACTTTAAATTAAAATAACTATCCCTAAATTCTAACCCCCTACACATAAACCCCTAAACACTATACCCTAAACTAACTCCATATACTTTAAAACTAAGGCGCTTGTAGAAACTTTCAGTTTCCACCGCCTGTGTATAGAATATTTATCCAAAATAAAATTCAAATGTTAAGCTATAATTGGATGATGAATTTTAAAATAGACAAAAATAAAACGTTAGACACCTATTTCAACCAAAAAATAATTTAGACATCTATTACAAAATATGACAAAGTTTGGGTACCTATTTTATAGTTAGGGTAATTGTTCTATACACAAGCGCTTGTGGAAATTTTTTTACACAGGCGTCTTAATTTTAGGGGTTAGGGTCTCCGTTTAGGGTTTAAAGTTTAGAGGTATAAGTGTAGTAGTTTTGAATTTAGGGATTGTTGATAAAATTTTGGGTTTAGGGTTAAAATTTAGGGTTTATAGGTTAAAACCTAAATCCCTACACATATTACCCTAAAACTAAACTCTAACCCTAAACCCTAAATTCTAACCCTAAATTCTAAATTCTAAACATGAACCATAAATTCTAAACATTTACATTAAAACCCCTAAACTCTAAACCCTAAGCCATAACCCTAAACCCTATAATTGAGGCGCTTGTGGAAATAAAAAATTTCCACCGCCAGTGTATAGGATATTAATCCTTATAGTTAAGCCATAAAAAAAGCAACATATAATATGGTCATCTTAAAAAGAAAGTGACATTTAGAATTCAAATTAATTTTTTAGCAAGTATTATGGCTGGTTGGTCAGAGCTGCTCATCTGTTCTATTTTCTTTTTTTTACGTCTCGGGTTCAAGACCTAGTAAGAGTATTATTTTCCTTAAAGTCTCTCTCTCCTTTTAGGTAGAACTAGAACTAGTATTTGTTAAAAAAAAAGAATTTGAATTAATTTAAATATTTATAACCTCTTTTGGACTCAAGATAACAATATATCATAAAAGATGATATTTATTTTAAGAAATTTTAATTCCACTACGTGTACAAAAATATAAACAAATATTATCATATAATCACGATAGTAAAAAAAAATAGAATATACCATAAATCGAGTGGCAACAGTTCAAACAGGTGTAGGGATCAATAATTGTAGCAAAAGTGAAACAAACAAGGAGTGTTTTTTAAATAGTTGTGTTTCCAGCCATGTGTGAAAAATGAAGATCTTCCAAAGACAAACAAATCCACTGTCTGAAAATTCGATGTTCAGATTCAATGAAGGGAAATATTTTATTAATCTTAAAAGGGTCAAAACTATTTTCACTCGACCGGGATGTTCCCCTGCGTTGCTGCAAACCTGCAAGCAAAGCCAACATATATGCTGTAAATTGTAATGACACAAAATTATCAATTAGTTTACTCTCTCATTTTTTTTCATGTTTTTAATTTAATTTTCTTGTGTTTAGATGCGGGTGTTTAATACGAATATATATTTTATTTTATTTTTATAAATGAATAGTCGTCAAATTTTGTGTAAGCATCGACAAAGACTTCGTAAATATACTGGGCTTATATGACACGTTTCTTTTACTGTTTGACACGATTTTTGCATACTTTAACTATCGTTTGGTGCTCGTACAGAAATCATCGCGACTTTTGTTTTTTAATTTAAGTTAGTCAATGGTTATAAAAAGTTTGATCCTCTTTGTTAGTTGTTTACCGATGTAATCAGAATTGTGTAACGGAACAATTTGCATGATAATTTGATTCGCTTACCACTCTTTTTTTCACCTCTTTAGGATAGAAACAAGAAGAAGTCAATTTGAGTTTGCTTTTCTTAATTTCTTTGCACCTTTAATTTTTATGTTTTATTTTCTGTATGAGATTTTTTGTGGACATAGTTACCCGTTTTTTTTTTGCGCGTTATATTTGTAATACCTTCCATCAAGGGCGGATATATGTAGTGGTTGGTGGGTCACGTGACCTACCATTAATTTTTGGAGTAAACTACAACGAAGATCACTCAATTATGAGTAATATTATATTTAAGTCATTCAATTTTTAAAAGTTACATTTGAGCCACTCAAATATGGGTAACTTTACATTTAAATCACTCAAATATGGGTAAGGTTACATTTCGGTACTCAATTATGAGTAAGGTTACATTTGGATCACCCTTCATACTTAAAAAAATATTGCTACAAAAATTACATTTGGCTCATTCCTCAAATGCTCAAACTTTTGATAACATTTGTCTTTGAAACTCGGAAGAACTTTTACGATATCACATTTATCTCTTTAGACGTATTCGACAAGAAAAAATGATTGATCTCGAATTTATCTACCCATCCTTTTATCAATTCAACTTTCTTGTCGCTTTTATCGATTGGAGATTGTTATTATTTTTTAATTTTTTTTCAAGTAGAGAAATTTCTTTAACAAAATACATTTTTATGCTTATTCAATCCGTTGTATCTAAATTGATTATTTAGAGGGATACGAAGTCTTAAACCTCTAAATAAGATAAATAGGTGAACTATCAAACTTAAATTCCTGAATCTGTCTCTACCTTCCATTGTTTTTAATAAAATCTAGTTACCCTTTCTAAAAAAACAAAACAATAGGTTAAGAAGAAAACAAAAATAATGGACAAAAATGAATCAAATCTTGTTGGTCCATTAAAGTCAATTAGACAAGGGCTCTTGATATCATTATCAAAAGCTTAGCTGTTCTTTAACATTATGCTAATATTCTTTTAGCACTATGAAAGCAAATCATAATAGCTTGCAAAGAATGGGTGGCGTATGCCTCTCAAGTGCGGGGACATGGTGGCCGGAGATGCAATAAATAATGGTGGTTTGTATGTGATCGGTGGTTAGTGATTTGTTGTTTGAAGAAGATAAACATGATATTTTTCAGAGAAAATAATGTGTTTCTCTGTATTTTTTTTATTATTTTTAATTATCAAATGTATACAATGTAAGCGTTTAAATAAGTTGATATAAAGTTTTAATATAACTAAAACTATACTTTGATCTTTAATTTAAATAATACTTATTCCTAATTTAAATAAGATTTCTAGTAAATCTAAATTACTGATTAGGAATAAACTTTAGTTACACATTAAATAAAAACTTTAACACTCCTAGTCAACTTACACTCCCCTCAAGCTCTAACACTTCGATAACTTACAAAGTGATCCCCTTTTAATGCACATACATGCATGCATGATATGTTGTTTTTGCTTTTCCCTTCCAAAACAAGCCAATTTCTGTATTTTTTTATGCAAAGATTCAATCACATGATAACAAGCATTCAAGAAATGACAAGAATGTACCAAAAATCAAAATCTCAATCATTCAATAAAAGGTACACACCATTCAAATCCTAATTTTGTTATATATATATAGACATTCGTCGACTAGAGTAACAAGTCTTCTTTTTTCACTTTAATTGCTATAGATTATGTCCATAAAAAATCTCGTCAATAATCAATATAGTGTGGAATATAAAGTGCAAACAAACCTGTGATTCCACTATGCATATCAGTGCTTGATTCCATCTGCCTCTTTCCGGTGCCTCTACTTATGTCTCACGCTCAAAATTAGGTTTAAGGTTTAAAGTTTAGAGTTTTAGATTAGGGTTTATAATTAGGATTTAGGGAACTAAAAGTATGGTGTATTTTGTAGGGTGTAGGGTTTAGAATTTAAGTTTAGGGCTTGTATTTAATTTTATAGTGTTTTTTAAGTGTTGGGACATAAATAGCAGTACCGAAAAGGGGCAGAGGATTTTTATCCGCTTAACCTAGTGAACACTACCCCCAGACATAGATGAAGAAAAACATACTTACACAACTTTTGCACCAACAAATTCTATTAACAGTCAGAACCTACGAACCTGTTTATCTCATCCATGATAGTGTGGAAGTGGTTGTTATTCGGCAACAAGTAGAAGCCGATCGTGGCCTGTTCCATATATAAAAGCTTAACCTCTTGGCCAGCTTTTTTCAGCCCTTCAACATAAGCCAATTGCCAATCCTGAATAAGGTCCAAGCCAGCAACCACCACGAGACTCTTTGGAAATCTGATTCCTTCAAGACTTCTACCGTTAGGTCCGAACGGATTACATGCATGATGATCTCTGTCTTCACCTTCAGGGAGATAAGCTCTCCAATACCAGTCCCGGTCTCGTAGAGTAACAAAGTATTTCCCGTCTAAACGCTCTTCGGATTCGGTTCTTTCTTGTCCGCCAAACATCGGATTAAGCAATATGTTTCCCAATACATCAATTCCCGATTCCATAGCTCGCAAAGCAACATGGTGCACAATGTTACCCCCAGAGCTATCTCCAGCCAGATATATATGAACCTTTGAATCTTTTTTACTTTGAAGCCACGGTCTCGAGTTAACCCACTTAAGAGCAGTCCACCCATCATCATAAGCACAAGGGTATCTGTTTTCAGGTGCACGTCGATAATTCACAGAGACCACAACGGCCTTACAAAGACCTACCAATCGCCGACATAAAGTATCGTATATGGCACTGTTAGCCGAGGAATGAGCAAAGCTTCCACCATGAAAGAAAATAACAACAGACACAACCTCATCCGTAACAGGCTTCTCAAGTTCAGCAACATTTGGCAGAGGCTCTTCAGCCGTAGCCGGTCTATAGATCCGACTCAGGAGGCTCGTACCACGATCAATGAGGACATCAAACGAGAAAACCCCATCAACCGGGATCGCGTTAGCGGGGACTTTCCGATCGAGAAACTCTGCCAAGTGACGATTGAAAGTGCCGTCAGGTCGACGAAGAAGATTGTAAGCCAACTTAAAATTGGAGATGAGGACCCATGTATTTAGGGGAACCACCATCTATTCAGAGACAAAGGCGAAGGAAACAACATCAAAACAAAGAATATCTGCTATGATGCTAAGAACTCCATAATTTCCACAGTATTTTCAAAATTCCAAGAACTATTGATCCAAATTTTAAACCAATAACATGTGAGATTCCTTCACCAATTTATATTATCTTCAAAATCTAATCAAGTTTCCCAAATAAAACTACTCAGAATAATGAACTAACAATCAATATCCCCGATCCTAAATCAGCAAAATCAAACTAATCCATAAACTAAACAGAAGATCTTCAGCTAAACTCGGGCCGGAAAAATATATTGAAAATCGATTACAAACCTACTTCGGCATCCAATTCTAGATAGAAATTGACAAATTAAACAAGGAAAAAGGATCTCACCTTGCATTCATTGAGGTTGACTTCATTACTTCTAGCCATTCCCCTCCTCCTCGAGAACAAAAACCCAAAGCTTAGAACCGATCCTCTTGAAGAACAACCCAAAAACATACACAATTCATATCACAAACCAAACTCAATTTTTTTAAAAGAAAACAACAACAGTAAAGATTCTGTTCTTATCCGATTTTCCGCTCCAAATATCCTCTTTTTTTTTCTGCTGTTCAACTCATTATCAAGTTGTTGGTTTTCTTTTTTGTTTGACTTAATTATATGTTCATAAGAAAACAAAGAAATAATGAGAGCAAAAATGATAAAAACCTCACAGCAATAATAAAAGTGACACGGAGGTTATTTTACGAAGTGTGCGATGTGTGGTGTGGGTGAAAGGATGCGAAAGATGTTGCGCAGGTTAGAAGATGTGTACGGTGAAATATTAAAATACTCCTAGTGTGGATGAGGACATGAGATATGATGCTAAACTGAGCGGCCCTAAGATAACTGTTTTGTGGGTCCTTTGCGTCTTGTTTTATTGAAATTTATAAAGTATATTTTATTTTGGCAAAATGACAAAAGATGCACCCAACGTTTGCATATTTTGTCATTTGACCTCCTATTCTTTTTTTTGGAGCAAACAACCCCCCAACGTTTTATTTTGGTCCAAATATGCCCCTCGTTAGATGGAAACCGTCAGTCAACTAACGGTCAACGGCTGGTGCTGACTGGACTTGCCACGTGTTAAGATCCGCTGACGTGGCATATGCCACGTCAGATTTTTAAAAAAATATATTTTGTCTTACCCGACCTGATGATGACACGTGGCCGGCTCTAATGTTGACACGTGGCACATCTGATGCAGTTAAAATTGAAGGATAAAATACTGCTACTTTGGAAGCTCGAACCGTGGACAACCAAGTGAATTTGCACACACAAACCACCAGGCCAACCTATTTTTTTGTTTACCTTTTTACACATTAAATATAATTGTTATTTGAAAGACCAATTAATGAAAATTTAAATAATTAAAAACACATGTTATGTTGAGAATGAGAGTGTTAAACACGAATCGACAGTTGTTAGGCCTAAACCGCCCCCCCTCCCCCTCCCCCAAAGCTTCTAATTTCCAGTCGCAAAAGAAGAAAGCAATTTTGAAAGAAAAAATCTTTTGAAATTATTTTTCTAGAAGAGGAGCATTCGATACTAAAGAAGAAAATTTAAGATCTTTACTGATTATTGGAGAGTCTCGTCATTCAAAGGTTAGTATCTTATTTTTGAAATTTTTATATTTGACGGGTTGGGTATTTTAAAGATTGAATGAATGAATTCTCAAAAAAAAGAATATATGCTTGTCATTATTTTTGAATCCCTAAATTGTCTTTATTTTTTATTATAAGTGTTCCTCCATGTTTTTATGTAGTGTAGTGGTCTCTGGATGTTGAAACTGTGATCACCAATCACTATAGCTTTTATAAGTTTAATTTTTTATTTAATATTTAAATTACTAAGTGAGCTGAATTTCCTTTGTGTTCAAGCAGTGAGTGAATGTGAATTTATCCAAAAATAATTTTGAAGTGAAGAAAAAAAATTTTATTGTATCTAAGTATAAACTGAACATGTATAACTGTAATTTTTGTTTTTAACTTCACAAGCAAACTGAATTTATCTCCATCAAACTATAGAAGAAGAAAACAATTAATTGTCCCATAACATATGCTCTTTCTTTGTATTGTAATGTGGATATTATTTAAATGTGGAAGATTTTTTTTTATTTTATTGAATTACAGATGTCTCAAGATAAAGTATACTTGATCAATTTACATGTTGGTGAGAGTGCATGTGAGAAGGGTGCTGGTGAGGTTGTTATGGAGGAGGGTACTGGTGAGATTTATGGTGATATTAAAGGTATTGGTGAAGGTGTTGGTGTGGGTGCTTGTCAACATATTCTTGAGGGTGCTGAAGATGTTAATTTTGGTGGTGAGGGTCAGGAATTTAAAGATAAAGCTGAATTTCAGAATGAGAATGAAGATGAAGTTGAATTTCAGAATGAAAGTGAAGATGAAGTTGAATTTCAGAATAAAAGTGAAGATGAAGTTCAAAGTGTTGAAGATGTTTACTTTAGTAATGTTAGATATTTATCGGATGGTGAGGATGATGAGGAGCTGCAGTCTGCTAGAGAAAGCCTAAAAGGAGCGAAAGATAAAATCAAACAGTTCAAAAATTCTACTGTTGAGAGTGACAATGTTAGCTTTGGGGAAGAAAATCAAGTTGACGTTCATATGGAGTTAGAGGTTCAAGGAGAAAACGTTGGAGTTGGAGTTGAAGCAGATATAGTTGGTAGTGAAACTGATAACTATGGCAGTGATGACCACGGGGATCTAATTTCTTCAGATGATGAGGAACATGAACATGGTGCTAGGAGAAAGAAGAAATTTCCAACATACAACCCAAGTTCGGAGACTTCAAATTTCTGTTTAGGAATGTTGTTTATAGATGGAAAGCAATTCAAAGAAATCATCTTTAAATACTCAAGATGTAGTAGGAGAGAGTTGAAAATAACAAGAAATGAACCTAAGAAAATTGCTGTCAAATGCATTGCATCTATACATTGTCCTTGGAGAATCTATGTTAGTTTTAGTAAAAAGGAAAAGTGTCTACAAGTGAAGACATTCATAGATGAACACAATTGTCCTGTTAGTTTTACTAACAAGATGGTTAATGTGAAAGTGATTTCACAACATTTTGAGGACACCATTAAAGATCATCCAAAAATGAAATTGAAGGAGATTCGTAGAAGAGTCCAATCAGAATTGCATGTAAATGTTAACATGTCAAGATGTCGAAGGGCAAAGAATATGGTGAGCTCAAGGTTGGCTGGAAATTGTAGAGAAGAATTTGCTAAGTTGTGGGATTATGCCGACGAGTTAAGGACAAAAAATCCAGGAAGTACCATAAGAATGGCTGTTAATAGAGTGTCAGATACTTCTTCACCTCATTTCAAGAGGTTTTATGTATGTTTCGATGCAGTGAAGAGAGGTTGGAAATAAAGGTGCAGGCCTATTATTGGACTAGATGGTTGCTTCCTTAAGGGGCCATTCAAAGGTGTAATGTTGTCAGCTATTGGAAGAGATGATAATGATCAGATGTATCCTATTGCGTGGGCTGTTGTCGAGAACGAGTCAACAGATTCTTGGAGTTGGTTCTTAAGTCTAGTCACAGTAGACTTAGAATTGGAGGATGGATTTGGATACATCATTATTTCTGACCAACATATTGTAAGACTTTAATTTCCAGCATTTGGTTTAAAATTAAATTAGATGCAAATTTGGTTAAAATTGTTTTTTGTAAAATTAGTCTCTGAATTTTTGGTTAAAACTATTTATTGTTAGTCTAAAATTGTTTTCTGTAAAATTAGATGTAAATTTGGTTAAAATTATTTATTATTAGTCTAAAATTGTTTTTCTTTTTATTGGTCTAAACTGTTTTTTGCATTATTTCTACTGCTAAAATTATGCATTATTTTTTAATAGGGTCTTGAGATTGCCATAAATGATATTTTGCCAAGAGTAAAACACAGGAATTGTGCTCGACATGTGTATGCAAATTGGTCTGGTAGGAAAAGATCAAAAGAATATGAATTTGGCTTTTGGAAAATAGTTAAATCCACCACTGAAAGGGAATGGGAGGAAAACAAAGAAGCACTTTTGAAGCTTGACAAAAAATGAGTAAAGATTTATTTGATAAAAAACAGAAAATGTGGACCAAGGCTTTTCAAGGACTACATGCCAAGTCAGATATTGTGGACAACAATTTGTGTGAGACTTTCAATTCCAGCATTGTTGAAGCTAGGTACAAAAGTATTATAACAATGCTTGAGGAAATTAGAGTGAAGATCATGACCAGAATTGTAGACAACAGGAAGTTTTTAAGTACATGGAAGTACTCTTATGGACCACTAATAAAGAAAAAATTGGATGGTAATAAGAAGGACAGCATTGAGTGGAGGATGGTTTGGAATGGAGATAATGGATGTGAAGTCAAGAAAGGAAGAATACAACACGTTGTGAACTTGAAAGAAAGAACATGTACTTGTAGAAGGTGGCAGCTATGTGGAATTCCTTGCCCTCATGCATGTTGTGCAATATGGCATACTGGTGAAGACCCAGATCAGTTTTTGCATTCCTGCTATGACAAAGATACCTATGCTAAAGCATATGCATATGCTTTACAACCTATTAATGGATCACATGATTGGAAGCAATCGGGAATTGAGCCTGTCCTTCCACCAGTTGATAGAGAAATGCCTGGAAGGCCAAGAAAAAATAGAAGAAAGGCAAAAGATGAACCAAAAAAGCTTAAACCTGGACATATTAGTAGGATTGGCCTAGTTATGACTTGTAGAAATTGTGGTGGACAAGGACATAACAAACGATCATGTTCACAACCTAAAACAACAACACAACAGGTATAAATCGCTATAATACATTATTTATTTATCTTGACAATTTTATATTAATGTAGTATTTATTTGTGGTTGCAGGGGAACAATGTAGCTGGCAATTCTTTAAAGCTGCAACAGACTAAGTCGACTAAAAAATCGACACCTCAGTCACATAAAGACAAAGAGAAAATCAACATTGAAAAACCTAATGGACCAAGGAGCATAAGACATCAAGGGGTTGGGCTGTACACTAATTTGCAGAATGGAAAACAAATTTTCTATGTAAGTACATCACAATTGAGCCTAAAATCTAAACATTTATATTACTCATTGATCATTTTTTTTCAGACTAGTACAAGCACAAGGACCGAAGTGACTCAAGCATTTCAGAAAAGTAATATAGAGTCCTCAAACAAAAAGAGAAAGACAGTTGAAGAACTTTTAGGCACTCAAGAATCGGTTGCACTAAAGATTCAAAATAAATAAATTTTCTGACAGGGTTTTATTTTAGTTATTGTTTTTGAAATATTGAAAATTCCTTCCCTAAATTACTTCTTTTGTTTAAGGTATATTGACAGTGTTAGTGGTTGAGAATTGCTACAGGTTACACTTTATTTATGGTTAGACAAGTAAACTATTTTGTTGGTTTACGACTAGACCCTCCAATAACTAGTAAAGATTTTGGGTTTTATTTCTTCAATGTAGAATGTAAATTTTTCAAAAAATTCAATCAAAATTTTCTTTTTTTATTTATTTTAAAAACCTAACTAAATGTTCAACAAAATAAATTATTTTTTATCGATTTCTTTTTAACATTTTCATTCTCAACATGTGTTTTTATTACATTTATTTAAATTTTCATTAATTGGTCTTTTAGAAAACAATTATATTTAATGTGGAGAAAGAAAAACAAAAAAATAGGTTGGCCTGGTGGTTTGTGCGTGCAAATCCTCTTGGTTGTCCACGGTTCAAGCCCCCAAAATAGCAGAATTTTATCCTTCAATTTTAACTGTATCAGATGCGCCATGTGTCAACATCAGAGTCAACCACGTGTCATCATCAGGTCGGGTAAGAAAAAAATATATATTTTTTTAAAATCTGACGTGGCATATGCCATGTCAGCGGATCTTAACACGTGGCAAGTCCAGTCAGCACCAGCCGTTGACCGTCAGTTGACTGACGGTTTCCATCCAACGAGGGGTATATTTGGACCAAAATAAAACGTTGGGGGGTTATTTGCTCCAAAAAAAGAATAGGGGGTCAAATGACAAAACATGCAAACGTTGGGTATATCTTTTGTCATTTTGCCTTTTATTTTTGATACTTTTAAACATATATATTCGGTATTTTTAGTCCGATAATATTATTTAATTATTTATTTAATAAAATAATATTCGAGAAAAATTATTTACGAAAATCACAGTCATCTATGTGTCACGTAAGAAAAAAATACGTGTAAATTGTACTTTTTAAAAGCACATCACGTCAATTGTAACTTTCAGGTTTCAAGAATACGTATGGTTTTTTGAAATCGCACCACATTAATCGTACATTTCAAAAAAAAACACATGTGTCTTTGCTTTACGTGACATTAAAAATGAACAAAAAAACCTTTGTCTCGTCAAGAACTCGAGCTGAGTTCGTGCTCGAATTGAATCTAATCAAATTAAATTTTGATCGAACTTTAACTGAGTCGAACTTAAATAACTCATGATATGTTTCGTCTCATTTACAGCGCTAGTTATCAGTCCCACTTTTGCTTTAATATCCTTTTGGCGTTTAGGAATATTTGGCCTCCTTCATCTATTATCTTTCTTTTCTTATCCGATAACATTGTCCCAAATAATAATAATAATAAAATATGAATAAATATTTATATAGTTTTATAATTATATTTAAATAAAATATTTAGTATGATAAAACTAGTTTAAAAATCACATTTTTTCAATAAAAAACATTTTATTAGTATTCCTATAGGTTGAAGCATGCCTTTAAGAAACAATACTAAACATTAAACTGCATCTATTTTTTTATAGTATAATACCTAATGATATTCATGATTTTTTTTTCTTTCAAATCCATGGATTCTTAGAAAATTAGGGATGGGCCTGCTGAAAAATTTAAATTCTCTAATATTTCAATATTTTCTCTGTATATTTTATTGACAATATAATCTTACACTTCTTAAAATTTTGTAATCTCGCACTTCCTATATTATTTATATTGCTTTTTAATAATTCTCACCCATTATATGAAATTTCGCGTAGGTCTCATAGGCAATTTAATATAACTAACCAGCAAGAAAGAAAAACACACATTACTATTTACTATTTGTTAAAACAACCAAAATTAATAAATAACAATATTACTATTTACAAATTCAAATATTTATTACTAACTATTTGTCAATTAATATTTCTCAATTTTTTGTTTATTATATAAAAATATTGTGCTCACATCTTCTTCCATCAAGTAAAAATATATTTTTAATTAAATTTTTTATTTATATTAAACAGTAAACATTATTGATTATTTATACATTAAAATGGTACGGAAGTACACTATGGATTGGGTCATGGCCATAAGTTTTGGGTCAAAAAAGTCTCACAAACGGATCCGAATTGGGCCCGAGACATACACCATATCCTCCGTCACCCGTCAGTCAAATTATCATTCCTCCTTCACTGACTAAACTCACACTCTACTCCGAAACGCGAAAAAGTAAAATAAACCACCAATAAATTCATAGATTTCACATGGTTCGAAATCCATGAACCATAATGCAGTCGCACCTTCTGGTGGGACCCACTCCCATCCACGGCTTTCCCTCCGCCTTCACCGCCAACGGCGGCGGCCCTTTCATTTCCGCTTCTCCGTTCAACGGTAACTGGCGCCACCCATATAACCACCATCCGCGCAAACGCCACGACCGTTGGGTCCCACCGCCATCATCATCGTTTACACCAGCGACTGGAATCAACGGCGAGCAGAACCATTATACAGTACTCGGCGTTGCTCGGAATGCTTCCTCTGCTGATATCAAGCGAGCTTATCGACTTCTCGCTCGAAAGGTAATAATTTTTCCTTTTGTTGTTTTCTATTTTTCATTTATTTTACCTCAATCAATTTATGCTTTATTTTTTTATTCTGCGATTGTTTTTACGCTCTGTTCTTGTTTTAATTGATTCTTGTGAATTAACTGTCGAAAAATTTCATGTTAATCGGTACTGCTTTCGAGTTCGTGAGCTAGAAATGATTTTTTAAGCTATATGAATTACCGTGAACTTATTATTATTCGTCAAGGAAATTTACAGAAATAGATATTGAATTTAAGAACTTTTCATAATACTAGTAATTTTCTTGGATACTGCTTTCCAAATGAAGCGTATCCTAATCTACAAAGGTTTTTTTAAGGCTTTTCTTTGAATTTTTGGATAGAGTTAGAGAACATGAGATTTAGATCGAGATATTTGATTTTGAGTTTTTATTTCAAGAATATTTTTTTCTTTCTAGTTAAGAAGTGTCTATGAAATTAATTTTGTTGTGCTTAATGTATTTTCATGATTTGATGTCAGTTTCATCCCGATGTTAGCAAGGATTCACGGGCTAGCGAGGTATTCATGACCATCCGCCATGCTTATGAAGTGAGAATTCCTTTATCCTTGTTATATTATGATTCATTACTTGCTGAATTTTTGTGTTAATACTAGTTTGACATGATCTTTGTTTTTTAATTGAGACGAGCGAGCTAAGTATGGATTTTGAATGAGCAAAAATCTTTGTAGCGTAGGGGTACATGTAGGAAGAAAGGAATCGGTTCTTTGCAATTCTTTCGTGGGATCGATCATCGATGTAATAGTGTACAAAAATATGAATATTTGAGACTCTTTTACTTATAATATGGTAGAAATTTTGTGTTAATACGAGTTTGACATGATCTTTGCTTTTTAATTGAGACGAGCGAGCTAAGTATGAATTTTGAATGAGCAAAAATCGTTGTAGCGGAGGGGTACATGTAGGAAGAAAGGAATCGGTTCTTTGCCATTCTTTGGTGGGATCAATCATCGATGTAAAAGTGTACAAAAATATGAATATTTGAGACTCTTTTACTTATAATATGGTAGAAATTTTGGGTTGAGAAGCACAAAAGTGTGTGGTTTTCAAGCATGAATGTGGTTACTCTATGGCAAATTGTGGAAGTGTGGGATTGCGTCTGGAGCTGTCTTGGGATCTAGCTTAGGGGTCAACAGCACCAAGTAATGAGCTTCTTAGGATCTAGAGAAAGGGGAGAGTGCCGACAAGTGAAAGGGAGCTCGGAGTACTAATCCAAATGCTTTCCTTTGTGTTCCTTAAGTACGAACGCAAGTTACTTTTAATTTCTTATCATGAAAATTTGCTTCTGCTTGGACTGTAATGATGGATTTGTAGGCCATGGCAATACTTCTACTAAGATGCGAAATTCCAATATACTTCTTCTGATGCACTAGCATTTTCACTTCTGAACAGGTATTATCTAATGAAGTAACAAGGATTCGGTATGATCGCGCACTTACATTTCAAGATGATGTTGGGAGGTCAAACAAAGGAAAACGGAACCATAGTCCTAATTTTGAAGATGGGGTTAGGCTCTATAGGTGGGCTGAACTCAAACGAAAAATGCAAGAAGAAAGATCCCGAAAACGATATAAAGTAAACGAAGAGTATTCTTCCTTTTACGAAGAAACTGATGACGAGGATGAAGAAGAAAACCCGCAACAAGAGAGAGGCTCTTTTATAGAAGTTATAAAATCCGCTTTCATAACTCTGTTCTTACTGCACACATTTGGATCTCGGTTTTCTCTTACCTTCAGCAGCCTAATGGCTCTACTCGATAAGAAGTTGGATGCTGGCTATAAGATTGGTTACGTAATCGCATGGGTTTTAGGTGGGAGAGGCGGCGTTTTGCTGACTTTATGTCTTTCATTTGCAAGTTGGGTTTGCGGAAAAAGCAGCAGCAGTGTGGTTGTTCTGGTGGTTGTAGCCATGTGGGTCGGCTCCAATCTTGCAAGATATGCTCCACTCCCTCAAGGTGCCCTCCTAACGCTTTTATACATGTCTATCAAACTTCAAGTTGATTTAAATTAAATGTTTTTCATACCATTGTCTGCAACATGAACTGTTGATCTTGTACATATGTTTGTTAAAGAATGTACTTTTCTGCTATATTTGCTTGAAATACCCATCTCTGGTAGACCAATACTCGATTCGTGTAGTTGCCTTCAAAACTTCATGAGCTTCAGTAGCTGCAAACTTTTTCATCATTCTTCAATAGTTCAATTCTTTGAGATTCCTCCACAAATACCTCCCACTAGCCATGTCAAAAAATACCCAGAATCCATTCTGAACCACCTGGAATTCAAGAACATGAAAGTTAGAAACCTAGAGAAAGAAAAGGGAACTATTTCAACATATACCCTTTTGGAACTGAATTCTTGTTCATCATTGGCAACTATCTTCCCAGAATCCTCAGAAACTACATTGCCACTGCCATCACCATCTATGTCGGATGACGAACGTACCGTCCTCCATGCAACATACCCTGCTAAAACTGCCGAGAAAAGTACCAGCAAAAACCTCAGAGGACACATTTCTCCTTTTCCTTTTTAAAACCAGTGAGATTGAGAAAGTAGAACCCCAGTTTTTCTTTTCATTCTTGCTCTTAAAAGGGAAGCCTGTGCATTGGTTTTGGTCATATTGTTGTATGGTATAACAAAGTCTGGTGGCTCACCAACTACATTAACAAATTGGTTAGCATTTTGCCTGTTTTAGCTGTGTTTTTGTAGGGATGGAAACCAAACTAATAGCCTGGGAGTTTCAAGATATGACCCAAATGAATGAAAATTAAATATTCAACCATACAAACCTCTTAAAAGAGGATTTTCTCCCCCTTATGGATATGGTTTTTGATCTAGACTGGTTCATGCCATCGGCAAGTTTAGGTCAAAAAGTTTATAATTTTTGCACTTAAAGTTAAATTTTGGCCTTGTTTGGTAAAAACAAGTTTGAGCAAAAATTAGAGGTTTGACCAGTCAAATTCGCTAATATTGTTGTTTGGTAAAGAGCGGATTGAGGTGAAACCGCTAATTTTGAAAAAGCTCATAATAGAAGCTTTTTGAGATTAGAGATTTGATATTAGAATTATAAAGTTTTTTTTACCCTTACCAGTTACCAAAAATCTCAAAATAACCTAAATATTTTCTCACCATATTTATAAGCTAATTCTATTTACTTTTTTTCTTTTTATTATCACATATTTATATGTGTATTTAAATTTATTAATTAATTTAATTATATTAAAATAATTATATAAATAATAAATTAATATATAAATCATTTGAATATGTTTATAAAAGTTATATTAAAAATAATTTTATAGATTTAATTAATAATAGTTAAATACAAAACATTGATAACTAATAAACTATTCAAACAAGTATTGAATATAAATACGTCATTATATGTCATTTTACTTGTTTAAATAATTTAACAACTATCAGTTAATTTTTCCAAACACTTTTATATAATTAGCTAATACAATCCGCTAGTTAAATCAGCTAATGCAATCCGCTATTAGCTATCCGCTAATTGTCAAACATGGCCTATATATTTTAATTTTTTATCATTATTTAAATAAAATTAGTTTAACACATTTGCATATTTGCTCCTTGTTATGTGGATTTTTTTATAGGTTTGTTTTATTTTATATTGTTTTTAGGATAAAATTTTGATACACGTAATGTATATTTACGCTATAAAACTCCAATTCTAAAATTTTAACCCTAAACATTAAACTTTATACCCTTAATTTTAAACCTTACAACTTTTAATCCTAAACTAAAACCTTAAAATTAAAAATCGTGCATGTGTATCAAGTTTTTTTTTTCCTATCGTATACTTATGAAATTCATCAACATAACAGATGTTTAACCACTGTAAATGAAGTTTTAATAGAGTAAATTTCTACTATTTATTTTAGTTTAAGTCTTACTATATGTTTGAATTACTCATTAATATATCCATTTGAACATTGTCTAAACATTGTCCGAATATATTCATTAATATATTACTTGTAATTTTGTGTATGAATGTATTATTTATACTTATAATTGCATGTAAATTTGTGGATTATTTGTAATTATAATGAACTTTAAAGATACATTTATAATTACAATTGTAACCATATATAATCCTTACAATACCAAATTAAAATTTGAATCTATATTTTAAACAAAAATTGAAATCTAGTACTCGTTACAATAAAAAAAACTCAAAAATTCAATTCAACTTGATTTTTAAGCATTTTAATCTAATCAGAGGCATAATTACATGAGGGTGGGGAGGGACAATTCCCCACCCCGAATTTTTTTATTTATTTTTGTTTCTCTATTTAAATTTTTAGAAAAATAATTTATTTATAAATTTACCCTTCACTTTCAAACATTTATAGTTTACCTCCACTTAAAATTCTGGCTCCGTTCGGAAAAACCAATGAACTAACGCTTGATTAAAACATTATCAAATTCAATTCAATTCAATTAATTTGAATTATTAGAATTTTAATATTATCCGATCCAAATAAAAAGGACTCATATTTCGATCGATTATTGAGCTATTCTTCGAAGTTCGATTTCCCACTCAGGTTTAATAATATAAGTTTCCCCACATATATCACTCATGATACCTCATCGGTTTTCAAAATTTGATCTTTAAATTATTGTTATTTTCCTTCATGGACTCGGTCATAAACTAACAAAATATACCTATGGTGCTCTGACTCTTCGTTTTTCAAATAATTGTATCCGAAATCCCATATCCGATACATATCGGATATGAATACGAAGATATGACCCTCCAAGGATCCTCGAAATACATAAAAGAAAACTAAAAAGAAAAAAGAAGAAGGATATATATTGTATCCGACACACCCGAGTCCGAGAAACATAGATGTATACTTCAGAATTAGCATACTGTTCTCCCGTAACAGATCGATGCAAGGTAGAGATTTTTTGCCCATTTCTCCTGCAAACATCGACAATCATGTAAAGATTAAGCTCCATCGGAACAAAAGTATATAGAATAGAAGAGAATATGAGCTATCAACAATATTACTCGGACTTCAGAATCAAATGTTAGTGTATCCAGATATGTGTTTCGATCAATGTCTGAAAATATGCTGGATACCGGTGTCAAACACGAATATCTAAGAAAAATAACGGGTCTAAACAACTTAGAGTAGTACCCACCTTTACATGGGTGCTTGGAAAGGCGGATGTGCGGAGAGTTTCCTGAGTTTCGTCCACCATTTTCCGTTTTGGAATGCTAAGTATGAAGGCAGCTTGATCTGCAGTCGCAGCCATAGATGTTATTCTGTAACCACTCTCCCATCGCCGGTGTATTCCTTCGCTTGGATACAGAAAGTCGAGTTCCACAACCTTGAACGGTTAAAATAGATTTAAAATGAAGTATAGTTAGCTAATTTGGAGAAATCAAGGGTGGTGGAGAAACGAAGATGGTACCGTAAAGATGAAAACAAATGAATACCTGATCGGAGAACCCAGAGTTCCTTGACATTACCACACCCCAGCAACTCCCAGCAGTTGTCATTGATGTTACATGAAACCCTTCTTTCCACTTCTTATTTATCCATTTGAAGGGAAATGATTCGCTCAATTTGTACGACTGTTGAGTGTAAGGAGTCCCTACAAAGTCGCGGAATTTTATAACAGTGGTCAGTATAATTCATAAATCATAGATGTATAAGAATCTCCATTGTTACTCGGACTTGAATGTGATTGTTAGGTATGAGTATATGTCCCACATGAATATGTTCAACTTTTCTAAGTAATACCATGTCTTGAAGAGTCCTTAGAGGATCATATCCTCATACCCATGTTCGAACATGTATCGGAAACGGGTTATGAATACACATATTTCAAGAAAATTGAAGTCCGAGTAACATAAGTGTATTGACCTTCCGGGCTAGATTGTAAAATACAAATTACCAACCTTTTGACATAACCACCAAGGAACTTCCATTATTTGCTCCAGCTATTGAACTAATATAGTAGTTCTTTTCCCATTGCTCCATAATCCAATCCTGATGAAATCCGATGGATGTTAAACGCACAAGAGAAAAAAATCATGTAATACGAGAACAAAAACGACAGGAAATAATGCTTTCGAGTAATTTTCTAACCTTGTGCAGGAAGACAGTTGACAATTCATACACCTGGGATGAAAAACCGGTTCCGGCATCCATGATCAGGGCCCACAGGTTAGCTGCCGAAGCCACACAACTAATAAATAATCCATCTTCATTACCCTTTTCTACATGCTGACGCAACCTTGAATCTGCTACATTGTAGTGATATCTACAATATCAACACAAAGTTAGGTGTTGGATAAACACCGTTCACGAACTACCAGAAGATGAAAAAAATTCTAAATTCTATACCACGTGACTCGGAATTTTGGACAAAGTATGCACCACAAAACAAACATCAAAGAGTGGAAACCTAATTTTAATGGACCGTAGTCAAGTTTGAACCGGTGACTAACAAGTACAAGGGTTTAAAGATTCTTATCAATGACCTAACCCATGAGACTTGCAGACAGCTCAATTCATGGACATGTTCTTATGATCCAAATGGTAAACAATGGGAAAATCAGAGATTCTATAGATAGAATTTATTGTATAGATTTGCTTTTAGATAGTTAATAAAAGTCTCCAAATATGCTATTGTGAAAATATAAACACGATGAAATGATGAGATTATCGGACCGTGGGAATAACTTGAAAGCAAATGTTGATAATTCAAACCACTCAGATAAACTTGAAAACAACATCCCAAAGTAGAGATTTAACCAAATATTTGAGAAGTTCATGATTCGAGCAGAAGGAAAAATGAAAATTATATTTAAGAATAAAATGCAAAACTTTACCTCTGCTTCATAGGACATCGAGCATTGTAAACCGAAATCCACTGAGTAGCAGGACTACCTAGTCGTATTTTCTTCTTAGGTTGCTCATCTTCTTCCAGATTAATGACTAATCTTCCTCGTTTTTGCCCAACCTATAGAAAAAGCGACAAAGAAAGGTTGTTTAATTGAACAAGCTACTCGATCCAATATAATCGAGGGAAAGACATAAAAACCACCTTAAGAGCTCCATCGATTCTAATTGGTCTCAATGGAGTGCACGGTTCAATTAAGCTTTCAAAGAAGGATATAAGCTTCGCATAATTGGGCTCCTCATCAAACTTCATATTTGTAACAGCTTCAAGAAACAGCTTAAACGGGGCAGGACAAAAGCAACACATCAACTCGGGAGATGTGGCCATCTTTTTCTTGCAAACCAGAAAACTCTTGTTATCGCCCTGCGAAGTTCCGGACAAAAGCCAAAAGTTCAGAGGAAGTAACTAAATGGATTAGGTAAATTCTTAATCGAAACAACAACACGAACCTGATAACCCTGCCATGGTAACCGCCCTTTTATTAGAAATATCAATGTGTATGCCAATGACTCAAGGTCATCCCTGCGACTTCCAGTCCGACCCAAATGCGCATGTACACTAGCATACCTGACGGTTCCCCTGATAGAAGAAATAACCCAAAGATATTAACACCTAACATAAGCAGTACGATGTGACATTTTAAAACAAGGTCTACACACCTGAAAACATCTGGCCTCTGATCATAATCAACATGTTGACCAGACTGTGTGTCTTTCCATCTTGAAGCTGATCAATTGAAGAGGAAGAAAACACTAACAGTTAACCATCATGAACTCATGCTTGACGCCTCGAAAAGAATATACAGTTAATGGGGAAGAGACAACTGAGAAGACCATACCTAAACCGAGATCAATAAGGTATAGCTTCTTCTCATCAGGTGATCCAGGTAGACCTAGTAAAAAATTTTCGGGCTTCACATCTCCATGTACAAACCTTATTCAAGCAGACAATTAAAAATGACAATCAGTTGAAACTATGCGAAAAGGAGGGAAAATTCAACAAATTGTAGAAAATTATAACATGACTTACCCCTTCAAATGAAGCTTTTCAAGAATTGATATCGACTCCACGGCAATGCATGCAGCCATATTCGGTGACATCCTATCATAGTACAATATATTACCAAAACTGAACCAGTATAGTAGATACATGTAAACATGCCCGAAAAGGTATGACATAGGGGGGGGGGGGGGGGGGGGTCTATTTCTTACGATTGTCCTAGATTATTCCAAACATCCCAGAGACTAGGACCAAGCATATCCATCACCTGAAATATTCAATAATATTCGTTAAGATTAAGATATATAAAATAACTTGGGAGTTAACAAACTAAGAAGCTAGAGATTAAAACTCACAAGAATGTAGAAGTCTCCCTGGCGACCCTTGTAGTGCACGGAAGGAATCCCATAGCACCCATTTAGCGAACTTTTTATTTCATGTGCAGATTAAAATGGAAAATGTGAGGATTTAAACAACTGGAGTAAATTATGTAGAAGTAAAAGCTTGCTAAAAAATTTATGACTAAAAACGCCATACTTGTAAACTTGCCACTCATAAGGTGGACCATAATTGCAACCTTTACTGTTCCGATGCTCAAGCTTCAACGCTACCTGTGACGAAAACATCTCACGACATTAGCCCCCAAGTGATTTGACCTGGAAAAATCTTTAACGTGAGCACGAGTTTCTCGGAAATACCTCAATTGCATCTGGTCCAATTCTATCACTACCACCACTTGTCCTCCGCCCAACATAAACTTGGCCAAAACCACCCTTACCCAATTTCCTTTCTAGCCTATATACAGGAGAATTACCCACTTGTACCTGCAAGGAGTAACACAAATGGTATTCAGTCAAGATCTTCCCTGAGGTGAACAACAAAATAACTAGGGATGTTTGACGGTAAAAGATCGAGGATAAAAGATACGCAGCTGAAGCACATGCGATTTGATGCTAAAACATTCATCAATTTCAAGCAAAATCAAAACAGAAATAATTATTCGAATAGTTTCTGGAATGCTGAAATGAAGAAACCACTAGTTTTGTTTGAAATTGTATTAGTAATAAAGTAGTTAGCTTTTAGTTTAAGAGCATACTAGGAAAAAAGTTTTGTACTCAGCCGGTTTTTGTCATAAGCGAGGCTTACCCAAATAAGCAACTTAATATGGATTATTTAAGTAACAAATAAATATAATTAACAATAACGGAAAGATATAGTATGTAATATGGAGCTACCGTTTCAGGAACAGGGGTTGTGCTAGCTTCTTCTTCAACTCCCACTATTTTGTCAGCACTCCGACCCTCCATCGCAATATCTTTGTCGGCCACTACCTCTACTCGGTTGAAAGCTTGTTCAGCCACAGCCAATGGTTCAGCCTGAGGAAGAACCTGACAAGGCTCGGGATCTAAATCTATCAACCTAATTCCCCGGCCTCTACCAGCAGCTGTTGGCCTTGCAGGTACCGCCGCCGAAGGCCCTTTGGCTACACCGGCAGCATTACCCCTTCCTCTCCCACCAGCTCTCCTCCGGGTTCTGTTTTGAGCAGGCAGTGCCCAATTCTCCGCTTGATCAACCGGTTGAGAAGGCGGCTGAAGATCATCAAGACGTTTTGACCTACGGGCTCCACTTCGCAATTCCGGCATCCTCGCCACGTGCAATTCACATGCCACTTAGTTCCCTCGGTTCCGCGCCAAAATCCTTTGACGGAAAGAAGTAACAAACTTTACCAATATAGAAACTAATAAACATGTCTCGTAAGCAAAACACCACACATCTGGAAAGCTCATATAATCCATAACTAAATATTTAACCTTTTTTAAGGTACCCTTCCACAAATAACCAAGATTAACATATGTTTAATCTATCATGACATTACCGGATATCAAATTATAAACAATAGAAACTCAATCAGAGAGTAAATTATCAAGTTAAGGAAACAAAACAAACAATTGCTACTATAATCGCCCACTAAGAAGCTATCTCAAAGAAGATAAACCAAAGGCAATACTTTTAGCAAATAGTCAAATACCCTTCAACAAGAAATATATTTTTGCAAAATAACAAATATCTATTAAGCAAAAGCAGCTAAAAACGTATAAAAATCAACACAGGTTTATAGCATATTTGATCCAAAAAAAGCACACCTCATAGATCATCGAAACCAGCTATTTCAGTATCAAATGAAATGAACATCGATAATTCACAATGAAAAAAAAAATCAACCTTTGAGCTGAATAAATCAATCAAAAAGGCAACAACCAAGCTCAAACAACAATATTCATCTTCCCTACATCACCCCCAAAAATTGATTTAAAATATAAAAATCTAAAACACAGAAAAGTAACCGTTTTATAAGCAGCTTAAATCAGATTCTTACTAACCAGACAATTCTCCAATCCGATCATTCAACTTTTCGTCAAAAATACATAATCAAAACTAAAACTGATCAGCAATCAAGAGAAAACACAAACTCACGGATCACTTATCCTCGAAAGAACTTGATCGGACAAGCTCAGATCGTTAACGATATGCTCAGATGATACATTTGTTGGGCTTAATTTTGAAAACCCAGAAACAAAAATCAAGAATTTTAAAGAAAGAAAGAAAAGGAACAGTTTCTTCTTTGTATTATTGGGGGATGAAGATAGAAAATATTCCAAATTTTAGGGTAACAAAAAGATGAACCAAAAAAAACCCTCTTTTTCTCGAGATGGATTGAAATTAAATTTAAGAGAAGATGGAGAAACAGAAAGTTTATTAGGTGTAGTTTTGGGAGGATCTTTTATGCATCAAACAAAAAGGGCAAAAATAAAGCCTGAAATCATCTAAAAATTAAAAAGAAAAAATATATTATTTTTCGTTTTTTAAAGTTAAGTTTCTAATTTTCTTTTTTTTATATAATAAAATAGTAGTGTTAAATGAAATATAAATAAAAATAAGACGTTTATCTTAGATATTCTTACGTCATAAATAGCTTTTCTAAATGTATGCATGGTTTTCTTTTTTAGCATATTATGCATGAATTTCAATTATATTGTTTTAAGGGCTAAATATGAGTATTGGATAAAATATTTTTGCAATTTTGACCTTGTGTACAGAAAAAAAAAATTGTCACTTTTATGAAAAATAATTATAAATATTTGTTTCAATTGTAAATATTAAATAATGGGTAACAACAAATTATTTTGTAGCATATTTTTTTATTTTATGTGAATAAGAAACAATGATGAGCCATGCAATTGTGGTAACCTAAAATGGTTTTGTATTTGTGGACTTACAATGAGTCAAAGGCTTATTATTATTATTATTATTATTATTATTATTATTATTATTATTATTATTATTATTATTATTATTATTATTATTATTATTATATGTGCATAATTGACCCAAATGGGGTGATTCAAATGATATAGACTATCTCCTTAATTTAGGCACCTTTGGCTACATTTTTATTTTTTTTCCCTTTATTTGTTTATGTTCATGAATTTGGACCTGATTTTTATGATAAATCGATTTAATATAATTTATTATTTAAAAAATAAAAACATTAAAAAATAGTGTTACTTTTTATATAATAAAAACGTGTCATTTGAATTCGATTTAAATGAATTAACTAAAAGAATTATGTCCATGAAGTGAATAGGTCCAAAGACAACAATAGCACTTACTATAATTAGAATATAATTATGTGGATGGGAAAAATACCATTTTAGAAAATATATTTATAAGGTATATTAAAAAGATTTGGATTACAAAATGTTTCTAAAATAATTTTCTTTTTCATGACTAATTATATCTTAGTTTTACTTCATATTTATCACAGCAAATATAAAGTGTGTATGGATATTGTTTTAAGTTGGATAATATAATTTTTATTCACCCCATATCTTTATTTTTCTTCTTAATTTTAATATTCACAAAATAAATTACATTATAAGCTTTTCAGATCGAATCAAAACAAAATTCGAGTTACGATGTTTAACAATATTTTATGATATAATATTTTACACATTAACATATATAAATCTAAAGGTATTATCTTTCAAATATAAGAAAATCATATTAAAGGTGCAATGTACTATGCTCAACATTACGAGTCTAATCAATGGCTGATATTGGTAAAAAGTTTGAGGGGCTAATTATTAAAAAAAAATAGAATTGAGATATAATTAAATTTTTTAAAAAAAGTTGAGATTTGATGAAAACTTTGTGAAGTGTCCATTTAAGAATATTTTAAAATATTAAGGACTTAAAATTATTTTTCAAAATTTGTGGGGAACGAAGTCTCTTCTCTCCACCTCCAATATTATCCGACCTTGAGGGTAATAAAAACCAAACCGAACTTATGTTATAAACTTACAACAAACTAAAGCTTGAGTTCTTCTCGTGTTAGAAAGTTCGATTTGAATCTGATTTGATTTTTAATTTTAAAAGTATTGATTTAATTCGAGATAAAAATCAAACTCAACGAATTGAAGTAACGAAAAATAAGTTTGATTTATATGCTTATTTTGGAGCTCATTATGATACTCGAACTATACTCGAATTTGAAAATTAATTTTCTTTCATGATAAATACTTTTAAAAAATTAGATTAGGTTTATGAATTATTCAAATTTAATACATCGTGCTATTTTGATTTTAAATCTTAAACCTAATTTTTGCGATAGTCGATGTGGCACATCCGCGTACACACGATTTACAAACTGTTATATTCAATATTCATCCATTTTGATCTTCAGTTTCCGGTATAATTAGTGAAATATTGTGGTTGAAAAATAAATAAAATTTAGAGAAATGTTAATCTGGACAAAAAAAACCTATTTAGGAAAATAAGGTGAATGTTACATTATCTTATCAAAACGTTTGTCCAGAAAATATTGTTTTTACCTTTAATTTTAATTTTTTAGAATTTTATTGATAATTTTAAATATTTGACTTGGATCCTTTTTAATCTATCGTACTTAAAAAATTATCTTTTTATAAAAAAATATATCATTATTTCTAAGAATTTGATATGTGTAATTTTACTGTAACATTTTTGAAAATTTCATTACGATCATTGTAATTTTATTTTACTTCATGCACTTTTAGTTTCGCTCAATTTGGTCCTAAAAATGAAAAAAAAAAGAAATTGGGGATTGAATTGAGATTTCTTTTGTTTACATGCCAAACAAGCTGCCACACAGTTTCTCAAATCAGTATCAAGCTTCTCCAATTTCTCACTTCAGCCTCTAATCTTTTTCTTCCTTCCAATTTCGTCTAAACATAAATTTTTTTCAAAAAAAAAATATAACGATATTTCAAATATATCGATGACACTTTTCACTGTTCGAATCTTCAAGAAATTCTTTTGTTCGATGAAAAATAGATGTCGTCAAAAAGTTAGCAAAATAGTGACTAAAAACTTGCAATGTCAAGACTTTAATGAATAATTAAACGTTTTAACATTTTAATGACCAAAATAAATTTGAGAATAAAATTTAATGATAATTATCGTAGTTTAAAACACCTTAAATCTCCTACTACCCTATTTCCCCAAACATTATTAGCCATTTAGCCTCATATTCCACTCTCACACTGAACAACTCGGTTCTCCGCCATGGCAACCGGCAACAACCCTCTTCAGGACCGAGTAGCCATAGTCACCGGAGCTTCTCGCGGCATCGGCCGAGAAATCGCTCTCCATTTGGCCTCTCTCGGGGCAAAACTAGTCCTCAACTATACCTCTAACAAGCACCTAGCAGATCTCGTCGCATCGGAGATTAACTCCTCTTCCCCCGGCGATGACGCCCCACGAGCCTTCACTGTTCAAGCGGATATCTCCGATCCTGATCAGGTGAAGTCCATCTTCGACATGGCCGAACAATTCTTCAATTCACAGCCTTATATATTGGTCAATTCAGCCGGTGTTAGTGTTGCACAGAAAACCCCCATCGCCAACACTTCCGTGGAAGAGTTCGATAGAGTTTTAAGGTAATTAACTAATTATTGGAGATTAGTTAAACTTAATTATAGAAAATTTTATTATTTAAATTTTAGGTTATATTTTATCCAGCGTAAACACGAGAGGTGCCTTTTTGTGCGCCAAGGAAGCAGCAAATCGGTTGAAACGCGGCGGCGGAGGGCGGATTATATTGATATCATCATCTGCCGTGGCTTCGCTAAGGCCGGGAAGCGCCACATACGTGGCATCGAAGGCGGCTATAGATTCAATGGTAAAGATATTGGCGAAGGAGCTCAAAGGAACTGGTATTACGGCGAACTGTGTATCACCGGGACCGATTGCGACGGATATGTTCTTCGAGAGCAGGACTGAAGAAATGGTGCAGAAAGCAATCGACGAGTGCCCGCACGGTCGGCTCGGCCAAAGCGAGGATGTTGCGCCGGTTGTCGGATTCTTGGCCACCGATGCTAGTGAGTGGGTTAATGGTCAAGTCATTCGTCTTAATGGTGGCTATGTTTAATGATCGTTTAACTTAATTACAAAGTAGATTATGATCTGAGTTCAAATTTTAGCTTAACGTTTTAATGTTTCGTTTTTCTTTGTTTTTTACTTTGGAAAAAGAAATTTGGGTTTTTTTTTTGTGATTATTGATGTTTAATTTATTTATTGATTAATTCGGATCAGATATTATATAGGTATATTATGGGATAATTCTTTTAATTTACTAATTTATTTCATTTACAGTTAGAGTGTAAATGAAACGAGTAAGGTTGTTAACAAACATATTTGTGTTAATTTGTTTATTTTTAAAGTTGTTTGTGTTCTGTTCGTTTAATGTTTACAAACATATTGATTTAATGTTTGTATAGGGGTGCTTAACGAGTTGAGCAACTCGTGAGCTGCTCAAACTCGACTCAGTCAAAACTCGATAAACGCTTTACTCGGATTGACTCGAATCGAACTCGACTTGAGACCTTAACGAGTTGAGTCGAGCAAAGTTTAACTCGACTCGATAAATTTGCGAGCAGCTCCTTAATTTTTTAAAATATTTTTTAGTATTTACTTTAGTTTGATGTAGTTATGAGTTGTTACTTTAGTTTTAATAGGGTAGTTTTGTGAATGTGTGGATTGTTATTTTAGTTTTAAAATACTAGTTAGGTGTATTTACTCTTTTGATATTTTTTATTTAAATTTATTCATTTATGTTAGTATTAATGCTTATATAGTATTATTAAATGTTACTTTTAGTTAAAAAAAATAAAGTAATTTTTTTAGTGAGTTTAACGAGCAACGAGTCGTGCTTAATGAGCAATGAATCGAGTTGAACAACAGATTTTTTTAACGAGCACGAGTTGAGCACAATTTAACGAGCTTAACAACAACGAGTCGAGTCGAGCAACAAAATTTTTTAACGAGCACGAGTCGAGCACTGCCTAACTCGCGATCGACTCGCTCGATAAGCACCCCTATGTTCGTATACATGCTCTTTCAACTTTCGTGAATATGTTTGTTTATATGTTGAGAAATGTTAACATGCAAAATTAAATAAATGATGAAATTACAACATTGAGGTTCACACATTGAATCCCAAAATTCACCATGTGTTTAATTTAGTCTATACCTTAACGAATATTTAAAATGTAAAAAAAATAAAAAGAGAACTCAGTAACGAACCAGTAAATGAGTTTGTTCGTGAACATAAACGAATTGAACACACATATGTACGTGTTCGGTCGTTTATTAAAGAAACATAAATATTTTGTTCATACACTCGTTTATTTAACTTAATAAACAAACAATTCATCGAACATTCTCGACTTGAGTTTGCTTTTCTAGCTTGATGAAATCTTTAATGTAGTATGGTGGTAGTATTCGTGTTTTAGTACATATTTTGCTTAATTTGAAGAAATAAGTTTATTTTTAAATTTGTACTAATTCCTTTATGTTACGATAAAAATATTTTAAAATTCATATAAAAATTAAAAATCAACAGATATAAATTAAATAACCCAAGAATCCTTTAAAATACAAAAGACGCAAGAATCTAAGAGAAATAAGCTGGCAAAAAATAATACATCGGATATAATCTAAATGATCAAAAGTTAAAATAGTAAATATGATGTTAATACTGTAAAAATGGCTAATATTACCACCGAGGAACTTGATGAAGAGGAAGATGAAGAAGCAATCTGAATGATAAAATTGCAAGTCCCTTGTGATATGTTCTGCGTTGTAATTATGCCCAAACCTTGAAAATTGCATGCCATGTCTTTCTGATTTTGCACCTGGTAATACATGTTAAACGCATACGAAGCGTTCCCGTTGGCATCGAGGCTGTTACACGAAGACCCGAATCCGAGAGCCGTGCAATCGGCAAAAGTGCAAGCGTAGTTTATGTTGTCGACAAGTTTGCCGACATCCTTAGCATTTGGATTGAACATACACCATTGCTGGGGGAGATATTTGACATCCTTTGCACCAGTGAGGAACTTGTTTTGATTCTGACCTGAAAGGTCTAATGGGAATTTAGGCTGCCCGTCGTACCGAAAGATCCCCCAATGACGCTCGAAATCTCCCGGAGCAATGCTCTTGGCATCCTCGTCGATGAGTCCGAACAAGTAAACTTCAATGGATCCCGGACGGAGAGGCGTGCCTGTGTTGGCTGCAAGTCTAGGCAAGAGTCCATTGTAAAATCTCAGAGCATTAGCCATATTGGCATTCTTGTCACCATCTGTAGGCCAACCAACTTCCCCAATAATAATAGGCATATCCCCATGGCCTACTGCTTTCAAAGCCGAAACCAATGTATCGAAGTTGGCATCGAAAACATTAGCATACTGAATCCCGTTATCGACGATCGGATTTCCTCCGTCAAAGAAAGCATAATTAAAGGGGAAGTCATCATTCCCATAGAGACTGAGGAAAGGGTAGATGTTCACAGTGAAAGGTGCACTGTTTTTGGCTAGGAAATCGACGATTTGCGACATAGGTCCACTGATATCGGTCCGGAACCGGCCAGCAGACGGAACAGGGTTGCTTTCGGGCGAGTTGTAGACATCAGCATTTAAGGGCACAGTAGCCTTTATGGTATCCCCAACACCAGCATCATTAAGGGCATTCTGAATGTTTTGAAGAGCAGGGAATGTGGTGTTTAGAAATGAACCATTATAGGATGTGAGAAATGGTTCATTTCCAACAGCTACATACCTGTGAAAACAAAGTGAAAACTTCAACATACTAATATACATTTCCGGAATCGCACATCTGAATCCGAATAACATTTTATTTAAATTAAACAGATTTACACACTTGTACTCGAATCCGAATAATTAAGGATTTAAACTAGTGTCATTAATGCCAACAACAAGATCTTTCTCATAAACTTAAACAAATCTTAAAAATGGTGTCTGCAAAAAGAAATCAAAACCTGAAAAACCCAAAATCATAAAAGTTATGAACTTACTTAATGTTAACACCTCCTTTGAAGTTATATGTGGTGATGTTTTTCTTGACCCATTCTTTAGCACGGCCATGGCTGTTCATAGCAAGAAGCTGATCGTTGGGAATGGCGACCATTACTTCAAGATCACTCCCGGCAAGAGCATCCATAGTCTTTGAATCCGCATCGAAAAGCTTCACTTTTGTAATGCCGTTGTCTTTTAACATCTGAACCACTGTTTCCGGGGGCAATTTATGGGTCGCCATTGTTCCCCAGTTCACACCAAGACCATTAACAGATCCACCAAAGAGGAGATGAACACAAAGGAATAATGTTGCCAGAAACCCAGAATTTCCCATGTTTTTGCTTGAGTTTTAAATGAAAATTTTCAAAATGGTAAGGCTAAAGAAGTTGCCAAAACAAAGAAAAAGCAAGGCTTTATAATGAAGTTTATTTATTGATTAATGAAATCTTGGTTAAAAAAGAAAATGAAATGCGGTTTATTTGCAGGATCAACCGAAACTCAAGCCATTCTTGTGATCATGGGAGAGAGAAACAACACAATTTTTATATAAAAAAGGGAGAAAATTTAAACTATTTTTTCTTTTGTAGATTTCACTAAAAAAATTCAAACAAAAACGAAGAAAAACAGAGCACAGAAGAAAACCCAGAACGGAAAGGGAAGAATTGGTAATGTTTCGGTGAATCGGAGGGAGAAAAGATTGGAACTTTATGGAATATAAAAGATGGATTATTGAAGGAAATATTGATAAAACAAAGGGAGGAGTTGAAGAAGCAACAGTGTATAAACAGAGGAAACGGTACCAATAAATTATGACGCGTGTTTAAAACGACACGGATTTTTTTTCAAAAAGGTACTTCCGCATATTGACAAAGAGTCGACAAACGTTTATTTTTCTTGCCAGATCACCATAATTTAAAATTTAATCATTTCTATTTTCTTTCTTACAGTAATTTAGGCTTTAGTCTCGTTTAATCCGGATTGATTAGTGTCGTACATTTAATTTTAGTGAGTGAGATACCGAATAAAATATTTCTGCACATACAGGTCTCGAACTGAAGACTTCGTTAAATGATTCCAAATCTTACTATTTAGACCAACTCGTTGAACATTAATTAATCATTTTTATTTTTTTTCAAGGTTAATTATTTGATACACTGGCGGTGAAAACTAAAAGTTTTCACAAACGCCTTTAGTTTAAGGGTTTAAGGACTTAGTTTATGGTGTAGGGTTTATAGTTTTAGGTGTAGATGTTTATAATTTAGGGGTAGTGATTAAAACTTAGAGTTTATGATTATAATTTAAAGTTTATATTTAAAACATAAATTCTCACCATATTATCCTAAAAATTAAACCATAACATCTAAACCTTAAATTTCAACCACTAACCTTCAATCTTAAACCCGTACAATTAAACACCTAAATTCTACACCCTAAAGTAAGCCCCTAAACTCTAAAACTAAATCACTTGTGAAAACTAAAATTCCACCGCTAACGTATTGAATATAATTCCTTTTATCAAATAATCATTTATACTTCAATTATAAAACATCGAAAATTATCATTTTTCAATTCTTAAACCAATGAAATAAAATTTGAAACATTAAAACTGAAATAGAAATTGACACGTTGGCAATTAGATAAACATTTTCAAATAAAAAAATACAGATATTCAATGTCTATATAAAAAAGTATTGAACAATAAAAATACGGTATCACAAAGTAAAATCTTTAGTTGGATTTCATTTTTAGAAAATTATAATTTACTCTCTTAAAAAAAATAATGTGACTTTCTTAAAATTTTTAAAAGTTCATATTATATTTTAAAAGTTTTAAATATTTATAATTAAATCTCCTTCCATATATTTTTTAAATTCTCATTAAATCTCTCAAAAATTAGTTTAATTTTAAAATATTAAAACGAGCTCCCCAAATTATTTTATCTATTTTTGTCACTGTGTAAAATTAACCTAGACCATGAGTCCATAACGTTGCATAAATGTAATATAAAATAAATATTAAAATAACAATTTTTTGGTTGTTCTCCTAGGTTTCTAAAATTTTATCTTGATTAATTCAGATCGACACGCGTCATACATTTGATTTTGATAAGTAAGTCTTCCAACGAAAATTTTTTTACATACACAAGATTTCAAACTCAAAATCTACTTAAGCGATATCAAATTGTTTACTACTTGAACCAATATCATTAATTTACAATAAAATATTTTATTAACCTTTGTTTTATGTGAGGCATGTGGTTTAATTTGTATTAATTTTTAAGGTTGTCGGTTACCGACAAGATAACACGTAAGTGTGGAAAAAAGTGAGTTTTGGAGATTGATCAAGATTTACGAGGATTTTTCGAAGTAATTAATGGGTAGCATGCCCGTGAGATTCGGCGGGTCTCTTAATTCTAAACTTAAACATGTACTGTACTTATATAAAATTATTTGTATAAATTGATATTATGAGATAATTGAGTATTAAATTAATCAATAAAATAAAACTTTATTTTTATATTATTTTATATATTTTCCTTTTATATTTTTGTATGTTAAAAAATAAAAATCATCATGTAAAATAAATTAAAAATTGAGAGAATTTCAAGTTTAGAGTTTATAGGTTAAAACCTAAATCCTTAATTATATTACCTTAAACCTTAAATCATGAACCCTAAATTCTAATAATAAACTTTAAAATTTAAGTCCCTACACTAAAATCCCTAAACTTTAAACCTTAAATTAAAACTCTAAACCTTAAAATAAAATTAAGACATTTGTAGAAACAAAAACTTTCTACCGCCCATGTATAAGATAATATTCCATAAAAAGTATGTTAAAAATGTACATGATAGAAGAAAGGAAGGTACCTAACTACACAAATTTTAGGAAGGGTAAGATTTAAGGAATTTGATGTTAAATATAACGAGAATATGATACGTTTAATACATACATAGTACTTTTGAATTTGCTTTGATTTTAACAAAAACAAATTAAACATTCCTTGTTAATAAGTAACATAACAAGGCTTAGCTGAGTGGATTCATAAACACAGGCGAATCTATGTGGATTATAGAATAAGTTAGTGTATATCTTGAATTTTTAAAGTTTACATATTTGTCTTCAATTCTTTTAATTTTTACAAATTAATTCTTATTTTTTAGATAATTATGAGTTGTGTCCACAATAAAAATTTGAGATTTTATACCGCCTTCGAAAATATTTATGGATTCGTAAAACATGAAGGGTAAGAGTGAAGATTGAGATTGGATAAAGGGAAGGTTCATATGAAAAGGAGTGTTTAAGCTAAGGAAACGTTAAGATGAAGTAATCAGAGTTTGTTTGTAATTTAAGAAAAGGGCATATAGTATTCAAAGGCACTTGTGAAAGCAACATTTCAGCCATTGCTTCTGCTCAGTGCTTCTCTTCTTCAACTTCAAGGACGAGTCATGATCAGATCAAGCTACTATTTTGATTTTCAGGTGATCCCTTAACTATATAAAACTTACAAAAGAATCGAATAACATAAAAAGTTTGATGTTATAATCAGCCAAAGAGATGGAAGTAATAGTAGGATAAATCCTTCAAACATAAGTTAGAAATGAATTGAATATATCGGTGTCAGACAAATATCCATATCCGGCACTCGTTCCCGAGTCCGAGTAAAATAAACAATCACCAACACCAAAAATGTTGAGTAATTCTATCTACCTCATTGTGTAAACTGTCTGTCACATGTTCATTTTCCATATTTCCAGGTTAAACTTTCTGTACAACACCAGAACCAAGAAAATCCTTCACAGAATAGCTGCCAATCCCACAATGTCGCCGTCCTCGATTGTATTTCCCGGAGTATTGACTGAACTGCGCGGCCGCGCTGAAATGGAGTGCAAGGTAAATTCGTAAGCACATTTCCACAGAACAGCAACAAAAAGGAAGGCAATCAGATGAAAAGGGAGTGCTTTACCGGTAACATTTGTTATAATGTTTACGTTTTTCTGAGTAGTAAGAGCTTTTAAGTTGTTCCCAGTAGCTAATAAAAGCAAGCTTTTCATATGCTGCTTTTGTTTTTTCGGACTAGCGGTCTTTGTCAAGGCTTCTTCGAAGGCGTGTAAATCATTCGGAGTAATACAGGGAAGGGAAAGTAAAATCTGGAATAGTCCGATAAAGGCGTGTTCAATTAGTATTACAAAGAACTTTGTATGATCAGAGTGTATACATTAATAGTAATGGAGAAATTAGCGTTCCGAAAACTAACCTGTCTGGGAGCCGGATCTCTGTCAGAGAGATAAAAGAATATTTCACGACAGAGATTAACCAGATCAGCGCTGGCAAAAGCGTGTGACTCGAGCGCCAGACCTTGGATGACTGCAGAAAACAGATCTCTCGAGACATATCCTCGGAGATCGACATTGTTTGTAAGTATAGCTAGAAGAACCACACCAGCAGAGAAAGAACAAACTTTGGTCACAGCTTCACTGTCGGTCCAAGTAAATGCTTCTAATGAAATCTGCAATACTGGAATTGCCAGGCTTTGGTGCTTCAAAAGGAAACTGCAAACGAATACGAAAACTGAGAAACTAGAATTTACCGAATGAAATACAACACAATATAATATCGTAAATCTAAAAGTACTACTGGATGTCAACACTAAAAGAAATAAGAGAGGTTTCATACCCAACCATAGAGTTTGATGCAAATGCATCCAAATCTTTTAGAGAAGACATGTCCACACGGCCGACATGCCCTGAAAGTTCTAAAGAAGGAAGGCTAGAGTTTAATCTCGGTGACGCTATAGTAGCAAGGAGCGAACATATTTCACGAGTTAAATCTCGGAGTAACTTTTCCTCCATCACTTCCACTTTCAGGTCTGACCCAGTAAGGATATTGTGATGGTCGGGAACCTTTGCCCGGCCTTCACGCAAAAGACCAAACCATGAACAGCTCAGAGCTTGCTGACAATGGACAAATAACGGGTGCAGTAGCTTTTCCAGCCACACCTCCCACATGTCGGTAGGACAAGACTTAACCAGCGGAATCAAAACAGAATGAACAAGCTGCCTCGTATGTCTGAACTCCATTGACTGAATATTCTCAATTAGAGCTAAAGCAACAGAATCAATGTCCATGCATTTGAAAAACGGATCACCAATGGTTGTAGATAGGCCGATTACATTGTACCTAAGAATGTGGAATATACATCAACACCGATTAGAAAAGACTCGATGAGCAGATGATGATTGAAGTACGCCTTTCAAAATATTAGTTTTGTAAGTTGTGTAGCTGGGCTACGAAATGTACAAATGCGAGACTTACCCACTGTCTCTGATACCCTTTAACCAATTCCGTATATCAGCTTCATTTGGTTCGGTACACCCTTCCTTATTCAAATCAAATGGAGAGCCATCTATGAAAGTTAATGCACCCTTCGACAATTTGGGGTTCCCAATGCCAAGAAGACTGGATCGCTCCACATCACTCATGCTCATTGCTGCTTTAATCTCTCCAGGTAATACTTGGAACACGGATGGTGACCAAAGGGAATGTATAACACGAAGTAGCTGCAGAATGAATAACAAAGTTGACAAAGCCTGTTTTCGAGTTATATTACAGATTTTTATATATACGTCGGCAATAGCATACTTTTAAGAGGGGAGGGAGCATCCAACACAGATGAGAAGCCATTGGGTGTGGGGTAGAACTAGCTGTCGAGCTGTTTCGTATGCTGCCTTTTCTCAATCCACTCCTCTTAAGTGCTTTCTCAAAGAATGTGACAGTGTGGAAAAGTGACCACATGAATGCTGTCTCGGAGCATAAACGAACTAGTCCAAGAGGTTCGGACAAGTAATTGTTTTGCCACTCTATTTGTATCCACTGTTGGCTCAAGGGTTCAAGTAACCACGCCAAAACTTCTTGTTGCTGTTGAGCCCTGCTCCATTTCAAGAAACATAAAAAAAGGGAATGCTTTACATGGCAACTGAAACACTTTAAGCAAGTAATTACCCTGCAGCAGAAGCCATAACAAGAAACGCTTCACCTAGAAGATTATGTTCACCACGAAGCAAACGACCTTCTCTTTGCAAATACGCCATGGTATCAGCAATAGCCTGAATAAGAAACATCGTGACGTTTGGATAAAACTTAGGTTTCCTCAATTGTTATAAACATTGTATACTTCCAAGTTCCAACTTCACAATGCCTTCCCATTGGGGAAACAAAAATGACACTCTTTTCTGAATGATAACTATCTATATCAACATTTTGGAAACTTCAAAGCTTCAAGCAAAAAGGTTATTATTTTGCTTGACCGATGTGTTACCTTCATGTGAGGCAGAATACTTTTGCCGGCAGCTTTGGCTATTCGAATAAACGATGTGCAGATCTGCAACCTTGCATGTCGTGCACTGCTTGTTGAAGGATCCTGCCAAAGAAAACTGGGGGTAAAAAAGACAATTCACGGTCGTCACGGGGAAACAAAGATGGAAAATGGAATACAACCTTAACAACAAAAGGAAGTGAATTTAGGAGCTCAAAAAGCTTATTGATGATGCTGCCAACTGCATCCGGGAAATACTTGAGGAATGGACCCATTGCTTCTAGATAGTGCCCAAGTACTTCCACAAGAGCAGGCTCGGTCCAATTCAAAGAAAGAAGTTCCCGAAGTAAACCTTCAATCCATGGTAAACAGATATTTTTGTTTAGATATATGGTATCATAAACATGGAGACTTCGATAAAAAATACGAAGAAATTGTTAGCAAACCTTCAAATATTCTACACAAAGACAAGTGAACTTCGGAACTGCCCCCAGCAAACTCATTTGAACCATCAAAAATAGAGCTAACAACACTTTCCAGAGCTGCTTGCATGCTTTCCATTATTGCTAAGTCCTGAAAGTTCGGAAAATAACAACAATGAAGTTTCTAATCCTGAAAACCTGAACACGAGGTATAATGGAAAGGAACGAGATGAAAAGAGTTAGCAACAAAACCTGAGCAGGCATTGAAGAATTCAAGAGGTTCTTAATGATCATAATAATTCTTTCAGAAACTTTAGCACCAGCCACAAGGGGTTTGATCGAAGCAATGAACTTGATTAAATCGAACTGCAACGTGGGGAAAAACGTACGTGACATGCTTGAATTTCCGAATCAAAAGAATCTAAATCTAAAATATGAGGTGGTAAAGCCTACCAGCCTAGAACGGTATTGGCTGAAATCACCCTTGCCTTCAAAATCATCACTCCACAACTCCAAAACCCCTAGAGAAAGGGCATGTCCTATGACAAGCTTTTCTTTCTTAATCGTGCGTTGGAAAGATATATCCAGAATCGTACTACAAATATTTTCATTGAGAAAACTTAAAATCTTTCTCTTTTCATTATCAACCGGAGCTGAACTAGAGTCCGCACTGTTAGCAGACGACCCATCTCCGGATGAATGCACTGAAGGCTTCGGCTTTGACATCAAATCCCGCATTAGTGCCTAGAGAAAACATTTATTTGAGTTTAGCTTTTGTAATTAATGCTTTGTTATCACAATAATTTACGAAAAACTTCCACGTACCAGCCAAAATTGCAGGGATTGATAATGAAGAGCTAGCTTAAAATGTTGAAAGAACCCGAGCATCTGGAAAAAAAATTGTCACAACTTTTTATTACTCATAACTAGACTAAGTAGCCAAAACAATCATCAAACGAAAATGCTTCACAATCTTGCACACTAAAACAATGTTACTCACTCAGGTGTCAGTGTCGAACACAGGTATGTGTTCGACACAGGTACTTCAAGGAAAATGGAGCTAGAGCAACTTATGACTAAAAAACTTGCCACAATCTTTTGACGGTCACTACCTGCTGTAAGTAGAGAGAGAATGTATTGTCGTCTCCAAGAATACATTGCAAATTCGAGGAACCCAAAGACACCATACTTTCACATACATATTCTGCAAACTCGAAGTCACTTTCATCTATAGCCCCACCTACTGAGCTAGATCTGACCAAGAATTCTCGAGCTACATTCATCAAGATTTGAAAGATGCTGCTCATTGCCGAATCAAATTCAGAAGCAGAGTCGTCAGCAGGTCTCCTCCTGCATGCCAGAATCGAGAGTTTGCAACGTCATGCAGTAGTATTCCGGGAGAGAAAATCTGTATCTTAATCATATAAACCACAAAGCATACCTTGGAGAGACAAGTTTGAAAAACTCGCAAGCATGAAGGCGGAAATCAGGAGAAGAAAGTAGGAATCCACACCTTTCAAAATACAGAGATATGTGTAAGGAAGGCATCACACCAATGACTAAAACATCATCTTTCGAGAAGTGAAAAGAAGAATATCACACCCATGAATGATGCCAAATTTAGCAAGATCGGACAAAGGTGCCCATTCGGCATAGGCATTTACGGCATTTAAAGTAGCTGTTACAGCAGCCGCATGCTGTTTTGCAACGTCAAGATGTTGTCTACCCACCTCACTCAATGCTTCTCCGAAATGCCTTTCCAATAGCTGTACCAAGAGTTAAGGATCTAAAATAATGCTAAAAGAAGCAATAACTGTTCTAGGAAAGACAGCCATACTGTGTATAGTAGCGGAAATATTTCTGGCAAAGATTGAGTAAGCCCACGTAACAGTAACCTACGCCGATCACCTGAATGATAAATTTATTTCAGTGGGAAGCCTAGACAGCAGTATAAAAACAAATGCTTAAAACATTACTCCAACTCTTCACTTTAAGTACTTGTGTCTGACACCCATGTCTAACTAATATCGGGATATACCCTCCAAATACAGATTTTTATATAAAAAAATTAACACAAACCCCTGTTAGATACATACCCATATCCGACACAAACCCGAGTCCAAATAACACACACACACATATATATACATATACATCTCATGCCGAGAAAATGAAATTATTCAGTTCTCATACAAACAAATTCAAACCAATATAGATAAAAACCTTCCAAATCTTCATTGTGGACTGTAATATCTTCCGGAAGCCATCTGAGCATCATTGAGACCAACTCAGCCTAAAACGGAAAGAAGAAAAAATCTGAGGAATCATCCGATGCATTATTTCGAGAATAGAAAAAGATCATGACTACATGTAGATTACAAAGAGCTTTACTTGAACAGGACCCTTATTGGAAAGGGAAACTAGTGATGGAAGCAGCTCTTGCCAAAGATTTAATCCTTCTCTTCGAACTACCTGAAATAAAGCCAAAAATAAAATCAAGAGCAAATAAGACAAAAGTCAGGCAGCCAGGGCAATGTGTTGAAAACCTCAGCAACGAGGGCAGCAGTTTGACTTTTCAAAGCCCATTCTCCACAAGGATCTGCCATTTCAGACATTAACTCAACAGCAACATTCGAGAAGTTCCTACGTTCTAAAGGACTGAATTCTTCCCACCGCAACCGAACCAAGTGCTGCGAAGATATTTAGATGATAAACAACTTATTGTCAAGATCAATACGCACAATTGTAATCATGAGTAACATCATATAAATCATATAATGAATACTTTAACTCAGAGATTAAGTCTGAAACAGGCCCAGTTTCATCAAAGTGAGGAAGCAGCAAAAGCAGAAACGATCGAATAGTGAATGAACTTAACCTGTAGCATTTTAAACGCATGTAACCGTATTTCTGAAGACCAATCTTTTTTGACTAAAAGGAATGATGTGTTCGCCAAAACCCTTATATCCCCTGCTTTAATCTGAAAATATTAAAGAGGGATAAGTCAATAAAAGTAAAACATGCAAGTATATATGGTCATGATACAAAAGTAAATGCTGCATTAAATTATGATCTTGCAGTCTTTTGTAGAATAAAGTAGGCATGGATTCACAAAGGATGAAAACAGTTTCCCGGGCTTCATTCCATAAGCTCTTTTCACAGGAAGCCTTTAGCGGCATTAAATTATGATCTTGCAGTCTATCTTAGAGATGCAAGAAATCATACACCATGATAAAGCTGATTGCGTTTTGAATCATGGTTACAAATTTCAGCACAATAAATAATTATTCATCCTAGGTTTCAGAAATCATAAAGTCCCAATAATATTACTAATAACCATCAAAATTTCAATACAAGGAACACCTTTTAAACAATTAAAATTATTCTAAGGAGTCAAAATTCAATCAAATCCCTAACCAGCGCTCACTGTTGAAATATCAATAGCATAAACTTGGAGGGGGAACATGACCCAAACAAAGATAGGCCAAACTTGAGTCGATCTTCGAATAGACATTGAACATTTACCAATCATAAACAGCTGAAAATCATATAATAGAAGAGAGACATATGCAGGAAATGCAAAATGCAGATTTTGAAACCTCTGTAGATGAAACCCCATTTTAAAACAAAGAGAAATAAGTAGATGAAACAGATACATTCTTGTCAAACTGCAAAGCTAAACCTGATGGAGAGAGCTATAAGGTTCATAAAAGCAAATTGCAACGACGCTTGAGATTAAACCCTTCAACTCAATTGAATCACTAATCAAACTTAAAAAAGAAGAGTTCATAAATTTCCCAATTTCACATGAACTCAAAACAAGTCGGCTGAATCAAAGTTCAAAACCTTTCACCAGAACTTCAACTAAGAACTTTTACAACTAAAGTTGATTAATTTACAAACAAAAATAAAGAGAGAGAGCCTGAACCCTAAAAAACAAAGTAAATGGAAATAAGCATAAGAAACAGATGATTCTTGTCAAAAATGAAAAGCTAAGAGATACTATCAGGTCCATAAAAGCAAATTATAATGACCCTTTAGCTTAAACGAACAGCTAATCATTCTTCCAAAAAGAAAAAGTCCACAAAATTTCCAACTTTACAAAAATTCAAAAGCCAGTATACTGAATCGAACTTCAAAAACGAAGTCTACTGAATCAAAAGTTGGAAACTTCACCAAATGACATATACTTTAAAGGAGTAATCTTTACAACCAAAACTGATTAATTAACAAACAAAAACAAAACAAAGAGAGACAGGGAGAGAATACGGATTCAAGGTAAGAAACGGCAGCTTTCCGAGCATCAGGAGTAGAGTTCTAATCAAGGGCTGCAACAATGGCTCTAGCCACATTGTTTACCATGCTATTGTTACTATTACTTTCCTCCATTTTGCTTTTCCTGAAACAGTAACTTTTTTGGGGTTTTCGCTTCAAATGAGATTGGAGGTTTCTCCAAGTTTCTGCCTTTGTTGTTTGAAGAATTCAAATAAACTGGAAACAAAAGAATGAAAGGTGTTTTTCTAAGAGGGGTTTATACATGGGGGAGGTTTATATATTTGAAGTCTTCCATCTGATCATCCGCATGAGGGAGGGGATGCTCATGCTCTAGAGTTATTATATTTATTTATTTAAAAAATCTGCAATTAAAAAGGTAAATAATTTATTAATTTTTCAATTCTTTACTTGGATTTTCTTGTTTCTCCATTTAGATATTGGGCATTTATTTCAGTCAATTTTGTCAAATAAGTTTTTCTCGGTTCATGTCTTAACCCAAAAGGCTGTTTCTTTTTTATTTTTAATTTTTATACGTATTGTTTTCTTCATTTTCTTAATTTTTTATGCTTTTTAAAGGCTGTTTTCCCTTAATTTTTAAATTTAAAATAAAAATAAATATTTTATATACAAGATGTGGAAACTGAAAGTTTCCACAAACGCAATAGTTTTAGAGTATAAGTAGTTTGTTTAGGGTATAAGATTTAGGGGTTTAAGTGTAGAGGTTAGAAATTAGAGATAATTGTTTTAATTTAAAATTTAGGGTTATAGTTTAGGGTTTATAGGTTAAAACTTAAATCCTCACCATATTACCCTAAAAACTAAACCCTAAATTATAATCATAAACCTTAAATTGAAACAACTATCTCTAAATTATAACCCCATATACCTAAACCCCTAAACTCTATACCCTAAACTAACTCTCTATACCCTAAATATATTTTATACAGTTGTTATACCTAATTGATCAAAAATAAAGAAATAAATAGCTACAAAGTGCTAGTCCATCTACATAAATATTTTTCGATTTTTCTTTATCAATTATACATATATATATATATATATAATGTACATTATAATAAAATGTTTTATTAAATAAGTGTTATAAGTCAAATAACGACCTATAAAAAAATCTAAAAACCATAAATCTAACCTACCCTAAAATCTCATGTATAAGGTACATTGAGAAAAGTCACATAACATCAAAGAATATAGCCCATAGATTCTACTAAAGAGTAAAGATATGTCCAAACCTGCAATGAATTTTCAGGGAAAATGGTGGTATGCTAAATATCTTATTCCTTGAGTAGTGACCAATGGAGGCTCCTGGTTACCAATTTCATACTCATTGCAAAATAAAATAAACTCATTTTTGAAAAGATGAAAATTAGAGATGTTTCTGATATTTCCCAGAAATTCCATCCAAAGGGAAGTTGAAAATACATCATAAATAGGTTTGAAGAACAATACCAGATGATTAACTCAACAAAATATCAAATTTTACAAAAGCATAAGTGCCTACGTCTAATATTACCCAAAAACTGTCTAGCAGCTAATCACCACATGAGATCTTCTATGTTTCTCAATCTTCACTCTTCTTCTTCTTCTTTTTCTCTTTCTTGGTCTGCACTTCAGACTCTTCTTCTTGTTCTGCATGCTTTCTCTTCTTCTTTTTCTTCTCTCCTACTTCAACATTCTCCCCATCATCCTCGGTCCGATGTTTCTTCTTTTTCTTCTTTTCCTTTTCTGTTGGTTCTTCATTTTCGGGTTCATTCGTTGGCAAGCATGCCTCCTTATCAGCTTTCTTCTTTTTCTTCTTCTCTTTCTTATCTTCCGTGGCAGGTGCCTCGGCTGCTTCCTCTGCCTGAGGAGTTTCTGCCTCAACCTTTTTCTTCTTCTTTGGGACCGTGTCCTGCTCCTCAAGAGCAGTCTCAATTGTAGTTTGCCCAAGAAGAGAATCAGCTGCAGGATTGTATGCCTGTATACAAGGAAAGAGCCACTTAAAGGGAGGGAAAAAACACAAAATCTAAAACAATATATATGACATATTAGTTGCACACACCTTAGCAGGAGTTATCAATCCAGCTCCCTTCTTCCGATCCTTGTCATAGACTTCTATCTTAGGCTTGCCTTTAGTTGAACCGGCAGATCGTCCCAATTCTTTACCCTCAAGAGCCCTTAATCTTGCTTCAAGCTACAAAATATAAAACGTATGAAATACATTATGTTTTCTTTTTGCTTGATTTTTCATGAAGCATGTGTGCAAATGCAGTGGAGAAAAGAATAAACCAAACGCAAGTCTATGATTTACCTTGGCTCGGTTCTCAAGTCCCATAGAGTTGTCTTGGTCATCTCCAAGAGCATCACAACGAATTGCCAATGCAGCCTTCGCAGCAAGTGACCTGGAAATCTTCCCCTTGTGTTTTGGTGCTGCCTGACCAACCAAGGACGCATGGTAGATGAGTCCATATTTTGGTGTTGAATGCTTTGTCTTGAGAGCTCTGAAGAGAGCCTTCTCCGCGCCAAGAATCTGAACAGTACTACCAGGCTGTTTGGAAAGATTCAATAAACTGCCACCATGAGCGATGAGACGAGCACCAACAAGTTCACCGACAAGAGCAGTCAAGTTTGGCGCAACAGTGTTCATCCTGTTCTTTAGATAATCATATAGCTGAGCTCGGTATTCAGCAAGGTTGATAACCTGATCACATAGATCTTTTATATTCATAAGATCAAGGTCATTAATTTCAGTTCCCATGGATATCACTGCTGCCTCCTTTAATTCTGTCTCAACCTCTTCCGGTAATATCTGCAAAAATATAAGCACTCTTCAAAAACAAGGAAAACATTTCCTTCAAGCACTTCATGTAAAGTCTAAAAGTGAAGAAACTGATAGTTGGCAAAATGATAGCAAACTTCATATTGAAATCTTGGAACACTTAACAAACAAGTTGGGGTATGAATTTTCAGATTAGTTAATCAGAACTCATACCTCTGAGAAGTCGAGCTTAGCAGCATTAACACGGTCGCCCATTAGTTTCACTGTCTTGGCATAAATGATATTGTCCTGTATGATCTTAGTAAGCTCCGGAAAATGCCAACCATACCATTCCCGAATCCTCATTGCATATGTGTTGAGCTCTTTATCAAGATCATCAAGCAAACCGATCGCTTGAACAATCATTGTATCAACCTAAAAAAAATTATACTATACAGTCATGAAATCCAGGAATGTGTCTTAACATTAAAGAAATTATTTAAAACAGAACAATTATTCAATAGCACACAAAAATACACCTCATATTGGCACATTATCTCATATCAATGCCTCTCCCAAGATAACTTCAACCCCTAAATAAGATGCAAGATTTTCCACACGGATGAATGCATTTATGCACCTTTTGCCCATATTATTCGGAGTCTTCATTTTTCATGAAGTGCCCATATATTTCAAAGTTCATAGATCATTGTTCTCAAATCAAATGACTACAACAGTCCAATGTTTACAGTGTAAACTAAGCATTAACCTGAAGTTACCATAATCTATATATTTCTACAAATGGATATATCCCCACAAATCGCTCCTTGTCCCGAAGGAAAAAGATAATTCTCAATCAAGTTCACAAGAAGCTGTTAATTTATAAGTACCTTATCAGCACTGAACTTCAGCTTGTATCGAGATAGGCTATGAGACAAACCCAGACTCATTGGAGCTAAATCTTGAGCACCTAGACCAGATATGAGTTCAGTCAACTGCGTTCTCACACCTCTCAGCAATTCCATAACAGCAGTATTGTGAACACAATCAATTTTCTGCAAACATGTAATTATTTAAATAAGATTCAGCTTAATGGAACAGAAGAATATCACCATAGAATCCGCATATGCATGGTATTAACAGACCAGTTTTTCCTTAATTGCATTTCCAAGCTTTGAATCAGCAACTCCTAATGTTTCACCCTCACAATGCACGCGCAAGAACTTGCGTAGACCTTTGCTGGGTGCACTTTCAAGTAGTTTGGTTGCGGCTTCCAAAGCTTCTGCAGTGTTCTCAAACTTGGAAAAGGCTTTCAAAGACACAACCTAATGATATTTTAAAAGAAAACGGATCAGCTCCATTGTTAAAGTAGACCCAAAAGGTATGACACTAAAAGGAGAACAAATGTGATCAAAATCCAAAAACGTGATAACCTTTCTTGCAGAGTCAGGAGCCAAGAATTCCTTTGACAAGTCCTACAATAACAAAAACACAAATTTCAATCCAAATTCAGAATCAATAAGTTGTATAAACTAAAACATAAAGCCATTGATTTTCATTCAATCAATTTTTCCCACGGTTAGTGAAATTAAAAATGTAGCTTCCTATTAATTCTCACAAGATATAGAGAGGAAATCACCTCAACTTTATTTAGCTTCCCTTCATCTAAGACTTTGAAAAGGGCAAAGCCCGCCGGAGTCTCGAACAACACAAGCATTTCTCAATCGTCAAGAAAAGCAGACCTAAAACATCACCATAAAATTACTGTCACCATTAAACTTCAAACGAATAAACATAAAGACAACAGAAATGATTAAAAAAGCCACTCTTTTTCTAATACCCACTTCATAAAACTACCTCTTCAATTCATACCCATAAACAGAACTGTTCAGAAAAAACTAAACAACACGGAAAATAATCATTCAATCGTTTTTAAAGGAACCCCACAGCGTTGAAGTCACAGTAAACAAAACCAAGAATCCAACTTTGCACTCAAGAAAAGCTAGCAAAACCCAAAATCAACTAAAAACGCTAACGAATATAGAGGAAGAACATAAACCCGCTAAAGAAAAAAGAGGGGAAAAAAACAATTTCCTTTACCTATGTTCGGTATCCGTCTGCTGAGAATAGAGAAAGGGAGTGAGACAGCGATGGAGTGGGTTTAGGGTTTTTAACTCCGCGCTTATATTGCTGCCGCATTGTTCGTAAGGGTACTTTGGTAATTATGCTAGATTTTCGCAGGAGTTAAGAAAATCCATATAATTAATTGAGTTGTAACCTAATATATCTTTGTAATAAAATATGATGATTCTAAAGATTTTTACGAAAATAACAAATATGAAGTTTTTCTTCCTTTTTTGTAATTTAAATAAAGTTTAAATTTTTTTAATATGTTTACTGAATCGCTTAAACATGCATTTGTTAGATTATGAGATTATAGACAATTTAAATCTGATTTTAAAGAAGAAATTTAACTTAAACCAACCCTGTTTTGCTCGAAAACATAAAATTTTAAAATATAAATTTCGGTTTTATACAGATTTTTGGGAAACCATTTATTTATTTAATCTAAAGCAAGAAGAAAAAAAACCAGCAAGCCTCTTGTGCTAAACCCTATGCACGACGATCGCGTTTATCACGATTATGGACATAATAAATATTACTATAATTAATTTAAAAGTCGAAAGCAGTGGATTCTCCACCTACATGCTAAGATTTCCAAGTTCTGAGGTTGCAGTTGATAGATCCTCAGGAACTGTATCTTTCTTCTCTCTGTTGGGCAACAGTCCCTCCTTGTTGAAGCTTGGTGTTTTTCTCGATGGCGGGGCTGAACAGACTGGTACAACGGATCGTATCCTAACTGGCGGTGCAATGGAACTGTGATGTGTACCACCAAGGTTCATTCTCTCGAACCTTGGTCTGGCTGTAAAAGATGGAGCTCCGGTTCTCATTCTTGGTGGGGCAGGAACCCGAGTTGTCAGCTCTTGCATGTTTGGTCTCATGGAAGAAACTGGGCTGACTGTTCGGATCATCAGAGGAGCTGCTGCATAGGATGGTGGTGGTCTAGAATTTCTGTAATAACTTGTCCTTGCAGGATACTGTGATCGAAGGTGAGAAGACTCGAAGGCATGCGGATTTTGTAATCGGTCATTCACAGGCTGGGAAACTTTGCTTTCCAACTCAACATTCTTCTGTTTGTGGTCTTCCTGTTTTGATTCACCTATACCTGTTTCAGCAGTAGTTTGACCCGGAACAAGCCGATCGATCACTACAGGCGGTGGAGGGTTTTTGGGTGATTCTTCTTTAATCTCTTCATTTATCTCTTGAATGGTCACTGTTGATCTTCCCATGGTTGGTTGAGATGCTGAATGATTAGAGATGCAAAGAGAAGGGCGTGATGTAGAAATTGCATGCCTCGGAGCCGTAAAGATAGGTTCTTGGTCCCTAGCTTGAAATGACAGATGACGATCTGGGCGTAAAATAGACTGCACATAAGGAAGAAACTGAGGACCAGTCGGAGGAACTGGAGAAACCGGAAATGGAAACAGGTGGCTTTGCAGCTGCAACAGTTGTTCTTGCTGCCACATTTGGTATATGGGCAAGGCCATTTCCGGGGGAAAACTAGGGTAAGGCCAACCTTCACCCTGCATAGGATATAAGCTTCGGTTTGGTGGGGTTAGGTCTCGACAAACAGGGACCGATCTCTGCTTTTCATACCAAGAATCATTATACATAGACTGCCCTGCTTCTGATGGTCGTAATGATGAAAGAAAACGAGCAACGACGACTTGCTCTTGTTCTTGTTTTCCTTTAGACTCCGATGAAGGTGATGAAAACGAAGATGAAACATCCCGAGACACTGCAGGCACAAGGCTATATTAGAAAATATTCACATCAAAGTTATGTTAGGCTGTAGTACAAGGGAAAATATGCATATAAAAACATCAAGAGGAAGATTTAAGTGAATATCAAAAACTTTAAGCCATTGAAAGTAAGAAAGTTCTCAGACAACAACTAATCATAAAATGATTTTTTAAGCTTTGGGTGAAACATTTTTGTTTCAAATGAATATATTGATGCGTATATCTAAATGATTTTTTAAACTTTTTTTTTAGTTTTTCCATGTATTTAGAATATCCTTGGAGGGTCATATGCACATAACTACGTCCGGACTCCGATATGTGTCGGAAATGGTGACTTCAAGAAAAATGAAGAATTGGAGTACAATATGTACCAATTCATCAGTAGTTATATAGCAGACTAAATTGTATGTTTCCTTCATTGACTAACCCGAGAAATGTAACCTTGGGAGCAGAATAAACCGTGCACTAGTTTGATTCTAAATGAAGAGGGAGCTTTCAATACAGAAGAAATGAATCATACGTTTTCTAAGGGTTGACCATGCAGCCATTGCTGCATTCTTCTGAGCTTGTTTCTTAGTCCGAGCCGGATCCCCGGTAAAGCTCATCCCTGCAAGGTCAACAATGCATGAAAAACTAGGAACATGGCCTGGTCCAGATCGAACAGTGGTGTAAACCGGAAGATTTAAGCCGGCTCTATGAGCAGTCTCTTGAAGCAGATTCTTATAGACACCTGTTTCATCCTGCGCAATAGACACAAATTTAGGAAATTTTTACTTTATTTCTTTTCCTAGAGCAATAAGTAGTGAAACAAAGTATACACTTAGGTCGACGTATGTCTGCGCACAAAGCACAAAGAACAATCACTCATATTCATGGACAACAATATAAGGACACAAATTAAATCAGCCCGAGTTCGGCTCAAAGAGAGGGGGCAAACAGTTAACATCCAGAGTTAGAACTGAGTTCTAACCGATTATTACCTTGACTTCTATTAAACCCTTATATGATGCCATTTTTCGATGTTAAAAATATGTCAACTGAGTTCTGTCGGTTACTAATAGAGACAAGAGAGCCAACACACACACAAGGTGTTCTCACATCGCAACTCACAATCAACCTGAGAAATACTTCAAAAAAGTATGTTTGGTAGACAAGTTTAGTCGAAGATGAATCAATTTGAAGAGTTAGAACTCCAACAAGAACACTGGTAAAGATAGAAAACATCATTCAGTACGAGGAACTAAAAGTTATCATTTGTCTTTTACAATGATTAAAGCAGCGTCCGATACAAGGAAAGGGCGTGACAATGAAAATGATTATTAACTGCAAGTTTTAGTAGCAAAATTGGTTTCAAGTATATATATCTTTAATGAGGATAAATCTTTGGTTGAATGCTTACCAAAACTCTTGCAGCCAATGCTTTTGAAGGGCCTCGGTTGGCAAGAGTATTTAGCGCTATTTCAGCTGCAGCATGTTCTGCTTGTCTCAAAGTAGAGCAAAACGTAGGGCTTTCAAAGGTCTCTCCATTAAAGTTTACGGTAGCTTTAAACCGAGGAGCGTGATCAGGGCCTTCCCGAATGCACGAATAAGATGGCAGATTAAAGCAACTTCTTTGAGCCAACTCTTGCAATTGGTTCTTGAACATACCTACACACATAAAACATATTTATTCACAGAAATAACCTCTGATAACATACTGAAATTTGTAACCCTAAAATTGAACTTAAAATCAATGATTTAACTTCTCTTTCATATCAAACATTAAGAATCCAGAAAACATAAGAAAGGTAAAATAAAAATCTTCACTTCTCTTCAAGGTACTGATTACTGAAAAAATTCATCAAATTCTCAAGTATCTCTCTCAAACCTTATAGAAAAATGACAAATCCAATATTAATCAAAACTGCTAAAAACCATATTCTAAATTCATCAATCTCGAAACACCAAGCTAAATTCTACATCGGGCATCTAAAAGATTGTTCGAAGAGGTACCCCAGAAACACCAAGCTCAAAAAGATATTACATTTTCTTTCCTTTTCCTAACACTTTCTAACCAACCAAACAGACACCAACGTCTCAATAGAAAACATGAATTTGATCCTTGCAAATCTATCACAAAAACAATAAAAGAGGCACCTTGTCCCCACGATCCAAATACCTAAGTTCGTAAATAAAACAATCCAGAGTAAATGAAAAGCAACTTTTAAATATAAATTGATCTGGGTATAGCCCAAAACCTAAATCATGAAAAAAGAAAAAAATGAAATAAAAGGGTAACTAACCTTCTGAATAAGTAAAACTTCTGGGTATTTCTTTCTTACTGAGTACTTGAATTTTCTCGGGAAATTGATAGGAAAAAAATCTGGGTTCAATGAGAAAGTAACGCCACTAGTAAAGTAAGTAGCATTCTCATTGCACGCTAACCAAAAAAAATATTGGCTGTTTGTTTCACTCCATTCCAAAATATAAAAGTTTTTTCCTTTTTTTTTTAATTTCGTGTTGAATTTCTCACTATTTCTACAGTTTCAGAGAGTGATGATGACGAAAAATTAAAAAGAATAATAAAGGAGGAAACTTTGTTGGGTTTTGATTAACGAAGAAAACGCAGAAAGGACAAATAGAAGTGAATTGCAGAACAACCGTGAATTCGGTTCGATTTTCAGGGTTTATTGTATTTATAAATTAAAATATTTATTTATTTCAAAAAATAAAAATATTTATTAATTTTCTACATAAAAAGTTGAAATTAAAATAGATTTTATTTACGGTTATACTTAAGTACTTGAAAGGCTACGAACTTTAGGTTAAATTATCTTAATAAAATCAAATCAATCTCGTTCTTATTTCTTAAAAATGGATTTCATTTTCAATTCTATCTATTATTATAAAAAATTAAGATATATTACATAAATCACTATTAAATTTTACTCTTAAATTTATTTTAATCATTAAAATTTCAAAACGTTCTATTTACTCATTAAAATTTAGACATATAATCTTTTTGTCAATAAAGTTTAGACATTGAACGTTTTTTTGTCACTCTTAAACTCCAAACGATTATAGATGGTAGTCATTCGATCCTAAATCTCATTAGTAACTTCGTCTCGCCCTTGAGTTTGAGTTTGACTTTCATTTTGCTAAAAGAAATTCACAAATCGACAAAAAACCTTCTAATTTCTCTCTCGTCGATCTCACTCTTACACCGTTGGATAAAGCCTGTTTCTCAGTATATTATTTTTTTGTGCCAATGAAGTTTTTCACCATTCAGATCTTGGAGAAGTTCTTTCGTTCCTTAATAAATGGACGTATCAAAAAGTTAACGAAATAATGACAAAAATTTTAATAATTAAAATAAATTTAAAAGTAAAATTTAATTATGATGTACATATTTTACCAATAAAAAGTAAAATAAATTCATAGATATACATGAAAACATATATAATTTCATTAACCTTGACATGATAGCTTATTTGTAGTACATAAAAGTAGCCATCTTTCGACCCTAGTTTCATTAAAATATCATCAAACAAACCAAAACGACACGGGCTAACAAAACATGCAAACAAAACGACACGGGCTAACAATTTATTTCCTAAAGCACACTTAAGTACGTTTAACAAGTCATCCGTTAATGGTTCCCTTTTTCACACTGCCGTGCCACCATATTTTCTTGCAGCGTCTCTGCTGTCAATGGTTCTGCCGTAACTGCCGATTGGCGGCGTCGGTCCGACGGTTGCACCACCATATTTTCTTTCAGCTTCCCTGTTGTCAATGGTGTTAGGATATCCATACCTGGAAGGTGGTGGTTTACTTAAGTATTCTATGGCAGTACCGATATCACTCGTTGGTTGGCTAAGATTAGACCCACCGTGACTCGGCTTAGCCCATGCACCGCCGCCGGTTTCGGTGGTCACGGTTGGTGTTTGACGCCAATGTGTTGCACTGAGAGGACCGAACTTGTTTGGTCGGCTAGCTTGGTTTTGGACTTTGGTAAGGAAATCCTCTACTTGTGCACGTTCATGAACCGGACTCGAAGGCCGGTTGGTCCATTTCTCTTCGGTATGATACCGAACAGGACTCATACTCGAAGGGCGATCAATCAATTTCTCTTCGACATGATACTGGACTGGACTCGAACTCAAAGGCCGACCGTTCCACTTCTCTTCGACATGATACCGAACAGGACTAGAAGGCTTAGTCCATTTCTCTTCGACATGGTACCGAACAGGACTTGATGGCCGATTCCATTTCTCTTCGGCATGATACCAAACAGGACTCGAACTCTTCCTCCATTTTTCAGGACTTAAAGGCCTAGTGCTCTGCTTGTATTCGACCACATAAGTCGGTACCTCCACGACCTCGGTCTTGGTAATGTAGTACTCGGTCTTGCCATTCGGAGTAGTGTAGGATTTGACAGGGTTCCTCCTCCCATTGGAATCAATGTACATAGGCTGGCCCTTATGATCCGAATCATAGCTTGTTTTGCTCCGCCCATCGGCAGCGCCGAGCGGAACAGCGCCGCTGTTGTAGGTCGTGTAGCCGCCCCGGTACGTGTAACCATATCCGGCCATTGTTTTCTACAACTTTTGGAGTTTTCTTTCTTACTTACCAAAGATGTTTGAAGCTCTCTTTATATAGAAAAATTTTGGTGTTTTTTAGCTTGAACTTTGAGGATCTTATGCCATGAACTTTGAGAATCCCAAGTTTTTCCAATGAGAAAACTGTTTAAAGAATCGGATTCTTTTCATTTTTCGGACAATGACTTCCATTAGCTGTCTGAACATATGCAAATTTCATATTATTCTGACATGAAATGGACCTTCACAATGCACAATTTAGTGCCAATCTTATCAGAATAAGAAGATGAATAGAATCACTTTAACTTGATGTGAAGGTATGAAAATAGAGCAATGAAAAATAATTAATAATACGGATGAAAATCGTCTACTTCTAATTATGCCCTCATTAGTGTTTCTATTTTAAAATAGCGGGTTTAGGGTTTGGAGTTTAAGATTGAGGCTTATCGTTAGGGTTTAGAGAATTAGTGGTAGTGTGTATTTTTTAGGGTTTAAAATATAAAAATTAAGGTTAGGCCTTAGAATTTAACTTTTAATTATTTTTTAATAGAGGGTATATATGCATAGTTAGGGGTAGAAGCTATTTACTCTTAAAAATACATGTGACATAAAAAGACATGACATTTGTTGTGTTCTGATTGAGAAACTTTAATTTAAATATAAAAAATTCGTTTTAGATATTAAATTGGTAACAAAATATAACTTAAAATATCAAAATACAATTTAATTCTACAAAATAAAAAAAATGATTTTTTTCAATGTATTTCTTTTTGTCAGTTCTTTAAATCTGTTTAAATTGATTCTCACCGGTGTTTTGAATTTTTCAAAATTTTGATATATTTTCAACAAAATAATTGATTCAATTAAACCAACCACCCACTCACGAGCTCCATATCTACACCTAACAATAAAAGCTTTCTCCAAATCTATACTATACCTAGTTTATTTAGAAATTAGAAATTATGAATTGGCTGCCACGTAAACAATATATTTTATCCAGTATCTTTTTTGGTTCAATTTGCTTCTATACTTTAGTTAAATTATGGTTTATGTCCCTATATCATGTTCAAAATTTGAATTCAATCCCTAAATTCTAACCATAAACCCTAAATTCTAAACCCATAAATCATAAACCCTAAACTAGATCCCTAAATCCTAAAATTAAGACGTTTATAAAAAAATTCCGTTTTCACTGCCGGTACATACTTTGATTTTCTCGTCTAAATGATCATCCGGACAATTTCTTGCTCTAAAAACTATTGAAAATGCACAAAGCATTGAGAAAATTTCTAAAAAAAACAAGACAATAACACAAATTAATTGTCCTTTTTTATTTCCAGGAGATAAAAAGAAACCCACTTAGTAACAATAGTTTCTATGACCTCTCCCCACAATACAAATCTACAGAGCTTTCGACATCATATACGATATACCCAGCTTTTTGCACAGAACTTTACTTCCAGCTAACTGTCCCCCGGAGTTTACAAACTGTTCCGCCGCTTGCATTTCGACCCTACAGCTTTTTCTCGGATGTACGGTGAAAGCATGCACTACACAAAGACCAAAACTTTAAGACAGCATCTGATTGACTTTGAAAACATTTAAAAGATGATCGTCTTGATGATGTCTGGAGAATGCCCCCAGCTTGAAAACCAGTCGTCTTTCCAAATATACAAGGATCCGACATATATTACTGATATAGGCAACTCGGATGAACAAAATACAATTCCAAACACTTTACAACAGTATGAGATTTCCACTCCGATATCCCGAAACAAACCTGCTTCCCAACAGATAAAAAAAGATACAGTTCAAACACTATATGATCGGCAGAATTTTTCGGAAAAGTTAAATTATGAAAACTGATATTAATAACCAACTTACACCAAACCTGTTCTAACACACCCAATTCATTAGACTAAGCCAGTTTCGGCCCGGAAATTCAGTTCTGACCAACTTTTGCACAGTCCTAGTTAAAAGCAATACAGGTAACTTAGCCACTCACCTTCTCCCAGAAGTCCATAAAATCACCTGCCCTGAATCACTCTATAATTAAGTACCAAGTCTTCAGGTTTCTTCCAAATGTAAGCCCGCACAGTAGCTAAGCTCATGTCTGGAGATAAAACCTGGAACATATAGGAGCAATCGAATAAGCGACTTTAATAGTAGGATTGAACTTGAACTAAACAAGTTGGAATGAATAATTTTAGTATGTTGATTTCAAACACAGCATGGAAAATGATGAAATAAACCACAGCTTTGAAAAAGGGATCAAGGCTCTTAGCCAATGGAATTAAAAAATCTAATATGTGGTTTACTTGCCTGATTATTGCATAAAATCTCAACAGAAGGCCGAAGCTTTGGCCTAGGCTTCAATCCAGATCGAAATGATCCATCTCCAATAGCCGAATGCTGCAATTGTCCTCCAAGTCCAGGAGCAAATGACCCATCGGTTTTTGCAGTATCAATTGGTTTGTCAAGCACCATCTTTTCTATGACATAATTAACAACCTACATAATCATATCGGAGAGAACGCACATTATAATAGGAAAATAAAATATTGATATATAAATACTGTATAAGACAAACTGTTCAACATTAATATACATGTTTGCATATGCCACCTATCAGCATTCCATATCCAAATTTAAGGCATCTTGTTCTTATATATGAAGCAAACAAGCACTCGAGAAAGCTAATGCAGAAGATTATTCTAATCTGTTGATATATTGTGTCGACTACAACAAAGTTAAAGGTCCTATCAATGTATATGTATCCTAAAATAGCATTTCATTAACTCCGAACATTCTTTTGGCCCTTTTGCAGTCCATGCTCCACAAAGCATAAACAGATTCTAGTGTACTAACCCAAGTGAGCTAAATTTGTATAGAATCAAACATTTGCTACTTTATAAAATCACATGTAATGAAAAAAGGTCCTACAGAAAAACCAAACAGGCATACCTTATGTATTCTCAAAATACGAGGTGCACTTAACTTCCCTTGAGTGAGGATCTGAACAGCAGTACCTTCGCATGGATGAAGGTAGAAGCTGCACCTGAAATAAAAATGAAGAGTAAACCTCCATCAAGAGAAAGAGAGAGAGAAAAGAATAATTAAGACACACAATTAACCACGGTTATGAATGTAGCAGTAGTGCGCAACACTGCAGAAGTATATTTCTTTTTCTCCTAAATAAAGAGAAATGCAGACACAAGAAAAATATCAAATAATGACCAAAGGAACAATAAAACAAAAGGCATATTGAAATGTGGACTTAATGACAGTTCTTTAAGTTCATCCCTGTGTTGGTACACATCAACAGCAAGGTCAACCAATAAAGTAACAGTAACATGCAAACAGGATCGTGTCATAGGGCAATTAATAGAGAAGTAAGATCAATTGTCTTCTGATTTATTTAACTTATGGGGTCCAACTATAAAATAAAAACTTAAACCACAAAACATCATTTTGTTAATTTTAATACTATGCATTTTTTTTACATTTTATATTATTATGAATCTAACATACCTATATTGCATATTTTTTTTCATTATCATTATTCTTTTGAAATTCTAATACCTTATTCTGTTTGAACTATTTATCCAGACAAAATAATTACAAATATTAGTATTTTGAAACAATGCATTTTACAATGCCGCAATTTCAAATTTCTTCAAAAAATTTAATCCAAACCCAATGTTAGGATTTTGATAAAATTTGACTTACGTTTTATTACTCCATTTGTCCTTTAAATAAGGATCGGTATTACTATTATTACATAAATAGGAAACCTATAATTTAGGCTCCTCATAAACAAAATACACAACTAATGTTCTAGAAATGAAGAAAAATCAATTGAAATAAAATCTAAGGAAAGAAGTGAAATCAACTGAAATAAAATCGCAATCAAGAAACCTGTCTTAATTAGAGAACTGACACTAAGGGTCTTTCCTAAGATAGGTATGGCCCACAAAGTATCCACAACATTACTCTCCTAGAGAAAGAGCTTTTCCTCGAGCTTGAATTCTCCATCATTTTTATCAATTATTCTAGTCAAAAGAGCCTCTTACATTAATGCCTAACCATATGCGGTCCATGATAATTATAACATAAGTTCACCCTTCTTTCTATCATTTCTGCCCTTGATGTTTTTTTAACAAAAAACATAAATGAATTTACAGAACCGAATTAGATTCGGTAGCTTCCCATGTGGTACTATTGACCTCAAAAGGTTGGGATGCCAAGACTGTCACATCTTCAAGAGGACTGAAACTGCCCTTGCTACCTTGACAAGTTCCTCTACATTTGTTTCTTGACCTATAGCATAAGCTACTTCCATTCAAAGGCTCTAGTGAGGTTCATAGCCATAGCATAAGCTACTTCCATTCAAAGGCTCTAGTGAGGTTCATAGCCATAGCATAAGCTACTTCCATTCAAAGGCTCTGGTGACCTATAGCTGAACGTACTGAGCAGTACTAACTTTTCTTGAAATTATCGCTGATAAATCTATACAGTCCCTCTGTCCATTTTAGCTAACTAAATCTCCCAAAGGGTTGCTTCCTACTGGAATACCAAAACGAAGGCAGAAATTAATTGCAGAATTCTGACAAGGTCACCACGCTCACACACCCTCCAAGCTGATAATACTCATCTAAGGGAGTGTAAAACTTTAGGACTAGTTAAAGAGAGATCCAGATCTCTTTGTTTTTGATAAAAATAATTGACTTAGGTTTATTACTCCATTTGTCCTTTGAATCAGCAATGTTCTAGAAAGGAAAGAAATCAACTGAAATAAAGTAACATCGAGAAACCTAAGAACTGAAATAAAATAACATTGAGAAACCTAAGAAATCAACGGAAATAGAATTGCAATTGATTAAAATTATGCCTTAATTAGAGAACTGAAACTAATGCCCTTTCATAACATTGCCCAGCACATGTATGCAGTTACTTAAAATTAAATTAAGCAAAGGAAAGTTTAATGAGGTCACAGAAGTTACTTGGTGCCTTCTCGTGGTGGTAGCCGATTGTGTAAAACACAATCCAAAACCCACCAAGGGAAGTCCTTCTCATCCTCAGTTCCATCCAATTCAGTAATTTTCTTTCTCCAAGGACCTCCTTGGGAACCCTCAGTGATAATTGACGGAGGGGAACCAGTGGAAAAATCAAAAGGAGGATGGACCATGGAGTCATTTTCAGCATTTCCATCTACCTCAATTCTTGAATGAGCAAGACTTCTTGCCGTGCCATCTTTTCCTGATAGAACATCTCCATTAGCTGAAGCCTGGGAGCCAAGCCTTTGCCTTCTTTTGGTCATCCAATGAGCCAACAGGCCTTTAAGGGTTTCACGAGCTAGATTAACCTACCAAAGACAAGTCAACACCGGATGCACATCAAAGGGTTCCTGAACCACTTCCCGCAGGTATATGTCTTAAGATTGTCAAAATCAATAGAAAAAAATTTAAACCTTATCATCCTCGGGCTTGCCAATTATGTTTAGATCAACAGAATACATCTCTGCAGAAAAGCATTGAGGCGTGTCCAAATGAACAGACAAGCTTCCAAGACGGGTATCCACAGTGAACCATGCTGGAATGCTTACCTAGATTGGTTTCAAAAAGGTAAAAAGTAAATTCCTCAAGAACGGATGCATTGTCTTCAACTGACATAATTTCAAATGAGTAGCTATCTCACCATCTCAAACAACTGCTCCTTTTTCTCGTCAAATGAAACCTGGACAGTGAAATTGAAAGAATGGATATATACATTCAATAAATAATATAACCATACCATACATATACAAGTGTCTATGTGTACCAAATTTGTAAGTGAAAAGCAAAGAGCAAGCCACTTCTATAGTTCTACTCAAGAAACAAGGACGGAAAATGGAAAACAAAATCTAGTTCACCTGTCCATAGTCCTCGATCACAGCACCCCTGGTTATCTCCCAGAGCTTTACTGAACCAGCAGTATCCTGTTAAAGGAGCATAAAATAATAATAATAATAATAATAATAATAATAATAATAATAATAATAATTTCCCAAAAAGAATATCTTTGAAACAAAAATACGAGTACAACCACATTTACCTTAGTCAATACATTCCTTCTGTTATTTAAAATTTCATGCTGAACTATTGCTGGTGTTCCAGGAATGGAAAAAATTGGTTCTTTATAAACTGCAGCCTGAATAAATGACAATGGCAGAACAGGAAAGGGACGGTAGAAAATGTTAAAACAAATTCCAGACATTCAAACTTCAAAGAGGTATCCATAACAAAGCACATTGTGATTAATGAAAATAAAACCAAATATTTGTTCTTTTTTCCCTTGGGGTTAGGTGAGCAAAAGAACAAATGAAATATAACCACTAACAACTAAACGAGCAGGAAAAAATCGCTACAATTCAAGTATACAGTATAAAGAAAAGAAATGCTACTACAATGCAGAGTTTGTATATTTAATGACGCTTGCCACAAATTAATAAACAAGAGAAAAGAAGGATGCATGGTGCAAAATGTTCTTATGATGAACAAGGTGATTGATGTAAGCAATAACATACAAACATATATATTATATAATACACAGAGTACAGACACACAAATTATACTTACAGGGGTAGACCCTTCTAAGGAAATTCTGGCCCTTGAAAACGATAAGTTTCCAGCCAAGAACGAACCACCTCTTTGAAAGACCTTCTGAGGATTTCGTCCTTCAGCAGGCCATCTATGAACTGAAGAATCTGTCGTTGCAACCCATATACTATCATCATGCAAAGCCAATTGCAAAATTGGGTGCTCCTTTGTGCAAAGCAAAAGACTCTCTCTTGTTGTCAAGTCTGTCAAATATAACTGAAGCATGTGCAAAAAGTAAGTGCAAGTTGAGAGTTAAAGGTAGATTTTAGAAGTTACATTCAAGGATGTCAAGAATTGTCAAGATCACATGCTAAAAAGATTTGGAAGTATTGTCGTTGTTTGATATCAGAATGATTCAGATACTTAGCAAGAGTAGACATTAAGTATTCACATTACCTTTCTTTAAGCTTAAGTTGCAGCATTTTATTTTGTTTTCTGTTTCATTCATTTTAGAGCGCCATACATACGCAAGATAGTTTCATAAGAATTTGATGCTTGAGTTTGTCTTATTTTATTAGGCTTTGAGAACAACTTATGAGAACTTTCAGAACTGTTAATCAACCCTTGACCTAGTGCTTAGGTGTGAAGCTTAGATCCTTATTCTTCGTCTTATCTCTAATTACCAACCTTGGATACTTCCAATAAATCCAAATACCACTAACATAAATTCATTATCGAATTAAATCCTTAAACCTTAATTTACCAGTTACAGATACTGCTAAACTTATCCGCACAGCCCAGGATTATCTTTCTATATCCTTTATTAGTTCCATCTAACCCCAACCTATACTAATACTGAGAACCCCTAATTATCCTAGTAATTTCCAATCCTTTAATCTCAACAAATCCTAAAATATAATAAGCCGATAGTCCTATATCAGCATAGGTTTCTTGTCAAATTCTACATCAAAACGTTAGATAAAAAGGTTTGGCACGAATATGTACTTACGGAAAGATCTCTACCGCCGCTATAAACATGAGTAAACGTTGGGGTGCTTGCAAGTGCCCAAACAGAATCTGTATGCACAGCATATGAATGCACGCAACGCTGCTGACCAAGATCCCATAGCCTACAACATGAAATTATGACCATTTAAAAGGCAAGTTCTTCGATTTTTTATGGTTGAAAATTACTTGTGGTTATGCAACAGAAAAAAATTGCACATACCTGATCATGGAATCAGAGGACCCTGATAAACAATACCTGAGAAGAATACAAAATGTCTATCAAAACTTTCACTAATATAATAAAAACAGCACAGAAAAACATAGATAGAATCAAATAAAAGAATTCACTAAAAGTCAATCAAATAAAAGGATCTAAAAATTCACAATAGCAACCTGCCAGTAGAATCCAGAAGCAGAGCCCTAACGTTGTCCGTATGCCCTCTCAACTTCATAGTCTTCGAACCAGTTCTTGGGTCCCAAACACGCACAACCTATATGAAAGTGTGGCAGGAAATTAAAATTGCAACTAAAATTGATAGGACAAACAAATGACCAACAAAAGAAAGGACATGACCACCTCTGGCAAGATGTCATAGGGGGAGAGAAACATGTTATTTTCCTAAAAACTGAATTCATAAAGAAGCAAAACTTACCTTCTCAGTTCCACCAGAGACAAGAAGGGATCCGCTATCATTCATTGCTAACGCATAGACCGACTCTTTATGGCCTTTGGCAGAAATGGGGACATATCCATGACAATGAGTTGTGTGAGCAGTAAGACTGTTATTCGAGCTAATTGTTCGCAAACTTGATATGGGTAGTGAATTTGCAGACCCATTGATACCATTGGAACAATCATCTTCCATTACATCACTAGACTTTGAGAGCGGAGTGACTGCAGCTTCAATATCCCATATGAAAACCTCTCCACCAAGACCCCCAGAGGCAACCACATTTTTCTAAAATGTTTACACTAAAAAAGAATCAGAAAGTGACTTCTATTTCTATAATATTAAAAATGAAGCGTTGATGCACAACTTAAGCAGCCAAATTAAACATGAAATGTAAATAGCAATATTACACTGACATGAAAGTTTCATCCATGCAGATAATAAAATTCAAAGAATATTTGATATAGGAATTACATTTTTTTCAGCTGCAGCTAGACACGTAACATAGTCTGAGTGTTGACGAAATGTCCTGGTACAAGTCCCATCAGACAAGCAATTCCATGTCTGGCACACATGAAAGAGCACATGTCAATACTTAACAAATTAAAACAAGAACAGCTACTTGTCATACACTAATTAACAATAAACCTTCAATGTGGTGTCTGATGAGCAGGAAACGAGTGTATTTTCACCAGCAATTACAGTATCATTTACCTGCACAAGGAAATTCTCAATCATAATTTACACATTTACAGAGATACATATTATATAAGATAATTAGATGGTGATTTTCACAAACTGAAGAAAAAGAAGACAAAAAAGCTCTCAACATTCAAATTGACTATTAATGTAATTGAAGTGCAAGTGTGCAACATGTATATTTGCTCCAGATGTTACTTTCGGTGAGCAGGTGGGCTAATATGCAATCATTCAGATTGATAATAAATCAAGACATTTGCATTGTAGTAGACCAAAAAATTAATTGATTAAATTATCATATACTCCCAACAAAAAGTTAGCAATAAAAAGAAACTGTCTAAAGTATGATGGTCATGCTCAGAGAAAAAGAAGAAGATACCCAATCAACATGTGACTCAAATGTAGCAGAGCAAGTGGCAGCATCTTCTCCCAGTGCCCATCTCTTAAGCGTGCCATCACGGCTTCCAGTGAAGAGATAGTTGCACTCATCAGAGACGGATGACTTCAGCACAGCCAAACAATTTATGCCAGCAGAATGCTGCAAAAATAATACACACACACACACACATATATCAAAGAAGAGAAATATCAGTGTCTAGATTCAATACCCAAAATAAAGTGATAAAATGATCAACTAGTCTACAATTCAAGATAATAGCTTTTATAATTGAGAATATAAAGAAAATTAGAAGCAAAGTTATCCAAGCTTATTGTGAACATGATGGCCCTACATTAATGTATAACGATGGATGCATGGATAATATAAAGGCTTAGTTACTAAGAACACATGCCATTATTTTTTTCATTTTAATTTATTATTAACATAAACTTCATAAATAATCTGTGTTGTCTCACGGCAGCCTACTCCAGTTCCCTTAAGAAATGCCCTTTCTGGCAATCCTTTACTTCTACAGCATCTAGGGTTCCTCAAACGATGTGATATCTCACACTTGAAACATCCTAACCCCTTCCTCTTTTACTAAGATACAAAATGTTTTTTGTGAATTATGGCCAATCCAAAGGATAAAAAACATTCAATAGTGAGCTAGAAAAGCTGTATCCTGCTAAATATCATCATAGAAGAAAAGCAATAAGAAGATGTTCTTACTCAAATTTGATGAAAAGCACATATAGCATGGTATTGTAAACCTAAACATGTACATGCAAAAATACATACTTAAATGACTATTCTATGGATCATTATAAATTTGAGTGCCTCCATCTTCAGGAATACATAAGAAAACAAACACAAGCTTCTTGATAATATTTTAGCAATTGCATAACATTAAAGGAATATAAAAATAAAATAGCTTAAACACCGATAATAAAAAATGTGACATCACAGCGAAAAACATAGATAAACAATTAGAATCCTAATAAAATATGAATATGCAAATTCCTCGAGATAGCCAAAAACAAGGAAGACGTCTTGTTCACTTCAAAAGGGAAAATAATTATATGCAGAAAAAGCAACAAAAAGAAGAAGAAGGAAAACACACACACAGAGAGACACACAAAAACAACTTCACCTTTGAGTCATCAGAATCATTCAATACATATGTCAGCCTCTTTTCTTTACGTGGGCGGCTAGAATTGGAATTGTTCCCAGCACTGGGCACTCGATGCATTGCGGTGACCCCTAGATAATCAGTGAAATGAAAATTAAAAACTTCGGAACATATGTCATTCCCACTAAATACTTGAATTTCAACATGATATATTAAGTTAGAATATCCTGTATTCTGCAATAAAAAAAATCAACAACAACAATAATAATATATAATTATTGAAATTTACCAAAGTAGACCGAATTTATCTACTATTTCAAAAATATAAATCTTTCCACATGATTTTGAAGAAACTGATTGAAAATTCACAACTAAACTCTCATTAAAACCAAGTTTCAACTAGAAACGCAAGTGTTGCAACTAAAATCTGAATTCTTATCTTAATTGAACATGATTCCTAAACTTGCAATGAACACAATGAAAATTCAGACAAAATTTAACCAAAGTAATCAAACTAGATAAATTAATATTAAAAACAGTAAAAATGATACATGATAACAAACTGTCTGCAAAAACAGAAAATCTAACAAAAACAAGTCAACTAACACGGATAAGCAAACTATAAATTACGGTAGATAGCGCGCGAATTCAACGATCGGATAAAAAAACAAAATGAGAAAAAAAAAGTGAGGAGACTAAGCTTTGAACTTACCGAGGCAGTAGTTTGAAGAAGAAATCGAGGGTGGATTGAAATTAATCAGAATGACAAGGGAGGGATTAATTAAACCCTAGAAAAAAAATTAGTGCGTTTCGGAGTTTGATTTTTTAATTATTTAGATTATTCCCTTCGCTGTTGAAAGAGCTGTGAGACGAAGAAACAGAGATTTAGGCGAAGAGAGGACCATTAAATAAATAAAATTAATTAAATATATATTTAAAAAAAAAAAACTTTCTCGGAAAAACTGAACTTGAAAGTCAAAAGCCGAAGGTGGGGAAAAAGAAAAGTGGGAGTGGCTTATCGGTGTTGTTAAGAAACCGATCCTACGACGCCGTTTAAGAAACGTCAAGGCTTTTTGTAGGAGATAACTACTATACCTGTCCAATGTGCACCCGCCCGAGGATTTGGATTAGAGATGATAATCCTCCCGTTGTTAATTAAAAACAAGTAGTTAAGATTTTGGGAATTAGCGATAGCTGATAGCAGATAGCAGATTACATTAGTTTATAAATTGTATTAGTTGATTTGACTTGCGGATTGCATTAGTTGATTGTATAAAATTGTTTGGTAAAATTAACTGATTGTTGTTAGATTATTTAAACAATCAAAATGACATATAAGGACATGATTATATTCAATACTTATTTGAATAGTTTATTAGTTATCAATATTTTGTATCTAATTATTATTAATTATATCTATAAAATTATTTTTAATATAACTTTTTTTAACATATTCAAATGATTTATATATTAATTTATTATTTATATACTTATTTTAATATAATTTAATTAATAAATAAATTTAAATACATATATAAATATAAGATAATGAAAAGAAAAAAATAATATTAATAAATAATATTAGCTTATAAATAGGGTAAGAAAATATTTAATTTAGGTTATTTTGAGGTTTTTTGTGACTGGTAAGGGTAAAAGAGTCTTTACAACTATAATATCAAACTTCTAATCTCAAAAAGCTCCTATTATGAGCTTTTTTTAAAATTAGCGGTTTCACCACAATCCGCTCTTTCAATCCGCTATTTATCAAACAACAATATTAGCAGATTTGACTGGTCAAACCTCTAATTTTTTACCAAACCTCTCTTTACCAAGCAGGGTCTAACAAGTTTAATCCAAGTGGTAAGCAAATGATATCGCTTAAACATGTTTCGAATTCGAGGTTTTGTATGAAAAAAAATCCTTAAAAATTTATCCACCAAAATTAAATGTGCGATAAAAAATAAATAATTAGAAGAGAAAAACACAATAACATATTTGTTAGATATATAAAAAATGAAATACCTTTGCATAATATTAGTGTTATGATAATAATATAAAATGAAATTAATATCAATTGTAAAAATGTCATTAAGATATTTATTTATGGGTAGAATTTGACACACGATTTATGTTCGGGATTTATAGTTTTCCCTGCTAACCATATCTTTTTAGGGTTTAAATTCGAGCCCTCTCTTTAAATGACAATGTGTCTTACCATTACAACCAACCTTTGTTGGTTGTTCTTATTGAAATTTTAACTATTATACAGAAGCAATATTTAAAAAAAAATAGTATTTAAGTTATCACGAATTAAATTTTTAGGGTAAACTATAAGTTTGATTACTTTTGTTTGAAATTTGTTTAATTTTGATCTTCAATTTTAAAAACTTACATTTCAATTACTTTATTATTTTGATCACTATTCGCTAATTATTATTACTTTAATGACGTGACATGTTAAAAATGATAATCTCTAATTTAACATTTCAACTTTAGACGATATTAATTTAGTTGCGAACTTTTGTTTCATTCATTTTTTCACCTTAAAAAAAATATTTAAAACTCTATTAACCTAAAATCTAACCAAAGTTTCTCACCCTCGGCGACTGAATTAATCATACTATAAGCTATTAATGATATTGACAAATGTGCAAATTAACTGCATAAGCCACAAGGACATTAAATCAAGTTGCAGGCGGGATGGACGTAATAAAGGGGTTGGAGGGGCAGTCGACCCCCTAAAATTTTAAAATTTTTATATGATTTAAAATTTTTTAATTTTTTTTATGTATTTCCTATTGAAAATCTATTTTCGCCCCTTAAAATTTTATAAGTTCACCCCTAGAATTATATAGGTTTGCTCCCCTAACGTAAAGTTCTGCGTTCGTCACTGATTGCAGGAGACTAATGGCAACATGAAGACTTAAGAGATCAAGGGAGAAAAAAAAACATTACTTCAGTATTAAAGACAGCCATAAGCCTTCTTATTTACATATGATTTGCATATTCTTCACAGCATCTTGGCAAACTGCTGCCTGCAAATAACACATTTTGTTCTTGTTTATTGATCCACATATTGCTTATAGTATGGTTAATGAAGAAGATAAGGGCTTGGTTAATCCAGGGAAGGTATAGTACCGTATTCGGAGATGCTTTGCTCGGTTTAGCTTTCGGGTTAATGCATATGAAGAGATTGTTTGATAACAGAACCAGGAAGAAAAATAGATCCAATAACAATAGAATACTCATATCAGATACATACTTGTATTTATTCGACTACAGAGTAGAAAGGAAAAGTAAAGACAGGCATAATCCATAGCGGAATGCAAAATACAGAGATTTTGTGTACGAGGATAATCAACTGCATCAATGAATGGGCATGTTTTCTGCTTCATGCCTTAAGGATTCAAACAATGCAGACGACAGGTAACGCTCACCGGCACTGGGGAAAATTACCTGAAGAAAGAAATAGCAAGCAACAGATTTTCAGCATTTCAAAAGCTTTATGTAAGTGAGCACTTCGGGTTCTCGAACCTATCTCAACTATTGGTGTTCAGATTTGTGTTCTGACCATGTTATCAAGCTCGATGTAAGTGTCAGATAAGTTTTTCTATGTAATTGGAGGTTCATATCCCTACTTTTGTCCGAATATGCTTTGAGCACAGATCCTTTGAGGAAAATGAAAGTCGAAAAAATATCGAGGTTCGATGTTTATTTACATACAAAAAAAAATGAGAATGCTGCTTGTGTAAGACACTCACATCCAATCTGAATGAGCAATGTAAGCTCATGATGTACTAATCAAGAGCAGCAGAAACTGTCACTTGGATTGCTTTCTATTGGCTACGTTATCCGAATTTGGGGTTTAGAGTAAGTGTGAAATATAGGATTCAAGTTCTCTAAGTTTTTTCATATATTCGAGGAATCATACCCTTTGTACCTTCAAACCTATGTTCGAGTGTGTGTCGATATCCAACACCATTAGTTTAGAAACAACGAAGAGTCCGGGTTATATTGAGAATTACTATAATCTATAGGATATATGAAGATGAAGGAGGGAATGCAACTCACAACTATGAGTTTGCCGGTATTTTCTGGCCTCTTAGCCAACTTAATTGCAGCTGCTGCTGCAGCACCAGATGATATACCAACCTGTCAAGATTGATTCATTTAAGCAAACAAATAAGGAAAAAAGAAGAAAAAGTGATCGAGACGGTCATAAGAATCGTTTAACAATCACAAACATACCAGCAAACCTTCTTTCAAAGCTAACAGTTTAGCAGTTTCAATGGCTTCTTCACTAGATATCTAAGAAGTTATAACAGAAGGAAGTATAAATGTGGAATAGGAAACCACCCTGCGTAATATAGGAAAAACGATGAATTGATGATCAATGCTTGTAATGGCGAATGAAATTAGTTCTTATATTAGGTAATTTTTCAGAAATCAAAGCCATTGAAAAGTTTCTAGGAAGCTATCATGGCCATCATATGGGAAAATCAATGGATCAAATGATTGATTCTTTATGCAGGTGAATGAAACTGGTTTCGTATGAGGAAAAACAGATACTATTATTGTGACAAAAACAGAAATTCATTGGTTTTTCAAAAATCAAACCGATTGAAAAGTTTCCTAGAACTGTTTCTAGACTTGGAAGAAAAGGAAGGTAAGACAAGCTAAGTATTTTTGGAATAAGAAATTGAAGGAGCAAAGCAAATTTGGATACTTTGACAAACATATTCAACGGGGTGTTTTTGAGACTTACCTGGACAACTTCATCAAGGAGGCTAACATCTAAAACATCAGGGATGATACCGGCACCGATTCCTTGGATCAGATGAGGGCCTTTGACATGCATCAGACAGCAATGTCATGAAGGAAAAAGTTAAGTACTAGATTGCACAAAGTACAGAACGAAGTAACTTACCGGGTATTGAGCTTTATAGTTTTTAAGCAACATTGAATCCAATAATGTAAAAAGAGTTGACAATGGCAGTAAAAGGAAAAAAGAAGAATGAAGGGTGAAAGGAACTTGAAAAAATTACCAGGTTTTCCACCATTCAAAACTGCACTTTCGACGGGTTCCACGCCATATATCTATATGTCGATAAAAGAAGAAACGTTCTTATTAACATAACAACAAGAACATTGCCTCATTGTCTGAATTTCAATCTCAAATGGGGAACAAACCTTGATCTCTGAGTTTTTCTCTTTGAGGAATTTCCCTGCTCCTGTTACTGTACCACCAGTCCCTATGCCTGCAACCAGTATATCAACTTTCCCTTCCGAGGCTTTCCATATCTCCGGACCAGTGGTTTCATAATGAATCTTAAACAAGAACTCGTTACTTCTTTTAAACGTCATCTGATCCAACATTAGAAATGTTAAATAACAGTAAAGATTCTACCTGTGGATTGGAAGGGTTCTCGAACTGCCGTAGCATATAACCATTAGGTGTGTTCTTCAGTATCTCCTTGGCCTTGTCATTTGACCCCTTAAAGCCCTTGGCTGGGTCTGTGAGGACAACCTCAGCTCCAAAAGCTCGAAGAACGATTCTCCTCTCGACGCTCATATAAGCTGGCATTGTGACAATAACTTTATAACCCCTGGCTGCCCCAATGAAAGCCATAGCAATGCCGGTATTACCACTGGTAGTGTCGATGAGGACACTCTAGCCGATATTATTTCGATATATGCAGAACAAATTTGAATTTTGTTAGCTTAAATGTTCCATAGCTGGACCATTCCATGTGGAAAACAGCCCTCATTTGATCAAAAGTCAACTGAAGCAAAACTGCAAAAGATATTATGTGAAGTTTAAATGTTCTCGGATCTATATTTCTTCCTGGTTAGGTTATCAAACAATCACTTCATAAGAATAAATCCAAAAGCTAAACCAAGAAAAGCTCCTTCAAATACGGTCATGTACCTTTCCTGGAGTAATCAAACCCTTATCTTCTGCATCTTTAATCATACTGTATGCAATCCTGCGGATCGTAAACAAGGATCAAAAGTATTAATTTGCAGGTAACAGTTTGCAAGATGCTGCAAAGAATGTACAAATCAAATGAAATAAAAAGCCTATGCCTGTCTTTAACACTAGAGCAAGGTTCCATCAACTCGAGCTTGGCAGCAATTCGAGCTCTGCAGCCATCGACGATATTGTTCAGATATACCATAGGCGTATTACCTATTAACTGCATAAACCACTAGAAGATTCAAACAAGTTGCAGAAGACTAATGGCAACATCAACACTTAAGTGATTGAGAGAATAAACATTACTTCAGTGACATTTTTCTTGATAGCACATTTGTCCTCCATGGCGGGTTCTCAGAATTCCTGCAATTTAACAAAGGGAAACAATTGGTTTTTAGTGCAAGCTTCTGAACTATTTTTTGAAGGGCATAAACCAGCTCAGATAATAGAAGAATAGGGAGAGAACAAACTCCCATCACACTTTGTCTTGAAATAAGCAACTTTTGCTTTTAATCTTGTTTTATTATGGTAAAAGTCTCAAAAGATAAGCTTAGCAGACAGTAAATATATATATATATATTGTTATTTAATTGTTTTCATTTCTCCAGATTTCAGAGAATGGTTTGCATGCAATAGTAGCTGGATGCCATAGTTTCTCATACACTTTATTTTACTCAAAGTATCCAAATACATAAAAATAAAATAATTAATAAAATAAACTGGGGTTGACCCCTAAAACAATCAGTCTAATTAAAGTTAAAAACTTTAGCATCTATATGTCATTGCCTACTAAATATTTGAATTGTCAATAAAATCTACCAAAGCAGACCAATATTAAAATAATTAAATGTGTATTTTTTTTTAAAAAAAAAGAAATTTTCCAGTTGAATCTACATAATTCAGAAACTGATTCAACCAACACACAGCTACTAAAAGTTGAATTTTAATCTTAACTAAGCATGATTTTTGAAAATGGGTTGAATAGAAGTATCAAAGAATTAATACACATAAACAAAATTTCCGCAAAAGTATAATCTTACAAAAACAAATCAACTAAATTAAATACACAGAACATGAATTCGAGTCGGAGAAAAAAAGGCGGGAAGAAGTGAGCAGAATAAAGCTTTGAACTTACCATTCCAGTCTTCGAATCAGAGATTTTGGTGAAGAAAATATCATTAAAGAAAACTCTTGTCAGAAAAAACTGAATTTTGAAAGTCAAAAGACGAGGGTGGAAGAGATGAAGGGTGGGGTGGACCGGTTCGAACGGCGTCGTTTAAGAAAAATTAAAAATTTAAGAGTTGAATTCTAAACCTGTCCAATTCATTCTGGTATTGAGCTGAGGATTGGATTGGTCTGGATTATTTATTTTATTATTTAAATAATAAAACAATTTATAGTAATATTTATTTATATCTATAATTAACTTGGAATTTAAAAATATTAAGCTTATTTTTAATTTTATAATTTGGATCAATATTGGTTCACCTTGTTGAATTATACTCATTAGGCTCATATGGATAATTAGTGATGTTCATTTCACTAAGACCCGAAGAGTTTCGACCCGATCTGATTTTATGAGGTCAAATTTTTTAAGAAAATGTTGAGTTCGGGTCTGATTTTTTAGGATGATGTTGGATTGGATTTGTCTTTAAAGTGAAAAATACTCTACCCGATCCGACAGAAAAAATAGTTTAATTTTATTCTAAATATTTAGGTATAATTGCTACAATGCTCTTTTATATATATATTTTAATTATCTCTCTGTTTTGTCTAATAAAAATAAAATAATTATTATAATACTCATTTTATATTTATATTTTTTCAATTAGCTCTTTATTTTATCGAATAATAATGAAAATTGATTTTTAAAAATTATTTATGTCGGGTCGGGTCGGGTTGAGTTCAGGTTTTTACTCGAGAATTCGGGTCGATTTCGGATCGAGCAGAACATCATATAATGTCGTGTTTGGGTCGAAGTGTTAAATTTCCGGATCGAGTACGAATGACCAAAAATCCGACTCAACCCGACCCATGGTCATCCCTAATCCAGCTTTTGAACGATTAGTTTAGATACAAATTTTTAAAGAAATTAAACTATATTTAAGTATATCCATATCATATGGAACACACATCATATTTCTTATGATTTAAATTAAATCCTGTCTAATTGATATTGGTTTTAATCGTATCAATATATTGATTATGATTACAAGACAGTAATTTGTATCTATTAATTATTTTAGATATTTAAAATATAGATATGAAAAATTTGAGATACACTAATTGGCCTAGTGGCTAAGGATATTATTTAATAAAAAAATTATGAAAAATTTAATATAGTCATATAGAACACATATTCGGATCTAGCATTTATTTTAAATTCAAATACATAGAACAGAAAGTAGAACAGGAATAGTTCAGAGGGTAATGCAAAGCAGGAAGAATTTGTAAATGAGGATAATAATGTGGCATCAATGGATGGGCATGTTCTCTGCTTCATGCCGCAGGGATTCGAACAATGCAGACGACAAGTATCGTTCACCGGCGCTGGGGAAAACTACCTGAAAAGAAGAAAAAAAAGAAGAAGCTCAAGAATCATTGATGCAAAAACTATCAAACATATCAAAATCATGAACATTTTGGGTTCATTTTTAAGAAGATTCCATCTAATTGGAATATAGGAGGGTTACATTTCGTACTTTTGTCCGAATATGCGTCCGACATCGATACTTAAGTGTTTTTTGACAGTATAAACAAACTAATGTATATGTTGCTAGCATTGGTATATATTAGCAATGTTATCTGGACGAGGGTCGGATACGGATATGCCGATATCGAACACCAATAGTTCAAGAAAAATGAAGGATCTATAGGACATGTATAGACTTAAAGAAGGGAATGTGACTCACAGCTATGAGTTTGCCTGCATTTTCTGGCCTCTTTGCCACCTTGATTGCAGCCGCTGTAGCAGCACCAGATGATATACCGACCTGTCGAGATCGATTCATTTTATCAAACAAGTGCGAATAAAAAGAGAACAAGTAATCGAGACAGTTGTAAGAACTGATTAACGAACACGAACATACCAGCAAGCCTTCTTTCAGTGCTAACAGTTTAGCGGTTTCAATAGCTTCTTCACTAGATACCTAAGAAGTTATAGCAGCAGAAACTATAAATATATGGAAGAGGAAACTACCATGCATCATGTAGGATAAACAATGGATCGGATTATCGATACTTGTAATGTCGGATGAATTCGGTTCTCATAAGGAAAAAGAATACAATCATTGTGACAGAAATGAAACATTGTTAGTTTCTCAAAAACCGAAACAATTGCAATGTTTCCTAGAATTGTTCCTAGGAAAATACCATGACATCGTACACGAATCCAACAGCGAGAGAGTAAAGCACATTCGGATACTTATGACAAACGAATCCAACAGAGATGCTTTCGAGACTTACCTGGATAACTTCATCAAGAACTCCAACATCCAAAACATCAGGGATGAGACCAGCACCAATTCCTTGGATCAGATGAGGGCCTTTGACATGCATCACACAGGCAATGCCATGAAGGAAATAGTTAAGTACCGGATATTACAGAACGAAATAAGTCACCGTATATCAGACTTTGTACTTTTGAAACGACATTAAATCGAATAATATCAAAAGAAGTTGAGAATGGCAGTAAAGAGAAAAGAGAATGAAGGGTGAACGGTGAACGGTGAAAGGAACTTGAAAATCTTACCAGGTTTTCCACCATTCAAGACTGCACTTTCGACCGGTTCTACACCATATACCTATATGTAGACAAAAGAAGAAAATGTTCTATTAACATATCAACAAGAACGTTGGTTCTTTGTCTGAATTTCAGTGTCAAATGAGGAACAAACCTTGATCTCTGAGTTTTTCTCTTTGAGGAATCTCCCTGCACCTGTTACGGTACCACCGGTCCCTATGCCTGAAACCAGTACATCAACTTTCCCTTCCGAGGCTTTCCATATCTCCGGACCGGTGGTTTCATAATGAATCTTAAACAAAGAATTTCATTACATCTTTGAAACATCACCTGATGAAACATTAGAAATGCTAAACCAGTAAAGATGCTACCTGTGGATTGGCAGGGTTATCGAATTGCCGTAACATGTGACCATTAGGTGTGTTCTGCAGTATCTCAATAGCCTTGTCTATTACCCCCTGAATGCCCTTGGCTGGGTTTGTGAGGCATACCTCAGCTCCGAAAGCTCGAAGAACAATTCTCCTCTCAATGCTCACAGAAGCCGGCATTGTGACAATAACTTTATAACCCCTGGCTGCACCAATGAAAGCCAATCCAATTCCGGTATTACCGCTGGTAGGCTCGATGAGGACACTCTTTAGCCATTATTTAGATACATACAGAACAAATAGGAAGTTTGTTAGCATAAAAAATTGTCCTCATTTGATCAAAAGTCAATTGAAGCAAAACTGCAGAAGATATTATGATAAAACAAGTACTAAACCGAGCAAGGCGGCAAAACAGACCCTACCATATTTGATCATAGGCATATCTCACAAAGTCTTGCAAAACAATCTAAAATCGAACTTTTTTTATCTGTACTTCTTGGTTAGGTTGTCAAACAATTACTTCATACGCATTAGTACGAAAGCTAAACCGTGCAAAGTATCTTCGAACACAATACTATACCGAGCAAAGCAGCAAAACAGACCTCCCCACATTTGATCATAGCATATCTGATAAAGTCTTACAAAACAATCTAAAATTTAAGTTTTCTGGTTAGGTTATCAAACAATCACTTCATATGTGTCGATCCCAAAGCTAAACCGAGCAAAGCATCTTCAAATTCGGTACTATACCGAGCAGAACAGCGAAATTGACTTTACCATATTTCATCATATGCATATCTGATGAAGTCTTACAAAACAATCAAGAATTCAAGTGTTCTTGGATCCATATTTCTTCCTGGTTAGATCATCAAACAATCATTTCACATGCATTAATCTGAAAGCTAAACCGAGCAAAGCATCTTCGAATACGGTAACGGTACTATACCTTCCCTGGTGTAATCAAGCCCTTATCTTCTGCATCTTTAATCATACTGTAAGCAATCCTGCAGATTGATAAACAATGACCAAAGGGGTTAAATTTGCAGGTAACACTGAAGAATAGGCAAATCAAATGTGAATAAAAAGGCCTGTGCCTGTCTTTAACACTGGAGCAAGGCTCCATCAGCTCGAGCTTGGCGGCAATTCGAGCTCCGCAGCCATCAACGATATTGTTCAGATACACCATAGGCGTATTACCTATTATCTGCATAAGCCACAAAGAGATCAAAACCATAGCAGAAAGAGTAATGGCAACAACATCAACACTTATTGAGAGAATAAACATATTACTTCAGTAACATCTTTCTTGATTGCACATTTGTCCTCCATGGCGGATTCTCGGAATTTCCTGCAACTTATCAAGGGAAAACAAGTGGGGTTTAGTGCAAAAATCCAAGCTTCTGAACTGTTTATAAAGGGCATAAACCAGCTAAGATAACAGAAGAACAAGCAAGAAAAATACTTGTTTCCCAAGCTGTTGAAACTGAAGACTGAATCAAACAGTTGGAAGATGAAGAATCAAACAGATGGAAATTTCATCGAACGAGGGGTACCTAATTACCTATGGATATTTCAACAACAAACAAGAAGACAAAAAATAAAAGAAGAGGGTTGTATAAAAAACAAGTAAGAAAGCCACTAAGCCTTTGGATGTTTCAATAAGAAACAAGGAGGCCAGTTGTCCATTGATAATTCGTACATAGTAAATTACAATGACTCCCATTACACTTTGCCTTGAAATCAGCAATTTCTGCTCATATTATATAATCATCAACCAGTTAGTCTAACGAGATCTTAAGGTTCGAATCAAATAAAAAAATAAATTAAAAGGGTTATTTTTATTTTAAACTTTTTTAAAATTTAATTCGAATTAGTCAGTCGGATACCTATGATTAAACTCAAAAAGGAACTTCAAAGATATAGGTCATGTTTAGTAAAAAGAGGTTTGGGCAAAAATTAGAAGTTTAAGGCATAATTAGAGGTTTGACCAGTCAAATCTATTAATGTTGTTTGTTTGGTGAACAGCGGATTGGGGTGAAATCGTTAATTTTGAAAAACTCATAATAAGAGTTTTTTTAGATTAAAGGTTTGATATTAGAATTGTAAGTTACCAAAATTTTCAAAATAACCTAAATTAAATATCTATTTACTTTTTTCTTTTTATTATATGTGTATTTAAATTTATTAATTAATTAAATTATATTAAAATAATTATATAAATAATAAATTAATATATAAATCATTCGAATATGTTTAGAAAAGTTATATTAAAAATAATTTTATAGATCTAATTAATATTAATTAGATGCAAAATATCGATAACTAATAAATTATTTAAACAAGTATTGAATATAATCATGTCGTTATATGTTATTTTGTTTGTTTAAATAATCTAACAGCTATCCGTTAATTTTATCACAATTTTATACAATCAACTAATAAAATATGTTAATCAAATCAGTTAATGCAATCTGCTATCCGCTAATTGTCAATAATTCATAAACTATTAGTAAATAATTGGGACGGTTTGCACGCAATAGCTGGATGGTTGTGATCCTCGTCCTCGTTATCCTTATCCGTTCATTTTCTTGGAACGTTCTTAGAATAATGAAAATTGTTTCCATTCTTTCTGGTCAATAGTGTAAATCACTTGCCTACTGGATGTGGAAAAATGTGCATTGTTGTTATTATTATTATCATGATGTTGCTTGAACTTTATATATATGTAAGATTATATTTTAATATACAAGTTATATAAAAATAATTTATACAACACTTCATATTTAAACTATAAAATTTAAAATTTAAAATCTTAATTTTAACACCATAAATTTTTAAATTCTAAATTCTAACTATAAATCCTAAATTCTAAACCCTACAACCTAATTTTTTTATGCTACAACACTAAAAAAATCTAAACTCTAACTCTAACTTTTAAATCTTAAATGCGTACTTCAAGGATTTGCCCAATGTAATTTTGGTTTATTATGTTGACTATTTTGCACTAGTGATAGCACTAGATTTTGTTACAAATGATATTTTTTTTTAGCAGCCCAAAAACAAAAGAATTAACCAATGAAATTTTGGTGTCAATCTAAGTAGTTTTGCCCGTTTCCTTTTCATTCGCTTTGATTTTCAAAAATATCAAATCGCGATAATTCTTTTATTTTAATATATTGATGTGATGCAATGGTAGTAATCTGTCTAATTTTTTTAGTCTTTTTAAAGATAACACATACAGTATGTATTAATGGTGCTTGAACTCGAGTCTTTTTTAGTCTTTTATTTTAATATACTCGAATCTACCTTTGCGATGAGCCAAATCGTGACAATTTTGAAATACTAATCAAGTTTATTTCCGGCGTAACTACGTGATTTTTATAATTATTATTTTATAGTCGATTATAAAGTAATATATGTTCATATATATTCTTAATTCCTTGACAAATGACATATATCTGGTAGACAAAATAATTGAACACGAGTCTCTTAAATCATTGTTAGATTCAATTTTTATAATTTATAAAACAACATTTTATCCTACTAAACCAACTAATTGTTAATATAATTTTTATATTTTAATTAATCCTAAACTGGTAATTAAACCATACTAGTTTAATCAAATAATGCAATTTTAACTGCGACTTTTTCACTTAATCTAGATTGAATACTCATTTAATAAGATGATAAAAAAATAGCTATAAATTATATTCTATATTATTGGAAATAAAGATGCAATACACTAAAATTTTCAAAGATAATCCGATATTATTAACTAAGATATACTAACACCAAACTCAAGTTTCTTGAAACTCCAGGTTTCAAGAACACCTAAAACTTTCCGACAAGTAAAGCATCGCCGTCGATAAACGTCAGCTTCAAGACAAGGCACAATCCTCACTTTTTAGCTTTCTTCGCCGATTCAGCGGCCTTGATCTGTCAAACAAGCAAAATGGTACTCTAATTACATTCAGTCTCATAATCAATTCTCATTTAAATGTAATCGAAAGCAGTTCGAGACAATTGCGGCCGCGGTGTTTGTCACAGTTGCAAACATAACAGATAATTATTGTAGGCACGATTTTGGACAATATTGTTACCATTATATAATCACTATTGCGTTAATGGAGTAAAAAAATAATGAATCTTACCTTCTTCACCCCGCGAATCTTCTTAGCTCTGTTTTTCCTTTCCTTCATCTGCTTTCTCGATTTCTCGACCTTCTTATCAAGTCCGTTCTGAAAAATGCAAAATAAATATCTAGTGTATTGCACCGGACAATTCAATAAAAATTAAACAATGGTACCACATTTGGCAAAGAAAATTTAAACCAAATACGAATAATGGTTACGATTAGGTTAATTAACTATAAAATAAACAGTTATACCAATTTAATGGTTACAGTTAACGGTTACAATTTATTTTACACATCCCTACTGGACAATTAAACAAAAATGAAGAATACGAATAATTTATCAAACCTCAACACACTTCATAGTAAACAATGATACCACATTAGGCAAAGAAAATTTAAACTAAAACCAAAATCAAGAGAGAATGTATAGAAACAAGATTGTGAAATTACCCTGATTAGCCTATACTTGGGTTCGTACTTCTTTGCACTCTCGACGGAATCATAAATCAAACCGAATCCGGTAGATTTTCCGCCTCCGAAATGAGTCCTGAACTTGAACACGAAGATCGAATTCGGGTCCTTCACCTCGTACATTCTCGCAAGCTTCTCCTTCAGCTCCGCCTAACAACCCGACGGCGACAAATCAAGAACATTGTAACACCGATCAGAATTTACCGGCCGATCAAACCAGACAACAACTTCAGATGAGAAAACAGTAAGATTTACCTTGGAAACATTGGGCCTCCCGGGATGCAGAACATCAATGATCTACCAAACAAACAAACCATTAAATCAAATGAAAATATTTGAAAAAAATTAATGGAAATTGAGTGAAAAAGAAAGGAAAGGGAAGATACAAATTGTTTCCTGGAAAGGAGCCTGTTGGTCATGAACTTCCTAGTCCTAATAGTCACTGCTTTGTCCGCCATCTCAAATAAAAAATATTCCTTTTCTTGGTTTCGGAAGCAGCTGCTTGTTAAAAATGAAGTATTTAGCACCTAATGACTGTTTAATAGCGTGATTTTGGGATTAGAGTTCTATTTTGGGTGTGATTTGGTTGTTTTAAGATTTTTTTTGAATGTTTGATTTTGAAAATGTGTTTGGTAATGACAATATAAGGCTTAAATATAGCTTTGGTACCTAAACTATATACATTCAATCAATTTAGTTATAATTTGAAATAATTTAATAAATTTAATATTTTATATTTAAAAAATTCACCAATTTAATCGTTTTTTTTGAGAATATCAAATCAAGCGAGTCCATCGGATCAAAGCAACAATTGGGTAATTAAATTATATCAACAAGTTATGTTTAAACTTTTGTTATACCAAGAAAGTAATATAACATTTCTAAGAGAAGAACAAACGATTTAAGTGAATAACACATAGTAAATAGAGAGAATTTTTAAATATGGAGAGTTATATTTATTGAATTGTTTCAAATTATGACCAAATTGATAGAATGATTAAATTTTGGTACGAACTTGAGATAAGGTGTCTAGTTCAGGTACCAACTTGTGAGAAAAAACATTAGGTACCAAGTTGGGAGAAAATGTATAGTTCAAGTACCAATGTAAGAAAATTTTATTTAAGTACCAACTTGGGAGAATGTGTCTAGTTCAAGTACCAAATTTATATTTAAGACTAATGATAATGATAATGATAGTAAAATTTTAAGTAATATAAAATCTTTTAAAAGGTTAAATAAGATAAGTAGTTAGATAGCTTATTTATCACTTAATTTTATCTTATTTTTAAATTATATTTTAAATGAGTAATCTCCTTTTTTATTAAAAAAATAAATGTAACTTCCTCAACCAAAATAATAGAACCTATAAAATTTTAGAACTAAAAATATTATTGTATCATGCAACTCATGTCACCATCTCCATCTAAGTTAATGATCAAACTTTACAATCAGGGACCAAAATTAAAAAAAGTATTATTGGTGACGGTCTTGTTAAAAAAAGGTTTGGTGACCAAAATAGAAAATGGTAATAGTTCGATGAACTACTACTGTAGTTTACCCTAAATATAAAGATGTTTAATTATACGCACGTGCCATCCAGCCTTCAGGATCCTGTTATACCGGTAAACGGCAGCGTTTTAGCCTTTTGCCTCTTGTTTTGTTTCCGTCGTCTTTTTTCTCGCAGGAAAATCCGATCCAAAACCCTAGCTCCGAGAAAACCAATTCTTACAACCAAAGTAAAAAAGAAAGGAAATGGCTTTACTGAGAAATCGCACAGTTTCGTTGAATCTCTTCAACAGGTTTCTGCATCAATCGTTTCGTGTTCCCAATCGCAATCTCTCTTCTGGTACTTCTCTCTCTATCTTTTTTTTTCACAATTTTTTATCAATATATTGCAAAATAGCGTCTGATCGTACCCCGTTTGGGTTCTGAGAAAAAGGAATTGGAATGAATAAAAAAAACCATTCTTTTGCATAGAGGGAAGAAAGACAACGAAGCTTTAGATATCGTTTGCTCTTTTTTTTGAATTGTTCCATTTTTTGCAGTTGCGTCTGATGTTCATAATCAATCAACGATTGAGAGTATGAAAAGAGATTTACTTAATCTTGACATTAATTCACAAATTGGGAGTTGCATGCCAATTGCTTCCATGCGAATCGGAACCTTTATCCACAACATTGAGGTGAACCCTGGTCAAGGCGGAAAGCTGGTCCGTGCGGCCGGAACTTCGGCTAAGATCCTTAAAGAGCCGAAATCAAGATACTGTTTGATTAGACTGCCATCAGGTGCTGAGAAGTTGATTGATACTCAATGTAGAGCGACGGTTGGTACGGTGTCGAATCCTAGCCATGGAGCTAAGAAGCTTAGGAAGGCTGGACATAGTCGGTGGTTGGGCAGGAGGCCTGTGGTTAGGGGAGTTGCGATGAATCCGGTTGATCATCCTCATGGTGGTGGCGAGGGACGGAGTAAAAGTAGTGGAAGTTATGGGAAGAGTTCACGGACACCTTGGGGAAAGCCTTGTAAGTGTGGGTTTAAGACTGCCAAAAGCAGACGCAGAAACTAGTTCTTCGCCGATTTGGCATTTTGCTTCTTTATCCATTTTCAACAATCTGAAGCTCATGCTTTTGATGAATTTTGTTTATTAGTTAAAGGACTCCTTGTATGAATTCAGGCATTCAGCCATTGAAGCTTTATGGATGTTCATCTTTGTTCTTCAACAGGTTCTATAATAATCATGTTACTTTCAGGGAAATATGTTTCATTTAATCTGTTTCTCAGCAGCTATGGTAAATATTTTATATGCATCTTCAACCTTGTATGCACAATCTGAACCATTAGTAAGAGTTCATTTTTTATGTTGATTTATTCATTTCCATCTTGTATTTGATTGATTTCTCAATATCTTTTCCTGGAAGTTATCTTATCATGAATAAACAACATATAGTGTGTTTCAGAAATTTGAGCATTTAACTCTGGATTTCAAGTGAATTCTGTGTTAAAAATTATGTGATTTAATTCGGATTCAGATAGTGAAATAGGGTGTAAAAACAGTTTTCTTATAACTTCATTGGATTGCATAAATGTTCTAACATGTTGAATAGAGGCATATTCCGGTAACTACCTCCACCTTGTCTCAGCCATTGGAGGTGGTTTGTGTATATTACTATACAAATAAACAATCATACAAGACTCAACTTATCGGTAACACTTGAATTTTTCATCTGTTGCTGAGACCTGACTGACGCGAGCTCCTTCCGCAGGGCTGCTAACTCTTCCCCGGCATCACATATGTAGGCCGATGCTTGCCTTCCGGACAAAGTTGCTCCTTCCATACTATCTATGTAATCCTGTAAACAGTAGTACAATGATAAATTTATAACATACCCATTTCCCTTTAGTTAAAAAGGTTTAGATCACAGTCAACCATATCTTGGCTAGGGTTGGAGTGGGATCGGAGAAATCCTTTCTTTTTATGCCGGATCGAGGGTTGAAACATTAAAAAAACTGGACTTGTTCGGTTATATATACAGAAAAAGTGGGTCGGAGTCGGGTGCGCAAAAGAGGATCTTGCCATGTTGCCATCCCTACTTCTGGGAGTTCCTTTTTTTATTTGAACCTCAAACTTGTTTCCCCCAATCTGGCCTTTTGCTAAACTATTTTCTGGAAAAAGCAGAAACAACTTTTCTTCCTAGAAAGGCAGGAGCCTGAGATAGTTGGTCCTTTTTTTAGTTACCTGCTTTGTGTATGATCCGGCAAGAAAGAAGTTCTTCACAGGTGTCTTCTGATCAGGTCGGAAAGGATCTTTACCGGGTCCTTCACGGTATAGAGATTGCCCAATTTTGACAACGGACGACCATGTAACTTCTAAACCTTGGGATGATGGGAATAGAACCAAAACCTGCCAATGAAACAGAAGTGATAATCATGAATACGAATTCAACAACCTTGACGTAAAAACCAAACAACGTAAACAACGGTGCATCTAGATCACACGAAGTGTTGTCCGCCGACAGGCCAAACTAATGCAAGTCCCCGACAGTGTGCTCCATTAATATATGAAACACACAACATACCGTATCGGAAACTTGCACCAGAGTACAAGGAACATAAGGTGCTTAGTGCACAAATGAGCAAACCTCAGCTACTAGAGACCAACTTTCAACTTGGACTCTGACTGGACAAAGACAGAACTATGCATCATTTTGGTCTCTTGAAAGTTGTAATTAACTTAAGAACAAATGGCTCCTTAGAAGTTTCCAACCTGCTTTGCTACTCTCTTTACGATTTCATCGTTTGGCAATGGCATGTACGGGTCTCCGGGTGTCAAGACACATCTGATAGTCAATAAAGCCAAACAAGCAGTAAAGAAATCTGGTCAATTGAGGTCCGAGGAGATGAAGTACCGACATAATAGTTATGGAAATGTGTGTCCTTACTGGAGCAATGAACCTTGTCCCTCGATGTAGTAATCTTCTGGAGAAGTTAGAGCTAGGTCTGCAAAGCAGGAGAAATCCGCATCCGGAGTATACAGAAGATTATCGAGGCCTATAGCTTGCCTCAGTTGCCTTTTGATGAGTTAATGATAGTCATGAAGTGAAGCAGAACAAATGATATGTTAGTTTTATTAGGCCAGTGAAAATAGTCCCTCTTTGAAAACAGCCGTAATATAGATGAAAGAATCACCTTGACCGTTGCAGATCCCGCAACTCCGTGACCCAGCCGTTGTATCGAAGTTGCACAGTGACAACGGGAACTCCTATGAGCTCGTAAATGTTATTAAAAAATTCCAATTCCTTCCACTCGGATGGAAGTAACCTTTTTATTCCAGGGACATCACATGCTGCCATGAATAGAGAAAGAACAAGCAAGAATCATTTCTGATAAAATGAAATGGTAAAATGGAACTTTGGAAGGGGAAGATCAAACTACAGACCAGCAACATAAACATCAGCTGTTACAAGTTTCTTGTTAGTAGCCTGCAATGACACAAAACTTAAAATTTAAGCCCTTAAATAAAAATTTTGAACTTAATGCAACATTAGAGTAGATTTACTTTAGACATGGCAAGTCCGGTAACATATGTCTCCCCGTCAGCAGATTTATCGTAAAGTATCTCTCTGCAGCCCCACCTTAGATGGAACCTGTTTCGACAAATAACGATATTAAACCAGAGAAGCAGTCAACTCATATCGATGAAAACCGAACTGTACCATTAACTGAACTAAATAATCTGTAGGGTTATGTTAATAACATACCTGCCTCCTCTTTCAGTTATATAATTTCTGATCGGACCACTCAAGTAAACATCCGGAGAACCCTTCAGCATACGCAGAAGGGAAGCCTCTGTCTTAGTGGCAAACAGAGAGAAAATCGTGAGCATACACCGAGCACTAATGTTATCACAGTCAATAAAACCTAAGGCATAAGCAACCGGATCCCACATTCTCTGGATACTCTTGCGTGTACCACCTTTCGACAAAAACCAATCCGAGAAGCTTATCTGCAAGACGTAAATGAATTTACAGTAAATAGAAAAGCCACAAGCAGTTCAAACTTGGTGAGAATACGAAAAGGAAGTGAAAAGTATGTTTTACATACATTATCCAGATCTCTTATATCCCTCATTGCTCCATCCGGATCAATAATAGCCTTAACGACTGGACTTAGTGCAAGAGCCAAAGCATTTCGTGCTTTATCGTAAGGCTGCACTTGAAAAAGTATAGAATGAAATGATTAGCTTAAGCACCACTTTAGCTTACGGGACACGAATGCACTGAAGGGTAGCAGAAAGAGTACAACCTTAAGCTGATTTGTCGCTAAAAATGCACGAATACCGTGTAAAGGAGCTCCAACTCGAAATCTAAAATCAAGTTCTGCAACACAACTCGAAGTCACAAAACTGAGTGCAGGAATGCATGGCTAAAAGCATGCTTTTTGTTCGATTTTGAAGTGAGATACGAAGATAGAAAATTATCATCACAGAATTTGTTTAAGTAGAGACAAATAGAGACCATACCACCAATTTCACCCCATTTGTTTACAAATGTGTGAGTATGATCCTTCACAAGCAGATTTTCATCAGCACCCACCTAGGATCAGGAAGACATAAACGAAAACTATCAGATTTCGACTAATCGCAAAAAAGACCATCTTTTCGATAGCTCGTTCATTCAGAAATCTATTTCCCTGCTAGTTAGAACATGTTTTCCGATGAATATAATGGCATGAAGTGAGAATATCTCTATTAAGGGCCTAACTGATTCACCTTTTTCATCAAACGGAATAGATTGTTGTAGCAACCGAAGAAAACATGCAGCCCCATCTCAATGTGGTTTCCTCTTCTATCAACAAATGAACCAACTTTGCCTCCTATGAAAGGCCTTGACTCATATATATCAACCTGAAGAGACCAAAGACCAAAAATCATCAAATTGTAGCCACTATACTGAAACGCCACTACACCGAGTATATTTAAGAAATGAAGTTAGCAGAAATTGGTTTTATGAAACCGAAATATTGAGAAATAGCCAAATAGGTATCTAGAGATGAGAAAAACCTCATGGCCTTGATCCAACAGCTCAACCGCCGTTGACATGCCTGCGAGGCCGGCTCCAATAATAGCCACCTTCAGCTTTGGTCCCCTATAATGTTCCGGTTCAGGTGGAAACAACCCCTTTGGAGCTGTAAAGTAACCACGGTGACGTGAACTTTTGCAACAAATTACAACTATTAATTTTCAAACACCATAGATCTTTAAATGATAAGGAACAAGAACTCTAAGCTATATCCCTTGAGTCCTACAGTATAACTTCAATTCATTACAAGGTATCCCCTTTTCTTCCAAGCATTGAGTAGACAGCACAACACTTTCCATCTATGTTTCTCAACACAGTTCTGATGATTTTCAGAGCAACATAGTTTTCCACAGAAGATAAGGCAAACCCCACTTTAACATTCAAAAATTCCATGTCCGAATCCTTGTAAATTCAGCTAAATTAACTACAATTCACTATGTTATCTACAAAAGACACGCACAAAGGAACACAAAACCAAGAATACGCTGAATCCAAAAGATCCCCAAAAAACTACCTTTGACATAGAGCACCAAAACGGAGTTTCAACAAAACAAAATCACAAAGAGAGAAAACCCAGGATTCAAAAGAGGTCAACAAATCAAAACAAAACAAAATTATGAAACTGAAAATAACATTAAAAAAGAAAGAAAGAGGTTACCATTAACACTCATGTCAGAAACATTGTTGTCTAAAGAAGACTTCACAAAGAGCCTTGGAGACTTCACCCGAGCCACTGAACTCAAACCGGTGGCTGCAAAAAGAAGAAAAGCAGAAGCCATAGAAAACCCAGAATTTTTTTAAGCTTTCTTCTTATGCAATAACAGGCAAGAAAACCTTCATTTGATCAACAATAAAATAAAAAGGGATCTGCAGGCTAAAGATGCTGAAATAAGGACTGTTTGTCTGGGAATGGAGGTGAAGTAAAATAATCTACAACTCTCTTTTTTTAATAACAAAACTAAAAAACAAATCATTTTTAGTATGGAAGTTGAAAACTTTAGAAAAGTGTAGAATGAATGAAAAAAGGAGCCAACTTTTACCACCATCCACCAACAAAAAACCAACATTTCTGTTTTTGATTAAACAGTGAGTTTAAAATAAATGATCTTATATCGTATCGTCATACTTCATATCTTAAGTTCGAATTTCTTGTGAATTTCAGTTCAAAATTCTTGTGAAATTTTTAATGAATGGTGACCGTTTCTATTTCTTCCTTATCGTAAAAATCAACAGTTGAATTGTCCCTAACTTCTAGCTAAGAGAATAAATGAGCTATTTTATTCGGTTTATGTCCGAATTGGACAATAATATTAATTGATTTTTAAATTATACCTCGATTTGAAATATCAGAATTATAATTTATATCTATATACATTTTAACTCAATAACTATCGAGTTACATCATATCTCTCGCAATAGAGCCCATATTCAAGGATGAACCGAGGGGCTAGCGGGAATATTTCTTGTGTTTATTTGTTGGATTGATTTGTCGAAAATTACACCTTCTTGTCACCATGCAATATTTCTTGAATTGATTTGTCGAAAATTTTACTGTTTTTATTGTGTTTATGTATCTAAAATGAAGAATTGTTCTCTTTATTACAGGTTGCTGAAATTGAGAGCTCTGAAATAGAACAGAGTTGTGGTTAACCATCAAAGATGGATATAGGCTTGTAACATGCATATGGCTACATGCTGGTGTCATTCATCTTCTAGCAACATGTTGAGTCTCGTCTTTATCGGTATTCGCCTCGAACAATAGTTCGGTTTCGGCTATGAATCCTTGATCGGAATCCTTGCTCGGTTTCTAGCAACATGCTGGTGTCATTCACCTTCACAATTTTGGCAGGACAGATCGGAATCCTTGATCTCTTCTCAGGATTTGGCGGGAGCGTGTTGTCGTTTCTATTTATACTAAACAACATCTCGATCGGCTATGAATTAAAAAAAGAAGCTGTAGGTGAGGTACTAAACAACTTCGAAATAATGGCACTTGTTAGTACCTCACCTAACAATCAGCTATGAATTAAAGAAAAAGTAATGGATAAAAATTTGCAGGAAATTATAGTGACAATGAAGAAGGTATTCGATAATTAGTTTTTCATACTTCGAATGCAAGAAGAAGAAAAAATAAATTTATATTTTTAATCAAAAAATTAAAATAATGTTTAAATTGATAATGTTTTGGACTAAATTGATAGCTTGTGTAAGTTTTAGGGACTAAAATTGTTATTTGACCAAGCAACGTCATTGTTTCCGTTTATTTTTAACCGTCAAGGTACCAAAATAGAAACAATATATAACGTTAGGCATCATTTTACTAAAAAATTAGTTTGGGTACCAAAATAATTAATAATTGTATGTTGAGTCTTTAAATTTTTAATCTTTATTAATTAAATTAATGATGTTCAGCGCAGTTCAACGTTAATGGTGTTTAACGTGTTCGTCCTATATTGTAAAAAAATTTCGAACATGTAATGTTACTTTTCGAAGTCTTCATTTTCTGTAATGAGTCTGTATTCGATATCCGTATTTAACACATATTCGGACACGAATATAAGTACAATTCTCACCCTAAGTTGGAGCAACATCTTGAACCTACTTCAATAAACTCTTGAGTCTTGACATACCTCATTTGTAAGAAGTGATTTCCATCTTTGGTGAAATTGTTGATCGATAAAGTTTGACAATCCATGGATCTTGATTCTCATCAGCAACGCCTCTCGACTGCGAAGGCGAATATCGATGAATATATCCATCCATTTCTTCAGCTGCAGTAGTTCTTTTTCCTTTCGCTTTAAAGTTCAATGTAGGCCGTTGTCTCGGTTCGCTTTGTGATCGGACTTTAGCCTTCGAAGATTGTGTGTTCGCCATGTAACTCGGCATATACGGATAATCATGAGAACTGAAAGACGATCTCGCCGGTGTCACCTTCGACATCGGAGGAGAATGTTGGGGACTGTTGTGTGTGGTGAATGAGAACTCACGTTTAAGTTCTCTGTTCGAGATCGAAAGATCTCCCGAATAATATCTGGTGTTTCCTTGCTCAATCCTCTCCATTCGCGAATGATTCAGAAGACCATGATTTTCATAAAGATTTATATTAACACCATCCTATATATATGAACATAACATTGATACATTAGTTCATGTTTGTTTGGTTAGAAAATGATGGAAACTGAAAGAAAACTTACTCTTTGTGCTCTCTTGAACTCTATCTCATGGGAAAACCTGGCATATCTCGATGATTGGGATTTAACAGCAAGTGTTGATTCCTCAGCCATTTGGACTCTCTTAAACCGAGCTCGAACTTGTATCGCCATTAGAGCATGCATGCTTCGGAGAGTCGCAGTCGTTTGTTTTCTCACCAGGTGACCCCTAACAAGTGCCTGCAACTTTACTAGTCCCCTTAAAGCATGCAATGCTTTCCTTGCCTGCAATGTTCACATCATTAGGCCTCTGCAACCATGGAATTCAATGCTTTAAGCTAGGATTATTACCAAATACGAACGAAAGGCGGCTTGAATCCGGGTTGCCGCCGCTTGCAACACTGCAGCATATGTTGCTTTTGTTTTCCTTCTGGTAGACCTTGTCATTGCCATAGCAAAAACCTTTGTGTTATCGTGCCGGATCTCCATGTCGAATACAGCTTGTGTTACGAGCGGAGTTGCGGTCATCGAATCAAGTGACCGGGAACTTTTATGAGCTCGATCTTTACTCGACAACTTCCCGAAACTCCATCTCCGCTTAAACGAAGACGAGGATGATGGAGTTGCACAGGGGTTTGTAATCAAAGTCCCTTCTTCAAAAGAAAGGGACAAGTTCTTCCTCTTTGCCTTTTCATCTTTTCTCCCTAACAAGAAGTTTACTAACCATTTGCCTGCCTTTCCCATGTCTGATCACACCAGAAACAAGATTGAAGCTCTTACAATTTATACAGACAACTTGGTTGACTCATAATTTTTAATTCATGTATGTTAATTTGTTTTTTCTTGCTATTAAACTTATTTATATATTATTTACTTTTGGCAATAATTTTATACTATCCAAGGCCTGCAATGGAAAAACTTATGCTGGTTAAGCCATTTGTCACTCCCTTGAAGATTTCTTAACAAAGTTTCATCTTCATTTGAAGGAGCTTTCTTAACTTCTAAACTTTTGTTTCTTTAAAGTAATGGACCATCAAATAGACTAAATATGGCATCATTTGATGTAAACTGTAGCTTTGAGTGAAATATTTTCTAACAGAAAGCTGTCAATACAAATTATCTTACAGATAAAAACATTTTTTTTCTTCTGAACTGTGTTAAAACGAATGTGTCAAATATGAATGGCTTAATACTCAAATAGGTGCCTAAACTATGCTTTGGATCACTTTTGGTGCCTAAACTATTTTTAGCTCTAAATAGGTGCCTAAAGTTTTAATTTTAGTCATTTTAAGTGCCTTCCGTTAACTACCATTATTTTTATTAAAAAATAATTTTTTTCTATTTTTTTATTTCTTTTTAATTTAATTTATTTTTAACTTAATTTAAAAAACCCCTAAATTTCGCAAAATTCACAAAATAACCCCAAATTCAAAATCCCTAACTTCCCCAACCTATTCTGCCGCCGATGGTCACGTGCCACCCCCATATCCGCCGCCGGACCACCATGAACATTTATTCAACCACCCATCGCCGGTTACCGGCGGTAGGTGTGTCAACCGACTTCCTAACGTAGCCAAAATCGCGAAAATGAAGTCGTCGGCACACCTACCGTCATTATCAGCGATGGGTGGTTGGAGGAAACGGTCGTTGTGGTCCGACGTCGGCAGTAGTGGTTTTCGATGAGGTAGTAAACGGCGACATCGACGGTAATTTGGGGATTTTAGGTTTTGGGTTAGGAATTTGAGACTGTTTTGTAAAAATATAAAACTGTCAATTTTTTTAAAAAAATTAAGTTTTGAATTTTATTTAAAAATTAATTAAAAAATTAAAACACGCCACTTGTCACATTTTAATTGGCTAACGACTTTTTTTAACTGTTAGGCACCTAAAATGATCAAAATTAAAACTTTAAGCACCTATTTGAAACTAAAAATAATTTAGGCACTAAAATTGATCCACAAGCATAGTTTGAGCACTTATTTGGGTAGTGAGCCAATATGAATACTTCAAAAAGTCAGAGCAACATAAAAGAATCATTTACATGCTTATATATATATATATATATATATATATATATATATATATATTTATTTATTTATTACAACCTATGTTTGACTTAAATTAAGACCAATTCTAGATTAAGAAAAGCTTACTATCTTTCAATGTTTTGGGGTCCAATCAAGCAAGTTTTGGTGAAGTTGACTCTTCCTCGTGCAGTAGCCTTAGCAAGCCCCCTTCTGCTGATCCTCTTGAATGCAACAGCTTATATTAAACTTGTGCAGCAATAATTTTATATCATCCTAGATGATATGGCAGTGTAATGAAAACCGAGTTCTATTCCGGTTTCAGTAACAAAGTTCAGGCATCAAGATCATCCGTTTCCGTATACCGGTCATGGATGTTATAAACAAAAATCAACAGGTAGAATATAAGTATCCATTTAAATGAAAACAATGAAACTACAGCCTAGAACTAACAATTAGCATTTGTTTTAAACCAAAATGCCTAACCGTTAAGGTTCTCTCAACATGAATCCTTGCCTAGAATCCGATAAGCCTGGACCAAACTATAAAAATTTGATACATGCTTATGGCTACAGATATAGTACAGATGACCGCAGTTTGCAGGTATTAATCCTCCGGCTTGCCGGCAGTATTCTCCTTAAAGCTCTTAGTCAACCAGATGGCAGTTTCTCTAGGGGAGACCTTACCTGGTCCGAACGGCTTTAGTAACACACCAAGCTCGTCATACCTCTCTTGCTGCAGCAACCTTGAACTAAATTCAAGCAACCCCTCCAGTGCCTCGGCACGTTGCTGGAATGATGATGGGTCAAATCTCCGCCTCCGTGTGTCTGATGAAGTGTGGCTTGATGCCCCGACAGTTGCATTCTGGTTGGAGGAATCAGTTGCATCCCCTCCATCGGCTTGAAACGCGCTGCGTTGAATTCCCTGCCATGCGTCGGTGAAACGGGGCTTGGTGGAAGTTCGATCACATGTTTGAACCATACATTTGTCTTTTGTGATTGAACAATCGACAACTTGCGGTGTGCCAGAGGAGCCCTGTGCGGATATTGATGAAGTTTTGTGTATGGGGAAGAAAGCATCTTCATACGAGGCTAATGGGAATTCGGCAATCCTATCAATTCGAGGAGCATTAACCGAAACATCTGGTGAATGTATGAGGTGAAGAATACCAGCTTTAGACATAGAAGATGATGCTCGGACTGTAGTTCTTGGAAGTGGTAAGGATGTTCTTCGAGTCGCATGAGTGCGTGAACCAGGAAACTGTTGGCACAAGGCAATACACAGTAAAACAGCAGCTTTTGAAACAGAAATAAAAGCTATTATTTGCAATTTCTAGGAATGTGTTGCAAAAACGTCCGAGAAAAGAAAAGGTGGTAGGGGAGGAAGGAGAGGATATATTACCGAGTCAAGATTTTTCGAGGGCTCTGTCTTTCTCTTGGGAGTTGCAGAAGCCTTTGCCGAAGAACTTCTCGGATTCTTGGTGGTACTAGAAAGTTTTGAAGTAATGGGCTTGCAAATGATTGTTCCTTCATGGCTGCTATCAATAGACAAATCTTCTAATCTTCGGTCTAAGTAACCCGGTACCCCATGATGTATTTGTTTGGTAGAGCAAACTGAATCTTGCTCAGCTCCAGAAATGCTTGGATTTAAAGTCCTATCATTGAACGACCTACGCCTCTCCCCGTAACCGGAGAAGCGGACATCTACTGGATCTGAAAATCTAGTTTTCTTCATATTGGTTTCAGGCCAATGCACAGGGAAACTACTCCTTCTCGGGTTATTGATTTTATGTTGAACTTTGAGAACATATGGCTGAAGCTGCGGATGTTTGAGAAGCTCCTTAGCCTGTCACAATGGATACAGACTTCAGATCATCGGTAAGATCATAAATTGTAGAAATGTGCACATGCATGCTAGGAAAACCGGGCACGAAGCAGTATCCCACTAAAAACAACTGCAATTTCGCTCTATCCAATTCCAAGAACATTTATGTATGAACTTACATTTGACCCCATTGTAAAGATGTTATGCATAATTTATAATACTTAAACCAGAGGAGAGTTATATGTACACTTGGTCTGAGTTTGGGATTTTTGCGCAGCATGCTTTTAACAAGACCGCGGCTGAAAAGAAAATCAAGCAATAATTAGATCAACATAATTCATCATTTTAAAACCAGCATACGAGAGAAATGACATTCACAAGGCAGAAGCCAATCATTATACTACCCTTTCACAAGAAGAAATAACTATAATTATTCCTATCATGGAAGGGAAACGAAGCTTACAAGGCCCCAGAATATTTTGTCGGAAGTGGTGCAACTATTGATTTATTAATCTTGTTTATCAGCGCCATCATATCCTGCTCGAGAGATTTAAGATTATTATAAGAGGAAAGCGGAACATGAAACGGGAAAATGATTACTAAACGTAAAACAATGTTTTCCCTGATGGAGAAATGCATCCTAGTGTCAAAGCATTAGTTATACATACAAAGTACCCTCATGAAAGGAATGCAACACCATTTTATATTCACTGAATGAGGACACACTGCGAGATATCAGTAACTACGAATCAATATAATTTTTGCTACACTGAAATACCACAAGAAAAAATATGAAAGACAACTATTTCAGCTGGTCGAGATGATGTTCTGAAGCGCTAAAAATGAAATTACAGCTCGAAAAACAATATACTTGCCAGAAAAACAGGCCATGCAATAAGGAGGACCCCTTAACACTTGGAATTGGTACAGGAGGCTCTATTTGCTAATGGGAAAACGTTTCATTTCGCATCTAAAACATGTGTACATGAAAATATGTGAAGACTATGTACATTAATCGAACCTGTATATTTTAGGAATCCGTGTCAAAGAAGTCACAAGTACAGACTAAGCTAAAAGATGTACATGCAACAAGCTGGAAACGGTTACAAAGTGAGAAAGATGGGGTAGAAAAACTCACAAATGCTTTAAATGCAGGCTTGAGAGAAGTCATTTCATAAATACAGCACCCTGGAGAATATATTTTCATGTCATATAAAAACATGTAGAGATAAATATGAGACCGACAGACAAAGACAAGTGCCTTTTTTTGTGCGAGCATGTTTACCTAATGACCAGATATCCGACTTAGAACCATATGGTATGTCAGCCAGAAGCTCAGGACACATATAGCTCGGAGTTCCAACAACCTGAATAATGATGATGATGATGATTGATTAATAAAATCAAGTGATGCATCAAATTCTCCATGGATAGTTCAGTCATATATTACTTACAGAGGATGTGAGATCATCAGAAGTCAAAATTTTGGCAAGTCCAAAATCACCTGCAAGTGTTTTACCTCTCATCTTCGTGAGCAGAAATTGTAACCCTTTCAAAGGAACTAAGTGTAAACAGTAAAATCACTCACCGAGACGTATGTCTTGATCTCTTGTCAAGAAGATGTTTGAACACTGAAAAACACAATGAAATAAAATACTATCAGTAGAAAGCAACTTGGTGCATTTCGGAAGATCATAATACATTCTTGAAGAGAACAACATCATGTCACTAACCTTGACGTCACGATGAAGAATATGATTCAAGTGCAAATAGTCGAGAGCCATCAGGAGTTGAACAAGCCACTTGCACAGTTTCTGAACATGTTTCGGTGAAATAAATTTCAGACTTATGATTGTTGAAGAATAAAAGGCTTTTTAAGAGATATGAAAAGAATGGGAAAACAAAACCTCTTCCGAAAAAAGCTTGCCATTTGCTTTCTTTATGGCTTCAGCCCTGGTTTATAAGGAAAATCTTATTATGATTTGATAATGACTTACAGAAATAGGTCCCGATATCAGCAAGAAAATAAACTTACATGTCTCCTCCTTCACAATAACCTATAATAATGCATACGTAGCAACCCTGAAAACAAAGACATGGGAGAACCCGTGTCAGGCCATATATCGCCGAAGAGATTCGGGTAAAAAGGGCATACCACCAAGAGGTCTGTAAAAACTATATGTAAAAGCTATAACATAAGAGACAATAAAAACAAGTGTAAAATGACAAGCATAGAGGGCGGTAAATCAGAGCAGCTATAAATTGGAAAATGTGGAAATAAGCATACCTTTTCTACCCAGGAATCTTTGTACTCCACGATAAACGGGTTTCGAATTTTAGAAATAAGCTCCATCTACATGAATCACATGAAATGTTAAGTCTATAAATTGAACTAAAACTAAGTTCATACCATAGAAACAAGCAGTAGGCCCGTAACGAGCAACCTTCACAGCAACCTTAGTATTTCAAAAGTTCAATAATCAATATTTTCCAGGTCCAGAAACTGCAATACCTAAAATATTAGGCATTCAAATCTCTATTCAACATGTTAATATAAGGAACTAAAAAGACCTATGGGGAACTATACAAACCTCCTGATGAGCGGATCTACGAGACCGATCAGTCTGGCGGGCAAGACGGATTTTTTTAAGCACATACCTTATCATTCACAAAGAAAAGAGAAAGGATAAATCAATTGACATAAGATGAATCAATCAAGTAAGTCTAATTGTTGATCTGATATATTGCACAATTCAATTCATGTGTAAAGTAAATACAAATAGAGGGAAGGCAGTGTGTCATATTTGCAATCTTACTTCTTCTTTTCATGCTTATGCCTCACTAGAAGAGCTGAACCAAAAGCTCCTTTCCCGATTTGCTCTAGTACTTCATACTGCTCCATGTGATAGATGTAGTTGTCTTCCTTTTTCGGATTAGGCCGAAAAAAAAGTTACAACTTTTAGAACTCATATAGAAATGATAACAGCAGAACATATATAGAAATAGAGAAATAAGAAACAAAGAATTTATACATTGAAAGGGGAAAAATCCCAGCTTTTAGAATTGAAACATAGTATTCTGTTTTAATTTAACAAAAATGGAAATCAACATTCAACACATCACAGAAAGAAATGAGGGCTAATCTAAGCAAAGGTTGGAAAATATTTCAGACAACAATGTTAAAAGGGTTTACATTCCATGTTAAACGATTAAAATAACAGCATCTTTCAGGTTAATAAACACCCAGAAAAAAAAGAATAGAGTAACAGCTACATGCATCATAAAGAAACCAACTTTCTTGAGCAAGAATCAAGAAAGCAAAGAACTTGGAAAAGATAGATTCAGAAGAAGAAGGAAATCTACAGATTCAGAAGAAATGAAAGAATGGCGAATGTACCTGAGTGTAACAGTAGTAAAAAGGGTATGTAAATTGTTGATCCAAAGATATCACGATGAAGAGAACAATGTGGACTTAACCATTTGAGCTGGAATTAAAGAAAAAATAAACTGTTTACAGTAGAAAGAAAGAACAAGATGAAGAAGCAAAGGAAGCTGCTGATTGTTGCAGCTGTTTCTCCATTGGGTTGGGGGGTTTTTTTTCAATGAAGAAAATGACAAAAACTTTGAAATCGGGCCACATTATATTACTCCTTAATTAATATAAAATTCTGGAAATTTGTTTTATGGTTTATGGAAGACAAGTTAGTGCCGTTGGATGCTTTAAGATTAGTTAAGACTTAAGATGTGCTTAAGATTAATTAGTATTTTTTAAAAATTTAGTTTTGATACACGGGTTTGTGTAACACAAATCTGTATATTTATACTATAAATTTAAGTCTTAAATTATTAAACTTAAATCATAAACTTTAAATTTTATATCACAAACTTTAAATATCAAACCATAAAATCTAACCCTTTAAACTGAAGTATAAACCCTAAACTAAAACATAAACTAAACCCCTAACTTTAAAACTAAAAGGCTTATATAAACTAACTCATTTCTTAAATATATATTAAACATATATGTGTGCATGTAAGTTATATATATTTATACCAACAGTCGGTAGGTCTAACAAGAATATGAGATGGAGAGCTAGATTATTAAGTAATATTAAGAGTTCGAATTTTAGCATTGTAAATAAAACAAGTAAAATTTTATATTCTTTATTCGAATTAGTCTGGTAATAAAATAGACATTAAAAACTATATAAAAATAAATTTTATATATGATAAATTTTAATATTAAATATTTTTCCTTTAAGTACGATAAGATATGCAAATAATTAAAAGATAATACATATTTAAATCTTTAAATTATTTTGTGAATAAAGCATGTAAAATAATTTCTCTTGTTTTTTATTTCTAATTTTAAAGTCATTGAATGGAGGAAGAGTTGAGGACCGACAAAAGGGGGACAAGGTGGGGCCCAGTACCTGTTCCGCTTGATCTGCCATCACGAAAGCCTATTATCCGGCGCGTTTTTATCCTCCGTCAAATTATTAAAATACCCTTCAGTTTCATCTAATCTACTAAAAAGGGACTCTGGACTTTGAAGTGTGGGTTTGGCCTGTCGTTTTATATTACGTGGGCCCCGACGGGCTTGGTTTGTTGGGCAAGTGGGTCAGTTTGCCCCATTTAATGCCCGACTCGACTTTTTTTTTCGAATATAAAAGAGGCTAAGGCCAGTACATCAAACGTTCATACGAACATGGGAAGGACCATGAACGTCGTGGTGCAAGACATCCAAAACAGAATGTGGAGGACCATTTGATGCCCGACTCGACTTCTCTTTCATATTTGAAAATTTGAGAATATTTAAAAATTTTTATTTGTTTTTCTAAAAATAAAGTTCAAAAAATATTTAATGTTGCCACGCTTTCCATTTTGATTGAATAACAAAAAAATTAACGTTCGTCACGGTCAAATCTTAAATGAGTCACATAATAAAATATTAGACACAAATTTAGCCTAAAATATAATTTGGACACTCATTTGACGGTTAAGTCCAAATATATATTATTTCCTATCAATAATACTCCATGCATTTATGTTTATTTAAGTTATCGATGATATTGTAAAAAAAAATCATGAATTGTCTATTTCAAGAATGTCTAGAAACAGAACTTTCAATAAATACACTGAATATGTTTTTATCAGAAAACGAAATATATAATTAAATTTTTAATAAAATATTATATTTTTATTCTTTAAAGTTAAGTGTTTTGCATGAGATGCTTAACGAATTTTATTCCGATAAGCACCGACGGAGTCAGTAAAGAGAATGAAATATTCATTAATATCTTAAATTTTTTTGAAAACTAAAATATTTTTTTTATAAAATGTATATAAAAATATTAAAATATAAAACAAATATATTTTAAAATAAGATCAACACATATCGACACGTGTTTGGTGTATTGGTAAGATACATTGCACTCCCAATAAGAGAACACGAGTTCGAATCTTGAAGATGATATTGTTAGGAAGGACATTCTCGCACTCCGAACATAAACTGTAAGACAGACATGCATATTATCAAAAAAATTATTTGTCCTTACACTTAAAAAGTTTCTTAAAAAAAATTGAACGGATGCTACCCTTATAAGCGAAAAACATATATACTTTAGGTGAGAGAAAATTTAATTTTTTTATTAAAAAATCAAGATTAAAAGCATTCGAGGAGCGAAAAACTTTAAGTACATTTTCTTGAATATACTTTAAATATTTATTTTAATAAAAAAACTTTAGGTACATAAATGAACAAATTGTTATACTTTAGTTACTTAAATGAAAAAAAATTATTATATTTTAAGTATTTATTTGTAATATAATTTTCTTAAAATGAAGGTTGCATATAGGGAATAATTTAGAATGAGGATAAAAGTAGAATATTTTAAAGTTTAAAGAACAATTTTGAATAGGGTTATAGTTTAGAGACCTTATATGAAATTAACTCTTAAAAAAGGTAGTTTAAACGACGACGCATCATAAACTTCCTCAGTTTCGTCTTCTCCTATTTCTTCACCATTATTTTATTGTATAGAGATCTCCCTCCTTCGTTAACTTTCTCTCCGATTATTCTCTCAGGTTCAGCAATCTCGTTAAACTCGTAAACCATGTCGGCTGCTGACTCAGCTACCGCAATTCAAAGAAACCAAGTGAGTCTTCTTGCCTTCAAAGTTCTTTCCTTTATGGATACCCTTTTCTTTGGTTTCTGAGAAAATTTGAAAAATTTTGGATGGAAAACAAGGATAATAGGAATGGGTATCTTTTGGGCATTCTTCTTTACTTGAAAAGATTCTTTTTTTCTTTGGATAATTGATTCAACTTTAGGGTATTTGAGGGTTAATTGAAAGGAGGATTCTTGAAAATTTGTATTAACTTGAATGCTTGATGATTTGGGAACTTTTTTTTCTTTCTAATTAGGTTGATCTCTTGGATTTTATTGATTGGTCTGGAGTTGAATGCCTTAATCAAAGCTCCAGTCACTCTTTGTCTAATGCTCTCAAGCAGGTAACTCTCTTCAACCTGATCGTGTTTCTCTTAATAATGGCTGGTTTTCATTCGTTATTGAATTAATTTGGCAGATAATTTACTTTATTGTGTGGAAAACTAGTGGTATTAGTTGAACTTCTTTTTAAACATTGATTTTAGGGTTAATTGTGATTATCCATTGTTTTTGTGGGAAGTTTATGATCATGAAATCATTCATTTTTATTCTCATGAATTAGGGTTATAGAGAAGATGAAGGTTTGAACCTAGAGAGCGATGCTGATGAGCAACTTCTGATTTATATCCCTTTCAATCAAGTCATTAAACTACATTCCATTGTCATCATGGGATCCGAAGAGGACGGTAATGTTTTGATATCTTTACCTTCCCATAAATCTTGAATTCAATCACATAGAAGCAAAGTTCTATCGGCTTATCTCGTTGATGAGTTCATGTTTCAAGTTGTATTCCACTAGAATTACCTTTCATGTTGTCGATTTTTGTAGTATTTGAACATTAAGATTGTCTTTGCAGGTCCAAAGACGGTGAAACTTTTTGCAAACAGGGAACATATGGGGTTTAGGTAAGGCCAATGGCATTGACTTGTTTATCCATTTTAAGCACTTTACATTTCACTGAGGATGTTTCGTTTTACTTAATGCAGTAATGTTAGTGACTTCCCTCCAAGTGACACTGCTGTTTTATCACCTGATAATCTAAAGGTACCTCTTCTTTGTCTGTCTTTCCATTGTCGGGAAATAAGGGTATTTTAAGAAATCACTGTGAATCGGTATATCTCATAACATTCACTCTCTTTCCTCTTCTTTGCAGGGGAAACCAGTAGTCTTGAAGTATGTCAAGTTTCAGAATGTTCGTAGGTATGTCTATATTTTATGTACTTGACGTGCTCCATTTGATCTTTATCATAGCACTATTACATAGTGTTAATGTTACTTTCCTTTACCAGCTTGACAATATTTATTGAAGACAATCAGTCAGGTTCAGAGATCACAAAGGTTCAGAAGATTGCTTTATATGGATCAACGTACGTTTTTAATAATTATAGTTCCTACTTTTCTGCATTCTTTTATATCATTTACTACAATCAATACAGCTAGAATTCATGCATAAATTATAATTTCCTAGTTCCTTCTTAGTGTTCTTACCATACGGGAGATATGTTTATTTTTTACTTGTTGTTTGGGCATGAACTCATGTTTTAGTCACTTGTGAACTCATTTTCAAAGTCCTGCAATGCATGTTACTAGTAAAGAAAATGGGAAATTCCACACTGGAGATTTCCAAATTTGAGAACTACGAACCTAGAGCTTTTTCTCATTATACCTGAAACTAGCAAAGCAAGCAGACTGAGCATGGTGTAGTTTGTTATCAGCATTTGCTGCCTTTTTTTCATGTCAGCAACTAGCTTTGCTTTTTTTTTTTGGTCTATATGCAACTACAATCGCTTAGAATCAAGGATACCTATCTCCGGGAGGATTTGTTTGCTTCGTTATTTTTGTTGGATATCATTTTAGTTAAGTGGGTTTATATGTTTTTCCTGTCGGTTCTTGTTCTAGGCTCTGGTTTCTAATCTTGACAGACTTTAGCGTGTTCTCATCTTTAATGCGATTTCATGAATGACAGTCTTTAGCTTTGGCATTGGAATATGTCCCGGTCGGCTTCCCTGCTATAAATTTTATCATAAATGCACAATATAATCATCGGTTTAGGGATTATAACTAAAGAAAAGTATAACTATTGTATGCATACATGTTTTCGATGCAGGGTGGAAACAACAGACATGAAGGGGTTGAAGAAGATTGAGGACCATTAACCCTAAAAGGAGCTGCTGGAGGAACAGCAAGATCATGAATGAACCCTTATGGCTTGGGATACTATAAACATTGATTTCCATTTCTTCTTCTAGTTTGGACTTAATTACTTTGATGAGAAAAATACAAAACCTGAATTCCGAAGAAAAATGTTATAATTATGTGACAGCATCAGCTTTTGACACCCAATTGTTGTTGTTGTTAGAATCTTTATGGTTCATCTGGTTTGGTTGTTGGAAATTTGAGTTTGGTTCATTATTTTGATGATAATTTCATTTCATTTTAAACTTTACATGCCAATGCACTTATAACAGATTAATCATCGGCATCTTCGGCCTAGAGGTGCCGGTAGAATGTGTTTGGTTCATGGTCTGAAAATGCTTCTTTTTTGCCATAAAATTGTAGAATTATGGACTCAAAACAAATATATATGTATATTCTTAATTAGAGTTTAAGAATAATATATATTAAATTATTTTTGGTGAATAAAACTAAACTTGATCATCAAGCCATCATCATTCTGATGAATTCTTCATAATTAACTTGACCATCTCCATCCAAATCAGCTTCTCTAATCATCTGCTCCAACTCTTCATCTGTTATTTTCTCCCCTATGTTGCTCATCACCAGTCTCAGCTGCAGTTACATCAATTTCAGACACTATAATTTTTTTATATATGAAAAAAAAGCAGAATTATAATCATAATTTGACACATTATGCAGTAAAAGAAAACACGTAAGAATTGACCAACCTCATGAGGTGATATGTAGCCATCTTGATCTTTGTCAAATACCCTGAAAGCTTCACTCAGATCATCCTCCGCTTCTGCTTCCTGTAACCAAAAACGTGAAGATCCGAATTCAACATATTTTCCCGACAAGTTTTTTGTCGGGAAAACGAAAATTCCTCGTCGGAAACACTTGTTTTCCGACTGTAAAAAGCCTTTTTCCATTGTGTTGTACTTGTAACACTGAAGATAGGTTATTTCATTACCTTCATTTTTCTTGCCATGAGGTTCAAGAATTCCCCGAATTCGATAGTTCCATTGCCATTAGTATCGACTTCATCGATCATGCTTTGGAGCTCTTCTTCTGTTGGATTCTGATCCAATGACTTGACTGCAACGGCTAGTTCTTCCATGGTGATGCATCCTATAGAATAATTCATCCGGGCACAGTTAATTCGAGCATAGTTTTCGAATCCCGCTTCCGATACGACCTTATATCGTATCGGAATCGATTTGGGTTTTGAAAACAAGCACACAATATCACCATAAGTCCATATAACACAGAAGAAAATTTACCATCACCATCTTTGTCAAAGAGACAGAAGGCTTCTTGGAACTCAGCAATTAGTTCTTCAGACATGATTTCTCCCATGTTTGCTGATTTTAATATTGTGGAAACACAAAAACCAGGAAAATATTAAGAGAAAAACAAAAGGAAAAAATTGAAGATTAATGCTTCAACAGCAGTCTCAAGTATTAATCTTCTGAAGCTTCCCTTGTTCAAATTAGAAAAAGAACAAATGCATTTTATAGTAAAAAAATAAAAAAAAATAAAATAAGCTGATGATGTGAATAATTGTAATAAATGGACTTTCTGGTAAGTTGTTGAATTTTTAACTAATTTCATTGTCCATTTCTTACAAAGTCTTGTTCATTGATTTTTGGTTTGAATTGAATTTTCATTTTCCATGAGATTTTGTAATTATTTAGTAATTTTTTAACTTTACATTTTTTATAAAATGTTATATATCTTTAATTGATATTTTTTGAAACTTAAAATTAAATAAATAATACTCATGATAGTCTTTTAATTCTGTTTGAGGAATTAAAAAATCAATGTAAATATATCATTATTTTCATATGGTTCAAAGAAGGCGATAGAAATACTCATTATTTTCATATGGTTGCTTCGAATAGGAGGCGGCAGAATACAATCAATTCACTTGTTCTCGATGAGCAGGCCACGTTGAATCAAGAGAAGATAAGAAAGGGTTTCTATGATCATTTCTTCAAGGCATATAACCAGTCGAATACCCTCACTATTGATGAGATCAAATTGAGTTTCGCGAAATTGTCTTCTGAACAGTGCAGGAGTCTGGAGAATGAGTTTACAGAAGAAGAAGTTTGGGCTGCAATTGAGTCTACTGACAGTTCCAGAGCTCCAGGTCCAGATGGATATTCAATGGGGTTCTTTAAAAATTTTTGGCATATATTAAAGGAAGATTTGCTAAAAGTTTTCAAAGATTTCTATGCTCATAGGAAGTGGGATAGTGGAATAAATCATTCATTTATCTCGCTAATCCCGAAGAAGTTGGGTCCTACGTGTCCGGAGGACTTCAGGCCCATTAGCCTGGTAGGAGGCATCTACAAAATTATTTCTAAAGTCTTGTCTAGAAGGCTCTGCCCATGCATGGATACTGTGGTAAGCAAACAACAGTTCGCATTTATCCCTGGTCGAAGCATCCTCGAATGCTCTCTGATAGCGAACGAAGGGATAGACTACATTCGCAAAAAGGGGTTGAAGGGTTCGATATTCAAAATTGATTTTAAAGGAGCTTACGACTCTGTGGATTGGAAGTTTCTTATTAGAGTCCTTCAAGAGATGAGTTTTGGTGATCGCTGGTGCAAATGGATTTATCATTGCGTTTCATCGGCGACTATATCTGTTCTGGTAAATGGCATCCCAACTTCACAATTCTCTATTACCCGGGGACTTCGTCAGGGATGCCCTCTCTCCCCATTGTTTTTTAATCTTATTGGTGAAGCGCTACATCTCATGCTTAAGAAAGCTACTGCAATTGGTTTATTCCGAGGGTTCAGAATAGGAAACGAGGAGAATAGTTTCCAGCTATCGCACCTACAATATGCTGACGATTTGATAATTTTCTGTACCCCGAACTTTGGTGAAATCAGGAACGTGAAAAGGATTTTGAAGATTTTTGAATTAGCGTCCGGCCTACAACTCAATCTAAGAAAGAGCAGGCTTTACGGCATTAATGTGGAGGAGAGTGTTGTGGCGATGTGGGCAACCAGTATTGGTTGCTTGAGTGACCAACTCCCATCGAAATGTCTTGGTCTCCCTCTTGGAGCAAAAAGAAACTCAATATCGCTATGGGAACCAGTGGTTGAAAAGTTCTATACATCATTAGCATCTTGGAAGTCAAACTGTTTGTCTTTTAGTGGGAGGTTGGTTTTAATCCAATCTGTGCTTGTCGCTTTTCCCCTTTATTACCTATCTGTATTTAAGATGCCGGTTGCCATTGCAAATAAATTGAATAGTTTGATGGCAAACTTCCTTTGGGGTTCAACGGAGAGTCGAAAGGCGATACATTGGTTGAAATGGAGTGGGTTTTGCCAACCGGTAAACTGTGGTGGTTTAGGGATTCGAGACATTCGGATACAAAATCAAGCTTTATTAGGGAAATGGGTTTGGAATTTCATTGCTGAGAAAGAAAGTACATGGAAGACGATCATATGTAGCAAGATGAACTGTGTTAATAAATCCGTCACTGTCGTTAACACGAAGAATCGCTACTCTTCGTGGATATGGAGGGATATTGCGAAATCTTTTTCCTGTAAGAACGTGAGGGGTGTGGCTCTAGCAGATAAGCTAATTTTGCATTTAGGAGATGGTGCTTCAATTAAATTCTGGTCAGATCATTGGATTGGGGAGGCCCCTCTCCAACATACATTTCCAAGGATATACGCGCTCTCTAATCTGAAAGAGGGTACCGTCTCTAAGTTTGGTCAGAAAATTGGCTCCGTCTGGATTTGGAATATTACTCTTCGACGTGGACTGTTTGATTGGGAATGTCACCAGTGGGAGGCTTTGATGGCCTGTCTTAATTCCTTCTCAGATAAGGGTTTCAATAGTGATCGATTCACATAGCAAGGGTCAAGTGAAGGTGTATACACAGCGAAAGGTGGATACAATTGCCTCATTCAACACTCTTATTCTTCCCCTTTCTGGAAGAAGCTGATATGGAACAACATGGTGCCAACCCGAGTAAGCTTTTTCGTTTGGCAAGCCTCGCATCATAAAATCCCTGTCAAAGCCTTAATTATTAAAAGGGGGTCCCTATGAATATCGACACCTGCTGTCCCCTATGTCGTGATGCCCTGGAGACACCATCGCATTTGCTTTTGCATTGTCGAATATCATGGTCACTGTGGACTTTTTTTGCTTCTTTGTGGAAGATCAATCTGGTCATGCCTAATAATGTTGTGTCAAGCATAATGCTGTGGAATGGTTTTTTCCAATCGAAACATAGAGGGTCTATTGGATCCATCGTCCCCGCAGTGATCTTATGGACTATATGGCTGCAAAGGAATGATTTGGTTTTCCGAGAAGGTAAGTTGGATTTCTTAAAATTATGTTTTGTTGCTAAATTTCGTCTGGTTTCTTGGTTTAAAGCAGCGAATGATGACTGCGAAATTCCTTTTGACACTATTATGGCGGACCTAACTTTTGGGGAAGTTAGTGAGCGAAATAAGGTGAAGATACAGAAATGCAGTGGTTGGCTCCCTCCCCCACAAGGTTTCGCCACCATTAATACTGACGGAGCTACTTCTAGGGAGCGGTCATCTGGAGGCATCGGTGGACTAGCCCGTATTTTTGACGGTACATGCCTTTTCTCGTTCTCGAAGCCAGTGGGCAGGGGGCCTCCCATCCTTACGGAGCTGCTTGCTATGAAGATGGGGCTGCAATTATTTCACGCAAACCCGATTTGTCGGAGGTATAGAGCTTTAGTGGAAAGTGACTCGGAGATTGCGGTTAATTGGGTAAAGAACCCAGGGTCTTGCCCTGCAACTTTCAGCGATTTGGTTAGCAGCATTGTATTGTTAGGTGAAGCAGTTGGATGTATTTTCAAAGTCATTTCCAGGGCAGCCAATATAGAGGCAGACAATTTAGCCAAAGCTGGCATAGGATGAAGATTCTTGTTTAGTGTTGATGATTTGGTTTGATTGTATAATGAACATTTTGAGATTGATGAATAACATTTCTAGGGCACTCTTTTCCTCCTTCCGCTATTACTCGTCCTTGTGATGGGTAATATGAGGGGGGTTTTTAACGAGGCCAAATTGTTATCAAAAAAAAATGTAAATATATCAAATAATAAGCTTATATAGATTTTAAAATTAATAAGATTTTTGTTTATCCTTTGTGCTGTATTCCGGACCATTTTTAATAAATTCTTTGTGACACTCTTTTCCTCCTTCCGCTGTTGATTGAATTTCCATTTGAATATTCGATCATTACGAGGGGGGTTTTTATTGAGGTCACCAATTCATATCAAAAAAAAAAATTAATAAGATTTCGGTTACAGAATACCAATAGATTTTTGGGGACATTTCAAACTAGGGAGACTATGTATAATTAATAAGTATATTTATTAACAACTTGTATACCCTAATTTTCTTATTTTAGCATTTGACCAATTCGAATGTATGTGTTAAAATTTTAAATTTAATGTAACTTGACTTTGATTCAATTGGACTTTTAGTTTAAGATCTTTTTATAAATTATTATGTTTTTTATTTTTAAATATTTTTAGTATAAGATAATTTTGGATAATTGAATTTTATTATCCAAAAGCAAAACGATGCTACAAGTTCACACCAAAGCTGTACAAAGGAACAAAACAACACAACAGCCTATTCTATACAAGTAAATTTCAGCTGGCTTTTAACTGTGTATCTATACCAGTATGTAAATGCCTAATCTTCCCACATAACCGTGTGCGAACAGTATCACGTATACGAGAAAGAATGTCAGAAGCAGTAGAGGAAGAAGCACGAAATATCCTGCAATTTCGCTCCTTCCAAACAAAGTAAACAAGAGAACACCAAGTAATTCGCAAAATAAGGGCAATGAGAGACTTTAGTATAAGATAATTTGAATAACAATAAGAGATTAGATTTTTCTCTGCCCTACTTGTGTCGCTGCCTCTTCATTTGCTTTCTTGGGGGTTACCGACAATTAGTTTTGATATTGGTTGTCACCGCTGAGATTTATTATTTTTTTGTTTTTATTTATTAATAAGAATTTATGTCCTTGTGGCACGTGTTCTTTTTTTCTGTTTTTGTGACACGTTTTTTTATGATTTTTTCATTTGTTATTTGACATGATTTCGGCATACCTTAGCAGTCGTTTGATGCTCGTACAGAGATTTTTACGGTGTTATTTTTTATTTTAATTCCGTCGGTGGTCATAGAAAGATAGATCCTCACTCGATTGATGGTTGTTTGCAGATGTAATCAGACTTGGATAGCGGAGCAATCTACCTGATAGTTTGGTTCGCTCACCCCCTCCTTTTTTTACCTCGTAAAGCCTCTACTTTGGATAAAAAAAATGACATTCAAGAAGACTTTTGAATTTGGTCAGTATGTTAATCTTTATAGAAATATTTACTTTTCTTTGAACTTTTAAATTTTGTAAGGCTAGTCCGCATTACTCTTCTTTCTGGATGCTTTGTATTTATGGTATCTTTTATAGTTATTAACAAAATTCAGTTGTCATTGTAAAAAAAAATTAATATGAAATTTAATACAATTTTATGTTTAACTCAAATAACGACAGCAAATTATGTGAAATTTAAGTTGATTTTGTTAATTAGATTGGATTATTATTTATAAATAAAATGTTTTTATCTAAAATTAATTATAAAAATAAATATTTAGATCTTTTAACAATAAATAGAGAATAAAAGTTTTGAATTCAATGAATGAATATAAATACACATCCCTGCTCGTAAATCTAGTAGTACCCAATTGGGCAAATGCAAGACTTAAAAAGTTAAAATCTTTTAATATATTTTAAATAAAAATCAAAACATTCAATTCTCTTTAAGTTTGTTTCTTTGAAAATAATTTTTTTTAATATATTTTAAATAAAAATCAAACATTCAATTCTCTTTAAGTTTGTTTCTTTGAAAATAAAATTATGTAAAACGAACTATATTTTTTTAAAAATAGTTTTCTGAAATCATTTTAATGTTTAGATGAAATTGTGTAAACATTATAAAAACTATCATATTATTATTACTAAAATATTAAAATAATTTAGTCAATATTATTAATAAAAATTACTATAAATAAAATACTAAGATAAGAATATTGAATTTTATCAATTAAATGATTCACTTACTAAAATAAGAATATTATATTATTGAGAATTATATTTAAAATAAGAGCGACATGTTCGAATCAAATTATATTTATATAATTAGACTTTGTTTATTTTTATTTTCAAACTTGAGATGAGCACGGCAATCGGCATCTCTTAAGTCTTAACACATCTTCATACTTTGACTTTGTGTTGGTATATTTTGACTGTGAAAAGGAAAAGGGCTTTTATGGCATTTTACTCCTCCTCCACTGTTTTACTTAATTATATGTGACATTTTAAGGTAAATTATACCCAAAAAATTTCTTTTATCACTTAATATATATAGTACAATCAAACTCAATGAACGGTCTTTGTGAAAAAGAAGATAATGCTCATTTTGACAGAATTCGAGTATACTTATGATTACTCTAAAACTATTAAAAAATATTAAACAATTAAATTTATCCAAGTAATAAACAACTTAAGCCCGTTCACCAATACTTGTTGAAAGGCCGTTGGAGTTGCCAACGCTGAAATAGTGCCGAACAGGACAATGAACGGGTGTTGACTCCGTCCCTCTGATCGAATTTTGTCCTTAAACGAGCTTTTCGCCACCGCTAAATTTTCAACTTTTGCTTGAAAACGAGAGTAAATCACTCAAGAACGGTTGAAAAACTCTGGTGAACAAGCCCTTGATTAAATAAGTAAAAAATCTCTGCTAAGAATGAATCTCTAAAATTAAATGTACCATTATAATCAATTCGAATCAATTAGAACAAAGAATTCACTTCCACCTCAAAATCTCCGGGCACAAATTTTCACTTCATCTGTTATCTTTCATTGATTGAGCCCATAGATGGTAAAAAAAAATGGTCTAGCATGTAGTTTCCTTTAGTTAAACTGTTCATCTTTCATCAATCCGACCAATTTCAAGACAGATAAAGTCAAAAACTTGGGTAAAACAACTGAACTGGTTCCCAACCTTACGCTACTTGTTATCCTTCATTGATATTTTATTTGCTCAAACAAAACCCTCAGCTTCACATTCGTACAAAACTCTTAAATTCTTCAAAACAAATCAAAGCTCTTCGAACCCATGGAGATTACTTCCACAACACTTTCTCTTTCAAGACCCCCGGCAGCAGCAGCAGCTTCACTGCCTTTTTCTTCTTCCCAATCCAACTTTATCACCACCAATAACACCATTTCTTTGTTGAGCAGAGCAAAATCCCAGACCAAATCTCTTTCCTTTGTTGTTGGTCGACCAAGGAGGAACACAACAGCTGAGCCTGCTAGAAAGGGTCTTACTTGCAATGCTTTGTTTGGTCTTGGTGTGCCGGAACTTGTCGTTATTGCTGGAGTGGCGGCTCTTGTGTTTGGACCCAAGAAGTTGCCTGAAGTTGGGAAGACTATTGGAAAAACTTTCAAGAGTTTTCAACAGGTTTGTCAATTTCCTTATCTGGGTTTTGCTTCATATGTAAAAAAGATCAATAATTTGAATCTTTTTTGGTTCAAAAATGGTACTTTTCTTATTTGGTTGTTGTCAAAATGTAGGCTTTGGTGTTAAAACACTTAGATGACTTTGGTATGCTGTTAAAACACAAGCTTGAGTTTGAGTGTTCGAGTTGCTAGCAAAAGTTCATAGCACAATTTGTTTGCTTGTTATTGGTGAAGTTTTATTTCGAGCAAGCTCATTTGAATCACAAAGGTAGAATGAAATAAGCAATAAAACACATAGACATTTGTTTTACTACAACAAATTGTAATACCAATGGAACTAAAATAGAACAATGGTGCACCTTCTTTCTTGTGATTTGTCAAAAAAAATGGAGGAAATGTGTAAGAAAACTGTGTTTCCTAAGGGTTTCGGTTTAAGGTAAAATCATGACCTACCGAAGAAAATTTTTTCTTAGCTTTTTGGTGAATCAATATGACATTGTCATACGTTATGTCGGAAGCTTCACAATGGATTAATGTTGAAGGTAAATGTTACATGCTAACAAGGGACTAAGGGAGGTGTTTTCCACTTTAAGTGAAGCACTGAAGCTTAATGCTAATAGACAACAGTTGTCGTTTCTCTCGGCAGTGGTGGATAGCTGAACTGAGAACCCTTGCAAAGATATGACCCTCTCTTGTGATGCAACAATCTTAATTCAACCGGACATCGTTTAGTTTTCCGGGGACCGGTTATTACTTGATGGTCCCTGTTAGTGAACTTCCTATTCTTATTTTGATAGAAGTATTCAGGGCCGATCCCGAACTTCATCATGCCTGTCTTTCTGCTTCCCAATAGCTAAAGATGATATACATATATAGTATTAGTTTAGGTGAGCTTAATCCGAGAAGAACCTCTTTTGCTATCATCTAAACTTCAACCGTATAAATATAATACCTTTTTGTTGCTTCTAAATTCCAATTGCTAAAGGGTACGGGGTACCGTTCTTGGTTTGGTCGAGTTAAGACGAGGGTAGAATCTCTTTGTATTGTTACACCTGTTTATTCCAAAGTTATTGTTTCAATGTCAATAGGATAAGTATGAAGAATATGCAACTAGATGATTCGAAATCAGACATAGATATGGTTTGCTTTGCATTCTTCCTGTTTTGAAGAAGTTTTTTTTTGTTTGCGCGGTGAGTTATAGAGTGGCTATTTGTCTTGATGTCCTGGGAACTGTTTCTTTTTAGATTGAATTACCAAAGATGTTCCTGCATGGCTCGAGTCGAGCCTTACGATTCATGGAAAACATTTTGGTGGTTCATGCCAAGTGTTCTAATGTCTCCATGCTAGTGTCTTGATCTAATCTTTCAAGTAAAGCTTGCGATGACCCCTTTAAGATTTTGTTTCGTTCGCAATCATTTTGCAGTCTGGAAAGAACAACTGGATACAATTGCTTGTCTAACACAAGTATGCTCAATTTCTCGGAAGCTTTTTCATGTATTCGAAGAGTCATTGGAGGGTTATATCCTCGTATCCATGCTCAGATAGTCAGATATATGTTCGATACGAGGTATTGGACATAGGTACCTATAGGGAAAAAATGAAGAGTCGGGGTAGCATAGGTTGTTTTCCGATTAGATTGTAAGTAACATTTTTAATTCGATGCAGCATTGCTTTCTACATTGTTGATAGGAATAAAAACAATAATCTGTAAATTTGCAGGCTGCGAAGGAGTTCGAGACTGAGCTGAAAAAGGATCCCGAGTCTCTTACAGAGAAATCTGAGGAGAATTCCACAGCTGTTAGTGAAGAGAAGAAACCAGATCTTGAGGCCTCTAGCTCTAAGGAAACCGTATGAGTTCGCAAAACCATCATTTAGTCGATAAAGTTTCCGAATTTGCATGTCTGTTGTATCGATGAACATCGAACAAATAATTTTGGATGTAGATCGGTTATGTTAGTGATTTTTTAATTAAATGGTTTGACAATCTGAAGTGATTCAAGTCCAGATTTCATATTGCATGAGAGCTTACCTTTAACACAGATGATTGGGACATTGTAAATGAATTGTAGGACCAAGTAAAACCAAATTCGAAGAAAAAAACCCCGATTCGAATCATAATACTCAGTTTATTTCAAGTTACAAAGGGGGATTTGATTCATAATATACATGAAAAAAAGGAAAACCTTGTTATGAACTTCATGTGTTTTCCTTTGTACAAATTCCACAAGAAAAATTATAAAAAGAAGCCAAACTATACATGGGAACATGTTTTTTTTCCTTTTATTATTGGTTATGCCTTGGAAAAAATCATAGGATCAAAATCTTCTTTGTTGCTAAATCAACAAAGGAGAAAAAAAAATTGGGATCCAAATTTCTTCTCTGGATAGCCTAAGTTAAAAGGGTTTGATCTTTCTTCATATTTTCATACAGCACAAACCAGGCCTCTTGCTTCTGCTCCTTTCATGATCCTCAGCTTTTTGCATGAACTGGTGAACATTCTGCATCCCAGACAAGAAAATTAGAGCAAATTCCAGAAATCTAGCTCATAATACATATAATTCGAGTCGAATTTCGATATCCGCAATCCGGAGAAAGTAAAAAAAGAACTTACTCCCATGGTACATCTCCAACCAACATCCAATCACCATCTTTATCTTCATAAGTAGGCACAAATTCTGATCCATTATATCCTTCCCTCTCTGAATATTCACCTGATAATCAAAAAACCAAACATAAAGCTTTGTTTTTTAAGAAATTCTTTATATATGTCATAAAAAATGATGCTGATGCATACCAGCTTTGAACTTGAACATGTCTTCCAAGGCCTTAAGCAATTCTGGGTATCCTTTAAACACCTTCAAATCTATCTTTCTAAGAAAAGGAGCCCCCTCCATGCTCACTTTCACATAAATCCCACTATTTTCAGCCTCAGTTTTCTTGGATTGCAGGCTGTTTTTTCTGTAAGATCTGATTGGCGGCCACCCTACAACTTGTGCCCTGCAATATTTATTGTAATTAGTATAAAAAACATGGAATCTTTCATTTTTGGTCCAAAAAATAAAAAGATTTGCTTACTTGGTTTGTGGAGTAGTGTCTTGGTCACAGCTCTTAGAAGCTGTGGCATTACTAGACATGGATTCTTCAGGCAAGGCTCTTTTGTTGCTCCGGGGAGTTGCCGATGTTTGGTGCTTAGCTGAGTCGTCGGAGGTGCCCGGTAAGCCTAATCGGAGCTCGGTCGCCTCGAGGTTAAGATCTTTCTCAAATGCCATACCTTAATTCTTGTGTGTTTCTGAATATAATTAGAGAAATAGCTGAATGATGACGAGTTCTTAAAGGAGAAAGAACATATGCACGTCTTACGAAAATTCAATGGTATCTTTATAGATGGAATATATGGTGATAAAGGTTAAAGACATTGTTTAAAAAATTTAAAGGCTGAAATAATTAACAAAAAATGAACAAATTATGGTGTTGGTCCCTCTATTATTCTTGAATTTGGAATTAGGTACTTTAATTTCACATGGTTTGGTCCTCTATATTTATAAATTATGATTAGTTAGTCCAAATAGTTAATATCACTAGCTATTCTAATTAAAATATTAACATGCATTTTTCTTTAAAAAAACGCTTTCAACAGAAAATTGTTTATATAGGCCTGATAAGTTGCAATTCATGTTTTTATGGAAAAAATATCAGGTTTATATTTTAATCGTAGTTGTTAACCTACAGTAAAACTTCTATAAATTAATACCCTTGAGACTATGGAATTTTATTAATTTAGAGAGATATTAATTTATCGATAAATTAATAATTTATTAATTAAAAGAAAATTTCTCAATTCAACAAATATTGTTGAAAGTTCTACTAATGATGAAGTTGAAAATGATTCAACACCACTTGAATTAGTCACGCGAAAGGAAGCATTGAATGCGGCAACAACTCTTCACAACTTTTTATTGCATTGGATACCTTAATGTCGGAACTTGTGGGTGCAATTAGAAAAGTTAGAGATGAAATTGAATTAGATTTGAATTTTAAAATTACAGATTACAATAGATTCATATTTTAGCAAGTTACCATAGTAGTGATTGTAATATTAATAAATTATTAATTTATAGTTTTGATGAGACCTTTATATTTATAAAGGGGATCTCTAAAATATTATTATATTATTATCTTATCGAATTTGATGATTTTTACATTGGCCAAGTCGGGACCGAAGAAATTTATTATTTAATAAAATTTATTAATTTAAAGAGTATTAATTTATAAAAAATTTTACTGTAATTAACTATTTAGATAGATCATCTTCTTTTAAATTAAAGTTCAGGAAATAAATCCCGAATTTAAACATAATAGAGGGGCCGTAATCATACTTTTACCCATACATAATAAATTTTGCCCTTTATTTATCTTAGTAAGTATTGTTTGCTTTTATTGCAATAAAAACCGGAATTATTACATTAATATATATATATATATATATAACATTTTAATTTTAATGTGTAATACACGTTACGCGCTCATAAAAGAACAATGATTAAAGTTTTGATTATAATTTGGGAATTATGATTAGATTAAGAGAATTAGATGCATTTACATATTTTAATCAATATATTAATTAGGATTTTTTTAGGGCAAAGGGTATCTTTTAGCACATGGAATTGGACGTGGTGGGCAGCTAAGGTGTTTGTAACATGGAACACCATAATTGATGCACTTGTCTTGAAATGTTGGGGACAAGGTTGGGACAAAGCTTAGCTGCCGGTATATTATTGGTTAAGATCAAACGGTTTCAAATAAAATAGATCATCTCCAAAGACAAGAAATCTCGAGCGTTCGATGTGATTACCATGGATGGATTCCAATTAGACCTTCCATTGGTCAACTGATTGGTTCCCATTAGGATGATTTATTCCGGGATGGATGGAGGGGAGATTAGAACCTTTCATTAATCAATTGATTAGTTTTTATTAAGATGGTTTCTGCCAAGGTGGATTGAGGGGAAATTGGAAGGGACAATCTCATCTTTTAAAAATTTTAAATTTCTCTTAATTTTATATGTATTTTTTTATATTTTTATTGATAATCTAATTTTACACTCTTAATTTTTTAATCACATTCCTTATATAGAATTTTGTGTTTGTCCCTGATTTTTGCTTTTCTACTCAGTGGGTTATCGAACACCTTCTTGTCAATTTGGTCTTTTCGGCTTTGTATCGTCAGTAGAGGTAGTTCAAAGATTTACAGCACCATGTCAGTTTATTAAAAATGAAGCCTTGAATTTATAATACCAATGATATATAAGGTTATTTTAAAAAGATATTTTTATCTTAGTAAATAATATATTATGGGGTTCTTTAAAGTTATTTTTTTAATTGGTTAAACCGATTTTTTTTGTTTTTGTATTTAAAAAAAAATATTTTTTTCTACGAACATATAATTTAACTGATTTAAAATTTTTTTTGAGAGCCCTATGTGGTCGTCCAGCTCACACACGTACAACAACAATACAATTAAAATTCTAGAATGATTTTTTTTTTACAGAAAGGATGGTAAATATAAAAATTAAACTGTAGAACTCAAAGTGGCCTAGCACTTTAATTTGAAGCAATATTCATGGCCCTCCATTTTTATCTTTTTTCTTGATTGAAAAAGTAAAATGGCTCTCCATGGGTTGAAAGGGTGGAAATATTTATGTTTCTAGTCTCCAAATAATTATGATATGACAATATATGATCTATATGTTATAACAAACAAATAATAATTTTGACTGTAATCATCAAAAATTGACAAGCAACATATATAGACTTGTAATAAACAAATTTGTAATTATGGATATAAATATACTTTTGGTAAAATAAAGGATAATGTTTTCTTTATTAAGATGACTTGATAAATAAGCTTTGAGTAAATAAAATTATAAAGTATTGCATGCAAACTAAAGTTATTAAAAAAGATGAAACAACCTTCTCATTTACTCTTGTTTTGCTTTTATTTTGTATGGACAAAAATTCTCTGTTTCTTTTAGTGTTTTTATCCAACATTAAAATTTAAATCTTAAACTCTGATATTAAATTTTAAATCTTATATTTTAAACATACGTCGTGCATTCAATACTCTAAAAAAGTGTAAGGAAAAGTTTAATTTAATTTAAAGCGTGGGGAGATAGTTCTTGGATAAAAATTCTCTGACCCTCTTCGGTACTCTTATTTATGTTCTAACACTAAAAAACACTACAAAATTAAATTTTAAGCTTTAACACTAAATTCTAAATCTTAAACCCTATGCTCTATATCCTAAAAAAAACACTACTCTAAGTTCCTTAAACCCTTACCCTAAACCTTAATCTAGAATCTTAAACCCTAAACTTAATGTAGCGTTGTCCTCATGCACGTAACTTCGTATATTATAACCATAAAAATGTAAACGGAACTAATTAAATTTAGTACGGAAGGAGTTTAACTCCACTCCAATTCTTTTATTCGATAACAATTTAAGTTTTTATAAATTTAAATATCAAATACATTAAGTTTTATTTAGTACTATCGAGTATAAATACTTAAAAAAATCAGCTAATTAATTTGATTTCTCCTAATATTTGTTCCATTCCCTAGGGTAATTGGGATGGGAAAAGAACACCGACAACAAATACTTAAAATTTTGAATGGTTGATTGTCCAATTTCCTCGAGCTCTGGATAATAAATGCATAAATATAAAAGAGTTGCTTTCAAGTTTCATGCATGCAGGGGCACACGCACGAGTGTGTCCATGTTTGAACAGTGGCGACGGTCGACATTACTCACTGTTTTTTCCTCAACAACTTGGAGCTTTTCATCCTTTCGGAACAACAAGGACCACAACAAAAACTAAAAGGGTCCACAAATTAATGGTTGGTGACAAAGATTTATGAACCCTTTTATTTCTTCCTCCCCGAGAACGAACACAAAATTTTATATCACGAGAGTGAATTTATACAATTTTAAGACGGTGAAAATAAATTTTTAATAAAAATATATATTTTCTAATTTTTAAGAGGCGACTGTTTCCCGACTCCCTCGATCCATCCTGCTCTCCTCCCTACTGTCTGGGGTCTCCTCCGTCCCATCCGCCAGTCTTTGCCAGCTTATCAAACTAATACCAATTTGGGTCCGCATGAAAAGCTATCCCCACCTAATGTTCGCTATCGTTTCTTTAATCAAAATTTTATCGTAGCAACCGACATTCACATTATTAGTTTCCTTTTTCTTTTCTTTCAAACAAAATTATTTAATTTCACCGGTAAAGATAGAATAGTACATAATACTTGCAATTACGGTTAAAATTAATCATTACAAAGTATAATTAACGGACGGAATATATTTAAATATAACCAACGCATAATGAAGTTTAAACTATTATAAAAAAATCTACGAGTTAATCTCTCTAAGTTTAAGTGGAAGAAAAAAAACATACATAAAATGCCCTACAACTCAGACTCGATAATGGAACAAATACCTATAAACTTAATGAAACTAAGTATCCAAGCCCCGGCAGCATCCCGGACCACACCGCCGCGGGTGGTTCGTATCTTCGATCTCAGCAACACAAATAGGACATCGCCCATCCACAGCAAAGTGGAATTTAGTCTATTTTATACAATATTATTATCACAAATTTTCAAAAATAAAAAACAACTATTTGGCTAATCTTCCTTTAGACCTTTACCCATTACCATTTTTTAAATAATATTCTCTTTAACAACATCTCTATATTTTTTTCTAGTTTTAATTTCCATGGTTTCCCACCAAATAAACAGTACTTAATTATTTATGCTTTAGATTTTTATCAAATTCACCATAAATAAATTAAGAATAATACGTCTTTTATAATGGACACCCTAACCATAATTCACAGGATTTAATTAATTAATTAGTTAAAGAAAAATTGTATAGTTTTATATATGAATACGCACCTAAAATTCCCAATCCTTTTCTCAATTAAAACCTTGTTAGGGTAAGAGGGCGGCAACTCTCTCGTGAGCTTTATATTGCCACGTTTAGCTCTTAAATTGCCAAAGATTATCGATAATGTTCTTGAAAAGCAATTTCGGGAATGTTTTAATCATGAATATAATACTGATTAAATCATAAATTCGAGTATTCGTGTTATGCAGGAAACGATGACAAATATAAAATATTTTTGGTTTTTTAAATGTCTTATAATTGAATTGTTGAGATTAAGATGGAAGAGTAATTAATTGAATGGTCTTGTTTGATCATGCCATTTTCCTTATCTTTTTTCCCTACTCCCCCAATTGGACTCCAATTTCAAAGCTTTTGGAGGTGAAGTCGCCATCCTCTTCCCCCCTATCACAAATCCATGTTTTGAAAAGGACCAGAGTTCTTGTTGGTATTCTTTGTTATAAACCACGTATTAAGCTATGACGAAAGCAAACACACATGTGATGTTCAGGGACAGAGTTAAAATTGGAGATTAAGAGATAAAACATACCGATATTTGATTTATTGGCTGATTAATTCGAATCGTGTTTTGCAAATATTTAATAGGGAGCGACCCTCCCTACCTAATTTTCTCTATTCACAGCTTCAAGATTCGAGCCTTTGACTTTGTTTAACGTCTCATCTTGCTAAATCAATTGACTGTTGGTGTTAATTTATTTTAGTAAGCTAGAGTTTTTTTATTTAATGTGACCTATAACTTTGGGGTCATTTCATTTGGCTTAGGGCAAATGAGAGGAATAAAAGGATACTCAAAAGCCACCTCTCTAAGAGGACAGTACGTGGAATGAAGATCTTTGGTACCCATTTGAAAGATAAGAATCTACGTGAATTGTACAACATATTGAAGAGAAAAAAAAAAAGAATAGGAAAAGGGTGAAATTGACCTAAAAAACTTATATCTAAGTTGCCACACGTGTGGTGTTTGAGAGATATTGACATTTGCATGCTTGGGGACGTGGCTCTATACAAGTCTCATAATTTTGAATACAAGTGTGGATGTCATAAATCTATCATCGTTTCATTGTTGATATGTTCTATTTTAATCTTTATTTCATTTTATTGGTTTCATTGTTGACTTGGGTATTGGGTCGGGTTTTTGCACACTCCAATTTCGATTTAAAAATTGAAAGTTCACACTAATTTTAATTTGATCTAATTTATAGGTTTCTTTCATTATCACAAAAAATATAGAAAGTGTACTATATTAGTTATCCTTAAATACATAAGGATAAATATATCATTATTTTGAATAAAAATAAATTTTAAATAAGTTGTGTCGAAACTTGTCAAGTATAGATAATTTGATTATCTCTTCTTCGTTACTTGTGTTTTTTTTAGTTTCATTGTATGTCTACTTGATAACAATATTTTTTGCTTTAACTATCGTATCTAATCTATTGGCTGATTAATCTAGATTGAGTACTAGTACTGTAGAGGCACGTTATAAGATGATCCTCCAAACCTAATTTACTATATTCAAAACATCAGGATTTGAATCTCTAACCTTCTTTAAGGGATCTAATATTTTATCTCACTGAACCAACGAATTGTTGGTTAAATATAATATTTTTTTAATACAATATAACTTAAATTGTAAGACTAAATTCAATCAAGAGTAAATGAAAGTATAGGTAAAAATAAAATCTTGAGAAATTCAATAAAGTTGATGTAGGGGATTACAAAGTGGGAGATTCACCTTATAGATAAGAATGCACACGTGTGGGGTCAGATTGGGGATTGTGACAGTGGGCTATTGTGGGGGGACATTTCTCACTGTAGAATGGCTGGCAAAGGGGCCCACACTCTTTAAATTTGTTTTGTTTTGGAGCTCAAGGCTTGTCCTTGTCATCCCTTGCTTTCAGTGTTGTGTCACCCTTTTCGTTGATTAAATTCGGATCTTTGCCCCTTGTTGGCCATGCCCATGCACATGTCGCCCATACCATCATCCATTTTTTTACTCAAAATACCATTGTAATACATAAATAATCACTATGAAAATTCTAAATATTAATTCAAACTTATTAGAAATCCAAATTGGCCATGTGTACATAATTGACATATTCTAGGATTAATCAATGGAAAATTATTTGTTACACTGACGGTGGAACTAAAAGTTTCCATCGGCGCCTTAATTTTATGATTTATGGACTCAATTTAGGGTGTAGAGTTTAGGGGTTTAGTAGTTTAGAATTTAAGATTGTGTGTATAAATTAGGGTTTAGGGTTAGAATTTAGGGTTTATAGGTTAAAACCTAAATCCTCAATATATTGCATTAAAACATAAACACTAACCTTTAAACCCTAAATCTTAACCCCTAGATTCTAACAATTACTCCTAAATTCTAAATACCTACACCTAAACTAAGTCCTTAAACCCTAAAACTAAGGCGTTTGTGGGAATTAAAAAGTTTCCACGCCAGTGTGCTAGATATAAATTCTTAATCATAAGTATTATTATCCTATACACTAGCTGGAAAACAAAGTTTCACACAAACGTGGTTATTCAGGGGTTTAGGATTTTAGTTTAGGGTTTAGATGTTAGATGTTTATGTTGTAGATATAAAATTTAAGATTTATGGTTAGAATTCAAGGTTTAGGGTTTGTGGTTAATTTTTTAGGGTTTTAAGGTTAATATTTTAAATTTTAAATTTAGGCTTAAAAATAGATATGTTTGTGTAATTTTTTTTTTACACTGGCAGTGTATTAAATATTAACCGTAATCATAATAATGTTATATACACATTATTTTTCTTGTTATAATCATCCGTAAGCATTAAATGTTTATACGAACTTTGACATATTAATAATTCGTATATTGTATTTTTTATACCGTATGGCATTTTGATTGTTTTTCTGCCATGTAGTATGGCATTGGCACATGGGGCGGGAGAGGAGAAGATGCTAATTAAGGTGAAGAAATGGAAGGGTGCCTAAAATCTTGAGACCAAGAAGACCGTGTTTGGAGAGAGTGGGACCCAATGGAATACCCTTCTCGTCCAATCAAACGCCCACATGCTCTTGCTGACTTTTTGCCAAACGCGGTGTTATGCTTTTTGTGGGCTCCCCAATTGTCCACTTGGTTTTTGTTTATTCCTTCCAAGTTCACAGCCTTAAAAAATATATTAAAAAAAGTCGATTTTTGGGCTCAAACGATCCCATTTGGTATTTAAAAATATATTTTCGTGGTTATCGTTACAATTCATTTATTCTATTTTTTAAAACAATTTATTCTGTTTTATTTTATAAGGAAACAAGAATTTGTTAAGAAATTCAATGCAAATCATTAATCATGCCTAAAATTATTAATTTATGTTGATACTAGTTACATAAAACAATTAACTTAGTTGAGATTTACTTCTAAAGAAACTGCAAATTATTAAAATCTAATTAATTGATTAAGTATTTTATATAGATAAATATATTTGTAATATTATTTAAACAGATGATCACATATGAAATGATGAAGACTTGCATATAAATTCACAAGTCGTGTATTTAATTTTTTAAGTAGTGATTTAAGTTGTTTTATTTAAATATTATATAAGGAGTAAAAGAAAAAATACCCATATAATAATGTTAATTATCGTTTTATAAAAAATCTGTCATTTATCAATTGAGATAATACCAATTAGTTGGACAAAAAAATACCAATTAGTTGGTGACACCAATCTAATCAAACTTGTTAAAAAAACTTCATTTACCCTTTTTTAAATGAATGAATTAGTTTATTATTATCAATCATGCTATAAAAGCAATTAAGCAAGGATTTGGTAAAATGAAATAAGAATTGATTAACTTATTGGTGAAATTAAAAGTATCAAACCAAATTTCATTCTTTTTAGTGCATTTGCCATCATTAAATTGGTGGAGCCTAAGAAACAAAGTAAAGGCAAACAACACCAAACTTTGTATGTCCTCCAAATAGTTAAAAATAAAATAAATATGTAATTGAACAAATCTATATTCACTCAATTCATCATCACAAATCATTTTAAATATAATATCTTCTACCTATTTCGGTATTTTTTTTACGTCCCAACCCTAAAAATTAACGTTCAAACAGTAATCTTAAATTCTAAATCTTACACCCTAAAAAATACATCCAACCCTAAATTTCATAAACCCTAAATCTAATTTTTAGTATAAGGCATAAATATGGGTACTGAAAAGAGACGGATGATTTATATTCTAAATATAACATCATCCATGACATCAACTTTGACGTGGCATCATCATGGCCATTGAGAGTTCATAACGCATCATTCATAAACCTTATATTATCTTCCCACAATTCCATTTTTCGGCCTTCTTTCCCAACATTTTCACATATTCTCCCTCCCACTTCATTTGCATTTCCTCTAGGAAATACACTACAAACGAAAAAAAAGAGGTTAAGAGAGATATTCCGAGAGAAGAAAAGGACTGAAGTTCGATCGTCTAAGGATTTTTCACGTAAAATCTGTGTTTAAATATCTTAATGACCAGCATTATGGGCACGGAGCATGACAAGTATCACACGATTAATTTCGAAGAGACGGAGTTACGATTAGGGTTGCCCGGAGGCAAGGGAAATGATGGCGAACCAACCAAAAACAACGGCAAACGAGGGTTTTCGGAGACGGTTAATCTGAAGCTTAATCTATCAACAAAGGAGGCCGAATCCGAATCCGAATCTGAATCCGAGGAGTCTGAGAAGATGAAGGAGAAGAGCTCTATTGTTCCACGTTCTACTGACCATGCAAAGCCCCCTGCAAAGTAAGCTACATTTTTTTTTCATTTTATTTGTATGAGTTTATGTTTAATTTCAGTGAAATTAATTTCTTGATTATTATAGTTTTTTTAAAGAATATTGTTGAACATTTATTTGAACTTGAAGAAGATGAGTCTTCAATGGATCTTGGCCTTGTAAAGTGGGAAAAAAAGGGTTTAATTTTGATATTTGATGGCTTCGGTTGTTTGTCGGGAAAAAGAGGGAAACCAACAAAACATGTGGAATCTTTAGTGCTTTTCCCACCAACCAAACAATAATTCAAAAGGTTTCAACAGGAAAGTGGCTAAGAAAGTCTTAAAATTCCAATAATTTTATGTTATTCCAACTTAAATAATTAAGGGAATATTTGATTTTCTTTCTCAGGGCACAAGTGGTGGGATGGCCACCAGTCAGGTCCTTCCGGAAGAATGTCATGGCCGTCCAAAAAGCCAGTTCCGAGGAGGAGGGTAACGGCAAGAAGGCCGTCAACAGTACAGCCGCCGCCACTGCCACCGCCGCAGCATTTGTTAAGGTCAGCATGGATGGTGCACCTTATCTACGCAAGGTGGACTTGAAACTTTACAAGAGTTACCAAGAACTCTCAGGCGCCTTAAGCAAAATGTTCAGCTCCTTCACTATTGGTAATTGGCATAAACTCGAATTATAATTTCGGAAAATATTTGATACACTGATAACCGTATAAGATATTAATAATCTGTTTAAATATTCGAATCTCCATCATTGCTAAACAAGAGTTGATGATTTAGGTAACTGTGGGTCACAAGGAATGAAGGATTTCATGAATGAAAGCAAATTAATAGACCTTTTGAATGGTTCTGAGTATGTTCCTACTTATGAAGACAAAGATGGAGATTGGATGCTTGTTGGAGATGTCCCATGGGAGTAAGTTTAATTTTTCAATTTCAACTTTTTTTTTTTTCATTTTTGTTTAATTTTCTATTAATACTTACTTGATTATTAATTATTTTTTTAATTTACAGTATATTTGTTAATTCCTGCAAGCGCTTGCGAATTATGAAAGGATCTGAGGCCATTGGACTTGGTTAGTTTAATTTTTACATTAATTTAATTTTATTTGAAGTGAAAAATAAACTTTAAGCAGTTAACAATTGTTTTAATTTCCATGGTATTAATGCAGCACCAAGAGCAGTGGAGAAGTGCAAGAACAAATGCTGAAGTTGGTCCAAAACAACAACAATCTCAATCGAACTCAAGCCATTACGAAGATCAGAATTAGTCTGTGTGTTGAATCGGTTTAATCGAGATCGAGCAAGAAAGAAGAAACTTAATAAGAAAAAATATTATGAGGGGTGTATTTGGAGATTTTATTAAAAGGACAAGAAATAATAGTGAAAACCAAATGTTTACTTTCAATTGTTTGTTTAATAATTTGGTTGTCTTGGTGTTTTCTTTTTCACTCCATTTTGTAATATTTTGCATGTATTTTTTTAATGTAATGTAAGAAAAGATTCTCTGAAATTATTACATTATTATTATTATTTTAATTAATTTTATAATGTTTTTTTATAACTGGCTGAGGAGACAACTAAACAGGATCCATGAATAAGGTGATAAGGTGGAGCAAGGCCATGTGCAATTTGTTGGGAATCATTTAAGAATCAATTATTACTATTTTTTAATTCATTTTCATTGCTGGTCTTGTATGTTTTTATTGCAATTTGCAGACAAATGTGGACCACATAATTTTAATAAAAGATTTAGCTTCTTTTTGCAATATAAATAATAATAATTAAAAGAAAGCACAATTATTTTGAAACCAAAATATAATAAATCATTTGGTCAATGCCTTTGAAATAAATTCAATGAACCCTACTTTGCAAACCAAATTTGAGTGGAATTTGGTGTTTAATGACTTGGAAGCAGCTCAACCCAAAGCCTGGTTTATGGTGTTATGTAAATAGAAATTTTTTATACTTTTTCGATGCTCCTATTTTTTTTTATAGAAATTTTGGCCTCGTTAAAAATTCTTTTATTTCATACGATTCCGAAAGATAGATGAAAGCGGAAGGAAGAAAAGAGTGCCACTAATTTTATTATTAAAATTAACCAAAGTTTACAGAAATAATGTCCCTAAAACCACCATAATAAAACACGAAAAGAATCACCTTATTCCTGCTTTAACAAGTCTATCGGCTTCCATATTACATACTCTTGGGATAGTCCTGAAATACAATTTAGATTATTGCCCATCTCAATGATCTCACTTAGTAAATCACCGAATACCTCTGGTCTGGATAAGGTATTATCGATCCATTTCAACACCAAGGTGCAGTCGCTTTCAACAATAAGGCGAAATTTCCGACACCCCTCACTCGATCTTACCAAAGCCAAACCATGTTTCATAGCCAACATCTCCCCCAATACGAGAGGCCCTCTGTCAATTGGTTCTGAAAAGGAGATTATCTCCACGCGCTCAAAATTCCTTACAAGTCCCCCAATTCTTCCTTTCGATCTATCCTTAACCATGGTCCCGTCCACATTAAGCTTTATAAAACCAGGTGGAGGAGGCATCCAGCTAACTGATTTGTGATGTTGAGGCCCTTAGTGCAGTCCGCGTTAACAATTGCTGGGTTTGCCATAGCCATAGCCCCTATTTAATTCCTACATTAAAAATTAGGTTTAGAGTTTAGGGTTTAAGGTTAGGGTTTAGAGAATTTAAAGTAGGGTGTATTTTTAGGGTATAAGATTTATAATTTAGAATTGAGAGTTAAGATTTGAAATTTAATTTTTTAGTGTATTTTAGAAAGGGACATAGAAAGGGGCATCGAAAAGTGACATGATTTTTATCCGTATTATGGTTGTCTATTTCTATTTTAAATCTTTTAGAATGATTCTTTCATATTAATAGGGGTTATAATCACTCATATATGTCGTATTTGAATTGTGATAAAGTTAGTTGTTAACGTAATAATATGTTTCATTTTTATATTAATGTTTAAAGACAATGACATTTGTTTTTGCACCTTTTATTTTGTTTGGATGTCTTTGTTAATCACTTTCATTATATGGTTCTATTTCTATTATTTAATAGTAAATTTTTATTCTTTGATAATTTTAGAAGAAATGATTGAGTAACATGATTAATCTATTTTAAATATTCAAATGATCGTCAAAAAACACTGTGGACTATAAAATTTTCAATTTGTACCAGTTTTTGGGCTACATCTTTTTGGGACCAAAAACTGTTGAATTGGATAAACTAGCCCATGTTTCTTCCATTTCTAAACGCAACAAAAAGCTTGTGGTGTTTTATTTTTTATGGATTAATATCTTGGTGAAAATTAAAAATTTCTACAAACGCTTTAATTTTAGGGTATGTAGAGTTAGTTTAGGGTATAGGGTTTAGGAGTTTAGGTGTAGGGGTTTAGAATTTAGTGATAGTTGTTTAATTTAAGGTTTAAGGTTATAATTTAGGGTTTATATGTTAGGGTTTAGTTTTTAGGGTAATATGGTGAGAATTTAGGTTTTAACATATAAACCCTAAATTAAAACAGTTATCCCTAAATTCTAATCATCTACATCTAAACCCTTAAACCCTATACCCTAAACTAACTTCCTACACCCTAAAACTAAGGTGCTTGTGGAAACTTTTAGTTTCCACCGCCTGTGTATAGAATATTTATCTTTTTTTTATATCAATATTATCGGCCCAGGGACGGAGCATAATGGAGTCTCAAGAGGCTTTTGACCTTTCCAATAATTTGAATTTTTTATATTTAGTCTTTTATTTTTTTTAATATTAATTTGACCCTTTTAAATTTTTAAAAATTTATATTAAATATTACTTTTTTTAAACATTTGTAATTAATTTCACCTAAAATTTTAAACTCAATAGTTGGTTTAGTTATTTTTTTCTTAAATCAATTTGACTTTTAACTCTACACTTTAAATTCAATAGTTGATTTCTATTTTTTCCTTTTTGTATAATTAGAATTTCCATGGCTGATTAATTTGTTAGATTTGATTTTTCAATTTCGTGTACGCATGGGTGGTACTCGGGAGAGACCGATGGAGGCTATGGTCTTCTAAACTTTTTTTTAAAATTAAAGTTGGGTAGTGATAAAATTATATTTTACTTCATTAAAAATATATAATTTATATTGTTGACCTCATAAATTTAGACATTTTAAAATGATTACTTAATAAATAATGTTGAGTAAATTTTCGCACGTAAATCAACCCTGCATTATCTTCTCAAAGGTGCAGTGAATCAGCGTACAAATACTGGAACCGTATTTGTCAAGACATCCGAAAAATGCGGATAATCAAACCAAAGAAACCAAGTAAATTTTCAGTCACATCATAGTCATCTAGACTTTTGGACGAGGGGTCTGGCGGGTCAATCGTCCTCCTAAAAAAATTTATACGACTTAAATATTTTTTATGTATTTTATATTAAAAATCTATTTTTGTCCTCTAAAAATTTATAGATTCACCTGCTAACCTAAAGTCTTGCGTCCGCCTCTATCTAAAATATATGTATTAGCAGATTGAAGAAGATAAAAGAAAAAATAAAAACCATTACGTACTTTGAATTTTCAAGCTTCCGGTCATTACAATTCATGGATTAAATTCCCTATAAATTCACAACGTTTTGAGGCAACGAAAACACCAGGAAAAAAAGGAAAAAAGAGAAGCTTTGCATCGTGGTGTTAGCTTGTGTGGTGGCATCGGCGGCGGCCCAGAGTGCTTCGAACGTGAGAGCTACTTATAACAACTATAATCCACAGACTATAAATTGGGACTACAACGTTGCAAGTGTTTTCTGCGCCACATGGGACGCCGGAAGGCCCTTGGAATGGTGTCGCCGATACGGATGGACCTAGTGGCGGATCCAGAAATATTTTTCAGGGTGGGCACAAACTAAAACTTTTTCGAGGGTGGATATAATAATAAAAATTTCAAAATTTCAGGGTGGGCACAAGTCATAAAATTAATAAAAATTAAGGACTAATTCATAAAATTTTAAAAAATTAAAGACAAATATGTGAACTTTAAAAATTTCAGGGTGGGCACGGGCCCACCCAAGGCAAGCTCTCCATCCGCCACTGGATGGACCGCCTTCTGCCATCCTGCTGGTCCCCAAGGTCAAGCTTCTTGTGGCAGATGCTTAAGGGTACGTAATTGCTACTATATATTCTTATCTTACTTTTTGAGCTGCCTGCCTTGTTAGCTTTTACTCAACAATTTTAATCAAGAATGATTCCAAACAACTTGCTTCATTGATTTCAGTGGATTACAAGACTATTTATACACAATAGAATGTTCAGGAGAATGCATGAGAATACCATGCAGTTACAAACAATTGGTTACAACAAACCCTAACAGACTCAACGTCTGCAACTAGAAACCATATACTCAACGCTATATGGTTTAACATTGGCCCTGCTCTCTGAGTTCTGGGAAGACTTCACGTTCAGCCACTACAAAGAGTTTGTCCCGAAACGCTTCAAATTTACCAACAGCAAGTGGTTTTGTGAGAACATCCGCGACTTGACTATCAGCGGGAATGTGATTGACTTGAAACTCATTGGCAGCCACCTTCTCACGCACAAAATGAAGGTCAAGTTCAATGTGCTTGGTCTTTGCATGAAGGATAGGGTTTGCTGCCATCGCAACGGTACTAGAATTGTCGCACCATATATTTGGAATAGCCTGCAATCCAACATTCATCTCCTTCAACACTGCTTTGATCCAAGTAAGCTCAGCTGTAACATCGGCCAGGCTGTGATATTCAGCCTCGACAGTGGACCGTGACACAGCACGTTGCTTCTTGGACCCCCAGCTGAGTAAATGATCACCATGGAAAACACAGAAACCAGAGATTGAACGTCGATCATCAAGATCTCCTCCCCAGTCGGCATCGGAGAAGGCAGAAAGAGTCATCTTCGACCGTGTCTGAGCAGGCAACCAGAGACCATAATCAGTAGTGCCACGAAGATATCGAAACACCCTCTTGACTGCAAGCCAGTGTGTAGAAGTAGGACGATGCAAGAATTGAGCTGTTTTATTAACAGCAAATGATATATCGGGCCTGGTATGAGATACATATTGCAATGCACCAACAACACTACGATACAGCTGAGCATCAACAAGAGCATCACCATCATCTTTACACAACTTGGTTGATGCAGACATGGGTGTGGACGCAGCATTGGAGTCCTTCATTTGAACTTTGTGAAGTAACTCAGAGACAAATTTCTTTTGACTTAGAAACAAGCCCTTCTCTGAGCGACAGGCTTCAATCCCTAAGAAGAAGTGAAGGTGCCCCAAGTCTTTAAGGGAGAACTTATTATGCAGATCCTTGATGATAACATCGATTCGTTGTTGAGAGCTTCCAGTAATGAGGATGTCATCCACATACACAACCAGGTATGTGACACAATCCTCATCTTGCAAAATAAAGAGAGACGTGTCTGCTTTCGAGCTAACAAAACCAAGAAGCCACAAATAATCACGCAGCTTAAGATACCAGTTCCTTGGAGCCTGTCGAAGGCCATATAAAGCTCGCTTCAACTTGCAAACAAGAGGTTTCCCATCCTTGGAGTGCTGCTCGAACCCAGGCGCCTGCTGCATGTAAACATCCTCAGTTAAGTCACCCTTGAGGAAAGCGTTGTTTACGTCCACCTGTCGAATCGGCCATTGATATGAGACTGCAACAGACAAGAGTATATTAACAGTAGAAAAACGAACCACCGGACTAAAGGTATCCATGAAATCAAACCCAGGAATTTGAGAATATCCTTTAGCCACTAAACGGGCTTTCAACCTATCCACAGAACCATCAGCTTTAAGCTTGACACGAAACAACCATTTACATCCAATGGCCTTCCTCCCAGCAGGTAGTTCAACAATTTCCCATGTATCATTGCCAATAAGAGCTTCATACTCAGCAAGTACCGCAGCATTCCAACCTGAATCAGCTAAGGCCTCATGAACATCTTCAGGTACTTTCATGAGTTGAGCAGTGTAGACCTTAGGCTTAACAATTCCATTTTTGCGTCTGGTGACCATGGAATGTGTGTTACCTGAGCATGGAGGAGGATCATTGACAGGGACAGGAACATCAGGAGGTGCAACATTCATAGGCACAGTATCCACAAGACACGGTTCAGGAGTGGCATCCTCAGTAGGAGCAGCCACCTCATCAAGAACATCAGTAGGTGTTGGAACATCAGCTAGGAAATCCTCAACCCTTGTTGCACAAGGTTCTGAATTCACGCAAGGTGCAGCATCTTGCGAAACAGAAGTATCTAAGGGTGAATCCACTCGAGGTGCTGAAGGAACCCCTGATGAACCAGGCACAGAAACAACAGGAACAACACCAGACTGAGAATCACTAGGCAATGTGGGACTGGAAACATGCTGAGAGAGAGCAAAAGGAAATGTAGCTTCTTCAAACACAACATTCCTCGAAACAAACACCCTACCAGATTTGTCAAGGCACTGGTAACCACGATGTGTAGGTGAATACCCAAGAAATGTACAAGGTTGCGAACGGAAGTCCATTTTATGCCTGTTGAATGGCCGGAGATGCGGGTAACAGAGGCAACCAAATACCTTGAGTAACGAGTAATCAGGAGCTTCCCCAGTTAGTTTCTGAAAAGGTGACAAGTCTCCCAAGCTTTTAGAAGGCATTCGATTAATCAAAAACACAGAACTAAGCACAGCATAGGACCAGTAGTTCAGGGTTAAAGATGCTTGAGCAAGAAGTGCAAGGGCAGTCTCTACCACATGCCTGTGCTTACGTTCCACCACCCCATTCTGTTGGGAGGTGTGAGGGCATGTTTTTCTGAGATTAATGCCCAACCTAGCTGCAGTAGCATCGAGAAATCTGAACTCTCCCTCACCGTCTGTTTGAACAGCTAACACAGTCGATTTAAACTGATTTTGAACAAAAGTAACAAACAAATCAAAAGCCAATGCCACTTCACTTTTATTTCTTAGAAGATATAGCCAAGAATTGCGGCTGTACATATCAACAAACTGAACAAAGTATCTAAATCCATTTGATACAACCGGTGCAGGTCCCCATACATCAATTTCAACTAACTCAAATGGTTTTGTATAGATCGTACTGGAATGAGAAAAAGGAAGAACATGGCTTTTACCCATTTGGCAAGCCATGCATACAGTAGTGTGTAAAGGAAATTTCTTATTAACAACACGCTGAACAACATCACGAGCAGGGTGACCCAATCTCCTGTGCCACAGCCAGTAGTCAGACTCATCGTTAGCCAGTGTATGATGAATGGAAGCATCCTCATCAGCAGGTGCACACACAAAACTGTACAAGCCCTCATCTAAGCCTCCTTTCAGCAGGATTTCCTTAGTTCTGTAATCCTTAACATAGCAGGCATTAGAATGAAACTCGAAAAACACATTATTGTCTTTCGCAAACCGAGCAACAGATAAAAGATTCTTGGTTATTTGAGGTACATACAAAATCTGATCAAGTTCAAGATTTCGAGAGGAAGCATGCACAATAGAATGACCAACATGATCAATTTTTAATGCAGTGCCATCTCCTAAATGCACCATACCTTTCCCATTGTAGTTCTTTTTGTGTTGAAGAGCTGATCCATCATTAGACACATGATGTGTAGCGCCGGAATCAGGGAACCATTTGACAAACGAGGTTGGTCCATCAGCTGTCAATGCATTAACCTGGATGTTGTCATCACATGGAGCAACAGAAGAGTCACCATGCGAATGAGACACATAAGGAGTGTAAGAGCCTTCAGTGGTGTGATTACAACAAGAGCATGTATTGGCTTGAGCCCTCGAAGGTGGCCTGGATTGTTGAGCAGTAACACCCTTGAAATTCTGATCAAAACGGTGCCAGCATCTATCCACAAGATGCCCCAACTTACCACATAACTGACATTGAATCTTAGGACGGCCCTTAAACTTGTTGTTGGAATTAACATTGGATCCTGAGGATTCTTGATTAGCATCACAATTAGCCGATTCTTCTGAAGTAGAATCTGAACTTTGCTTGGCATTATAACGAGTATAATGCACCCCTACTGGAAAACGCGAAGTATCCTCCATACGCATTTCAGCATCAATTAAGATAGACACCACACTATCAACAGTGTGTGGTTCTTTACTAGCAGTAATCGCTGCTATTGTAGGCTCAAATTCAGATGGTAGTCCATTGAGGATGGTAGCAATATGCTCAACATCCGATATGGAACTACTACACGTGGCTAACAAATCACAAATTTCCTTGATAGCCATGGTATATTCACGCATAGATTGCGTACCTTTCTTGGATGATCGAAGTCTGCAGTGAAGATTCATCAATTTCGTGGTCGAAAGACTCGAATACAACTTTGTAACAGCACTCCAGACTGATGCCGTTGATTCAGATCCAACCAACTCAGGAAGAATGTCAGCACTCACAGTTGACAATAGCCAAGAAGCCAGTGAGCTATCTTGTTTCAAGAACTGAACATACAGAGGATTGAGAATTTGTTCATTGGCTCTGTTACGCACAATTTTTGCTGGAGCAGAGATTGAACCATCAAGATACCCTTCTAAACCCAGTCCACGAATAGTAAGCACCACTTGCTGCTTCCAGAGAAGGAAGTTCGTCCGAGTGAGACAGACATTGATTCTCTTGTTGGAGAAAACCTGGCTTTCGGTGAGATCATCAGCAATGAGATCAAGATCAACATCCGACGGCGCCATGAAAGAAGAAGGAAGAAGAAAGAAAGAAGAAGAAGAACAGATGATGAAAGAAAGCAAGAAGTTTTAGAAAGAAGAAGAATTTCTTTAGCAAGCGTGAGATCGAATGGCAACTGATATCATGTTAGCTTTTACTCAACAATTTTAATCAAGAATGATTCCAAACAACTTGCTTCATTGATTTCAGTGGATTACAAGACTATTTATACACAATAGAATGTTCAGGAGAATGCATGAGAATACCATGCAGTTACAAACAATTGGTTACAACAAACCCTAACAGACTCAACGTCTGCAACTAGAAACCATATACTCAACGCTATATGGTTTAACATGCCTAGCTGACTATGTTATTCAAACTCGTCGTTTTGTTGTAATTTAATTTTGAGATTTTTTTTCCTCTCGTGTTTTTGTGTAGGTGACAAACACCGCGACCGGAGCTCAGGCGACGGTGAGAATCGTGGATCAATGCAGCAATGGAGGCCTGGATTTGGATGTTAACGTGTTTAGACAAATTGATACTAATGGGGTTGGCATTGCTAATGGTTTCCTCACCGTGAACTATGAATTTGTGAATTGTGGTGATTAATTGAGTTTCAGCATTGGCTCATTAAATGCTTTGTAATAAAAAAAACAATATCACTACTAAATAAAATCCATTCTGGAATAAAAATATTAATAGCACTTTCATGACAGATTAATATTACACACTTATTTTCAATTCTCGACATTAGAATATAATACCTCTTTGTTTAATAAAAAAACATTTCATCAGCCCATTTCGACCGTCTCTCAAGATTATATGTATACCCTTTTTCTTAAGGTAAAGTTAAATAAAGTAACAAAGTTGTAGCCTTACCTTCATTATATGCTACCAGCCAGCAATTAATTGGTCTAATGAAAAAAATTGTTAAATGTGTAGAGCAATTGGATTAGAAGAGTCATATTCATAATAAGTTTATGCAATACTCAATTATTGATATGAAAATTGACAACCAACAGATTTAATACGTTCTAGTCGACTCTCTTAATTGATCTAAAATAGAAATTATATTAACTAAATGTTTTTGATTAAGTGGATCATTTTGATTTTAAACACGAGCAAACTACAAAAGGTCGAACTACTCTGCCCTCTATCAGGAGTCGAAAGAAAGCACAAAGGCTTTCGTCCCATTTCTAGCCAATAACACTCTCTCGACGATTGAGGAGGAATTGTTATACTCATATTAATTTCCACCTAAAGCCTCTTCGCATTACAATCTCCTGTCCTCCGGAGCTATTCATCTGGAGTAAGACATCTGAATAGGTATCAGTCAAGTACACTTTCGAAGTAAAACATATCGGAGTTTTTCGGAGAAATTTTATCCGAAAACTAGACTGACCTCTACTCTATCTATTATATTTTAGGAGGTTTAGACTTAACACCGTTATTAGACCTCCCACTATAAGTATAAGAGAATCGCCGTCAACTTTCTACAAAGTTCACGCATAAAGATCACCTTAGGCCCTATTACTCCTCTCTTACTTCACTTCTTTCACATTAGACCTCCTTCTCACTTCTCAGCTCATCAACAAATCTAAATTGTATTTCTAAAATCTAAATATTTATTATACTTTAAAGTCGACTAAATTACAGATAAAGCGATAAAGTATTTATTATCAAATCTAAAAATAATCGTTAAAAAAGCCCACACCCCTTCAACTCATTGGGGAGAAAACTCCTTTAAAGTCAGAGGTATTTCTGGCTATACCTTTTTGGACAAAAAATTGTTGAAATGGATCGACTAGCCAATGTTCTCTTTCCATTTCTAAACATAACAAAAATCTTGTGGTTTATATATATATATATATATATATATATATATATGAGATAGGATCTGTTTACATAGTGTAAAGTTCTTTAAGTTTTACACGTTTTTTGGACCGTTGGATAAGAGAAATAGATGGCTAAGATTAATTCCTTACTTTTTTTCCCCAAGTGACAATCTTCACATATTCTACTGTTAATGTCATTCATTCGTTTCACCCATCCAACTATCCAATAAACGTGTAAAACTTAAAGAGTTTTACACTGTGTAACTGGATCCTATCGTGTATATATATCAAATCTAACGTCATAAATAATTTCATGTTCATGTTGGTAGAAAAGAAAAGTCATCCGAAGAAAAGTCTTGAAGTATATCTCAAAGTTTCTCTTTGCGTAAAAGATTACAGTTCTTCGCATCACAACAAACAACGAAATTTACTATAAATAATAGTAATCGATTCACACATATATGTTTGCTCAAACTCGAATTATTCAATTTTTCACTTAAACTACTTATTCAACATAAAATTTTCATCATTGATTAATTTACTATGAATCAGCGTACAAATACTGGAACCATATTTGCCAAGACATCCGATGAATGCGGGTACTGAAATCAAGAAACCAAACAAAATTTTCAGTCACATCATAATCATCTAGAATATCTGACTGAAAAAGATAAAAGAAAAAGTAAAAACCATTACGTACTTTGAATTTTCCAGCTTCCGGTCATGACAATTCATGGATTAAATTCCCTATAAATTCACAACATTTCGAGGCAACGAAAACAGCAGAAAAAAGATGGAGAAACTGAAGCTTTGCATCGTGGTGTTAGCTTGTGTGGTGGCATCGGCGGCGGCCCAGAGTGCTACGAACGTGAGGGCTACTTATCACATTTATAATCCACAGAATATAAACTGGGACTACAACGCTGCAAGTGTTTTCTGCGCCACATGGGACGCCGGTAGGCCCTTGGAATGGCGTCGCCGATACGGATGGACCGCCTTTTGCCATCCTGCTGGTCCTCAAGGTCAAGCTTCCTGTGGCAGATGCTTAAGGGCACGTAAATGCTACTATATTGGTCACTAAACTTTTAAATATTTTAATTTCACCCTCAAACTATGGCTCTCATTCGAAATTGGTCTCTAAACATTTGAATGTTCCATTTTCATCCCCAAACTTTTTAAATATTCTTATTCCATCCTCAAATCTTCGTTTATACCCCATCATATCATTAAAAATTACACATCAAATTTTCATGACAATTAACAATTTTTATAACTGATTTATTAACATAAGATAAGATTAGCATATATTGATAATTTGATGATAAAATTAGAATGTTCAAAAAGTTTGAGGACCGATTTAGAACGAGTCATAGTTTGAGAATGAAACTAGAATGTTCAAAAAGTTTGAGGACCAGTTTAGAATGAGTCATAGTTTGAGAATGAAACTAGAATGCTTAAAAGTTTGGGGACAAAATTAGAATGAAAGTCATAATTTTGGGGATGAAATTGAAATGTTTAAGAGTTTGAGGACCAATTTAAAATGTGTCATATTTTGAGACGTGTGCTGCAATCAACTTTTTACTCTTTGTGCTAGTTGGCTATGTTATTCGAACTCGTCATTTTGGTATAAATTAATTTTTGTTTTCTTCTCGTGTTTTCGTGTAGGTGACGAACACCGCGACTGGAGCTCAGGCCACGGTGAGAATCGTTGATCGGTGCAGCAATGGAGGCCTGGATTTGGATGTGAATGTGTTTAATCAAATTGATACTAATGGGATGGGAAATTTTAATGGTTTCCTCACCGTGAACTATGAATTTGTGAATTGTGCTGATTAAACGAGTTTTAGCATTGGCTCATTAATAAATGCTTTGTAATAAAAATCAATATCACTACTAAATAAAGTCCATCTGAAATAAAAATTGCTGCTTGCAAACTACTAAACTTACTACGCTGCTTTTTACTCCTTTTTTAACATAATTGTTAAGATTTGAATCTCGAATTTATTAGATAATGATTAATGATCACTCGTGACACGCCATATTTTTACAAAATTTGTGTAAAACACTGCTTACAAGTTAGAACCCGGGAGAGGCATGAACAAGGCCGAAGATCGAAATTAAGATTACGGGGGGAAAAGAGTTTAAATTTTAACGTTGTGAATAGAATACTTAAATTGAATTAAGAGAGTTTTAATACGTTTTAATCGACTCTTTTAATTGGTCCAAAACCATAATCATATTAACTAAATAATTTCAATTGAATGGATCATTTTGAATTTAAAACCTCAAATCCAACAGAAAATTTAACATGTATACTTTATATAGGTTATTTTCAAAACAATTAAGTGAAATCCAAAAATGAATGAAGAGAATTGGTCTTAAATCTCATTTAAATTGAATCCCTGCAAGTGATCTCGTACAAAATTGGATCTTACAAAAAAAATTGGGAAGTATATAGAAAGAAAAAGAAATAAAAACAAAAAATAGAGCTTTTATGCTCTTTCATACTTTTTACGATTTTACTTAGCACGAAGGGTGAAAATTAGGAAAAATAAAAAAATTATTAATCAAATGGTTAATATTCATAATCTTAATCATTTGACGATTTTGAATATTTACCATTTGATTAATAAATTTTTCATCTTTCCTCATTTTAATCCTCCGTACCAAGAAAAATCATATTTTCTTACTCTATATTCCTTTTTTTTTTCTTCTCAACATGACTGCTTTAGAGAACAGGCCACGGCTTGCGCCCAATGCCTTATTCTAGTCTTCACTTGCTGAGGATTCTCTCCTAACAAATAGATACATAAGATATCATCAGGGACCAAATCAATAATTACGATTAGGGACAAAGTATAATTAATCATAAAAATAAGAGCTAAAATTTAAACGAATTGAAAATTAGGGGTCTAAACAGGTAAGAACACCATTAGATTTTTATTTTTAAAATCCTATTCTGTTTCTACCTAGAGAGGAGGAAGGAAATCTAGGCGAAGGCTATGCTCTTGCGGGGTGATGAATTCGGAACCTAAGGGGAAGGGAATGGAGCAGGTGAGCGTGCTCTGACCACTAGGCCGTCATCGCATGCTCAAGAACACCATTAAATTTTTTAGTATGAAAAAAATTGAAGGGCCACATTACCCCATCCCATATTGTAACTTCGTCACTAGATATTACAATTGTTATTTTGCAGTTTAGATTTTATTTGGTACATGCATTTATTATGGATGCAATGTAACTAATTCTCGCCCGTAATTTAAATCTCGGTTTTCGACATTGAAATGCAATGTACCTGGGCTGTAAATTTTCCAATCTGCCTCACTTTTGGGGCTTGCAAGACATGGTGATGGTGCTGGTGATGGCCGTGATGGTGATGGTGATGGTGATGGTAATGGTGCTGGCCGTGATGGTGACGGTGCTGGTGATAAATAACCTTGGTTTTGAGGGGATGGGAGTGGAGAAAGCTGACGATTTACAGCAAAATAAAGGTCTAAAGCAGGCAACGTGTTGCATAGTTTTTGACCTTCTTCTTCGTTGAATCCGAACCCTAATTCTATGCACCCTTTAAGCTCATTCAAATCTTCATCTGTCAATCCATTTTCACTCGTAGCGACCGCTTTTTTCCTTCTCTCTTGACGAAGAATTTGTCGCCGCCTTCTCTCCCAAGCAATCTCCCTAAAACATAGACGTAATAGTTTCAGACATGACACGATGATAAGGCAACAAAAGTAATATAAAACACGAACCTTGAGGTCTCTAGCATCGACAATTGCTTGGATAGAACTCTCTTATCGACCTTTAACGGTGGTGGTCTTCGCGCATTACGTTGTAAGTCTTTTGTTTCCGAGTCACATAATGATAAAGATGGTGAGGATTTAGTAACCTTTGTTGGAATTGATCTGTTGTCCTTCGCCATTTTCGTCGACAAAGTTAAGATTAAAAATTTTTGTCTAAATTCTAAAATGACAAATATCTTTAAACAATTATGAACTTTTCTTTATTTCTTACGGTAAAAAAAGTAAATTATACTATACTGGCCGCGACAGCAATTGAAGCTGACGCGGCCAGACAATGGTATATAAGGCGAAGAATGGGGGATGGAGCGATGTTTGGGATTAGGTTTATATATTGTGAATGCATCACCAAAAAAGGATGAGGCTGAGATGCTTTAATGGAGAATGTAGAGGGTTGACATCCGTTGCCTTTGTTATTCAACCATCCATTTCTAACTGTCGCTACTAATTTTGTGGGGAAAAGGATTAGCTACATTCCTGTCCGTTGCTAAAACTATTGTTGGTGCCATTGATTATAATTCAAATTTAAGTTGAAGTTCAAGCCCATTTAAATTTATTATTGTCGTCCTGTTTAAATTTAGCATACACGACCCCTTTATAAGTTTAAATTCGAATATAAATTTTTAATATATGTCTAAACGCTTAAATTTATGTCCTCTTAAATGTTATAATGAAAATTATGTTAATTAAGACTCAATCGATCATGATAATTCGACTTTGTAAATAATAGAGTTTGTTCAATGGCAGTCCTTGAATTGGATCTGCCTCAATACTGATAGGCATAGCGTTGTCTTCCAACAATTCTGGAGCTAGTTTTATAAGTGAAGTATTCTGAGATTACGATCGTAATTTTTGTCTTTTTTTTTTTTGTAAAAGGTTAAGGGTAACGAATATATTACAAGCTGAATGTTGATGTTCTTAAGCTCTTTTTACAACCTTCTTCCGCAAGTCTATATGTTTTTGTGAGATTTTTTTTTGATAAAACGTAGATAATTGAGTTTCTCCAAGTACGTCATAAAGCTAATATAATTGTTGATTTCATTGAATTCGTCTTGAATGAACTCTTATTTGTTTTAGATATGGCGTCTACTATTCATCCTAAGCAATTGCACGAACACATCTTCGGTCATTTGAATATTTGGAAATTTAATTATAATATTAGTATGATTTTATACGAATTATCATTTTTGTGTTAAGTGTGTTCAACTCAACTCATGTTTTGATTATTGTTTATAATCATTTTTGGTCAAATTTTCTATACTTCTCGAGCCAAATAATCTTGTTATAACCTTACAATACAATTTGATTCAAAATTTCTAAATTAATAAAATAATTATCTCAAAATTTTCTATATCTTATCGAACTCTAAAGAAACTCTAGTCATAACTATCTATTATTCAAATTTAAAATTTTTAATTAAATTTCTCAATTGAACTACCATTAGAAACCTTAGATCCTAACCTACAAATAGATTCAATCCTCATACACTTTCATTGCATAAAACTCAATTTTTTCGCACATCAAATCGACTCAAAAACACAGTCCCAAACTCTCATTTCAACATCATTCTTCCCTTTTCCAACCCTCCACGATCCGCAGCTTGTCCAAACTTCAAATCTCAACCGTCCATAAATATCCAATCGAACCGCCGAAATTTAAAATTTCCATTGCCAATCGATCCGCGTCATTTCCTTTTCAACCAATAGCCTTTCATCATCTTCCTTATAAAAAGCTCCTACCTTAACTGTAATTTAACCAAAACAAGAAAGCAAAACGCTTATTTGAATCTTTTCCAATCAGTAAACTCGTCGACCTGACTCATGGCCTCCGCCGTAGCTTCCGCCGCGAAGAAGAAAACTGCCAGCTCCAAGAAGCCGAAATCAGTTTCTTCACATCCTCCGTTTCTTGATGTAAATCTCTCTCTTTAGAAACTGTTTGGTTCGTCTCTCTTCAGATTTAATGTTAATTTTTAATTCATATTTTTGTTAATATTGCAGATGATTTCCGATGCAATCGTTGCGTTGAAAGAGAGGACAGGATCGAGCCAATATGCGATCACGAAATTCATCGAAGAAAAGCATAAGCAGTTACCGGCGAATTTCCGAAAGCTCTTACTTGTTCAGATAAAGAAGTTTGTTGCTTCTGGAAAGCTCGCCAAAGTCAAAGCCTCCTACAAGCTACCATCGGCTTCCGCCACGGTTAAGAAGCCGGCTGCCGTGAAGCCTAAAGCTGCTACCACTACCGCCGCGAAGTCCAAGGCGAAGACTGCCAAAACCGTGGTGAAGCCGAAAGCGAAGGCCAAAGTTGTAACTCCTGTTAAGGCAAAGGCTAAGATTGCGGTGAAACCGAAGGTTACAATTAAAGCTAAAGCTAAACCTGCGGCCAAGCCAGCTAAGGTAGCGAAGATCGTCAAGAAGAGTTCGCCGGGGAAGAAGGTAAAAGCTCCGGCAAAGAAGAAGGCTGTTGTGGCGAAGAAGCCAAAGAGCGTGAAATCGCCGGCTAAGAAAGCGGCGCCAAGGAAGGCGAAGAAGTAAAGACAAAGTAACGTATGTTTGTAGGACTTAGAGGTTCTATCTTTTTTTAACAGGGTGTAAATTCGCTTGTTGATTAGGGGTATTTGTGGAATTCAGATCTACATTTGTAGTTTATATTGATTTATATATATAACAGGACAAGGCTTCCGGTTGTTTTTTTATCAAATAAAATATGCTTCATTCGTTCATCAAATCATACTGTGGTAAATAAATGCTTAAATTATATTTTTTAAATAGATATTTAAAAAGTTTTTTGAGTTAAATAGATATTTAATTTTATCAATATTATTCAAATAGATGCTTGTAGTCAATATTTGTTAAATTTAAACCGTTAGCCCCAAAATTATATTTAAAAATAAATAAAAATTTATAAGAATAAAATATTTTTATATTTCACAAATTAGTCACAAAATTTAAAATCTCTAATCCCTAAAACTTAAATCATAATTTTATTTGATTTTGTCGCTAATTGTCACATGTTGCCAACAACATTCGTTGTTGGATTATCACCAGCATTTGCCTCATCACATTGTAGCTGGAAATTAGGTGAAATTGTCGAAGGATTTATTTGAACAATTTGCGACAAATGACAGCATAACGTGTGGTGAATGATGTGTGGAGTCATTTGACAAGAGAAAAGTGTTTTAGTTCGTCGTCAGAAACGTGACCAACGCTAATAATAGTGGCTAAATTTTAGGAGTTTATGGATTTTGGAATTATTTGAATAAATTGAAAATTTTAAAAAAAATCTAATTTATTAATTAAAAAATAATATAAAAAATAATTAATTCTACCACATTCATGCTTTTATTAATTAATTAATTTTTTTAACGAATATTGACCGCGAGCACCTATTAGGCGATTTAAGCAAAATCATACACAATGAAGCAAAAGTTCACAATGCCAGATTTTGTTTGGGCCCAAAAACAGGAAACGAAAGGTATTTGTAGTTAAACAGTTAGTCAAGTGCTATTTTTTTTTTATGAAAGCTAGAGTGATTACTAGAAGTATCTGTTCTAAATATACTCTCAACCATTTGATAATGAACGTTCAATCACCCTGCTACAGCTGTTGGTGCTCGAACCCGTGACTTCTAGGAACAACAAACGTTCCCTTAACCATTGAGACAAGTTGGTTCGTGCGTTAATCAAGTGCTTAAATGTATTTAATCTCGTATTCTTTTATATATTATACTAATGATAATGTCAATAAAATTATACTTATCCGACAAAAGTCATTTAATACATGGGTTTAGATGTAGTCGATGGTAATTATAATATGATTATTGTAGATGTATTTTTTACTTATAATTATTTAAAAGTAGGTGTTTAAACTATTTATTTTTTTAAGTTAGGTGCTTAATATATTTTTGTCGAAATAAGTGTTTAAAATTTTATTTCAATAGTGTTTTAAAGTAACATTATTAAAAAAAAATCATTACCCAGTAATAAATTGGCATACAACTTTTGTTTTATTTATTTATTTTTAAAAAATAAACTGAAAATAAAATAAATTAAACAATATATCTGATTTTTAAAATTCACAAAATAATTCTAAAATCTTTAAACCCAAAAATTAATGCCACTACAAGTTGTCAATAACTTCGCTAGGCATTGCCGTCGTCTGAGGTCATTGTTCATTTTTTCCAACCACCCTTAGCTGGTAATTCGTGAGGGGTGTCAATCGTATGTCAAACAACGAACGCAAAAGCTCAAGTTGTTTGACGTGCAATTGGCACGCCTCTCATCGATTATCAATGATGGGTAGTTGAGGGAAGTAGACGGTGGCACTGTCTGACAAGGCTATTGTAATGATAATGACATTAATTTTGAGATTTTTGAGTTTTGAATTTTAGAGATTTAAGACTTTTTAAAAAATTTTAAGACTTTATAATTTTTTTAAAAACAGTTTTTTAGTTTTTTATTAAAAAATAAAAATAAAGACACGTGTTAAATTCTGATTAGATGATGAAATTTTTTAATAATGTTATCTGAAAACACTAATAGAATTAATCTTTAAATATCTATTTTAACAAAGATAAATATTTGACACCTATATCAGAAAAATGTATAGTTTATACACATAATTCTAAGTTAAACCTTATTTAAATTATATTCTGATCGGGCTGATCCACATGTTAAAAGTTTTACTATACCTAATGCAGATTGAGTCGAGCTGAATTGTCCTGTTTGGGTGGATTTGTATTAGAGGCGGCAAACGAGTCGTTCATATTGTGTTCGGGTCGTGTTGATTTTCAGTTTTGGTTGCTTTCAGTTTAAGTTCGATTTGGGTCTGAATCAGATTTAGTTCGGGTCTATGTTATTTTGTTTCAGGTCGAGTTAATATCATATCGGTTAATTTTCGGGTAGGGTTAATATCGGATCAGTTGACTTTTCGAGTCGGGTCAATATCAGATTGATTGCTTTTTGGATCGGGTCAAAGTCGGATCAATCAACTTTCAAATTGAGTCAATATATGAACATAATTTTTTTTAAACAATTACTACCTAGGAGAGGAGAAGGAAAATTTTGCTCATACTAGGTCGTGAACCCAAAACTTAGGAGAAGGGGAGTGTGTCAACTGAGAGCTCTAACCACTTGCTCTAGAGTTGTTGATTATATAAATATGATCTTTCAAAAGAGAAAAATGATATTAAACTATTACTAAAGATAGTTATTAATTAGTAATATAACACAAAATTAGAATAAAACATATATATTTGAGGAAATTAAATTCGGGCTGCTTTTGGTTTGGGTTGATTTTTAGTTCGGGTTACTTTCGGTTCGGTTTCGTTTCGAATTGAATTTTAGTTCTGGTTGCTTTCAGTTTCGGTTATTTTCGATTTCAATTAATTTTGATTCGGGTTGAATTTCGGTTTAACTAAATTCGGGTCAATTTTAGTTCAGTTCGGGTCTATATCGGGTCTCGGGTCGGATAACTCGATTCAAATCCAAATTTCTGGTCAAATTTGACGGGTCTATCTGTATAGTAGTAAGTTTTACTTAATTGGCTTTAAGTGTAAATAAAGCACTAAATTACTAATTATATTCTTCATCAATGCAAGCCATTGTAAAAACACGTAGTCTCTGCTAAAATGAAACAAGCTAATTACTATTCAGTTTCAGAACATCCATATGGCATGACACTGCAGAAGTTCAAAGGCTATTTCGCAGCTTAATAGTTAGTAAAAATAACTAGAAGCTCATGATTGAACCCTGATGTTAGCATTACTCGGCGCTGTGATTCTTGTAGGCGCGGCTTTCGTCGCCTCTTTTACCTGTTTTGATCTATCTTTAGCCTTGCCACCTACATTACCAGTCTGTCCACTCACCCGGCCTTTACTTTTCAGCTCATTTGTAGTAGGAGATCGTTCGGTATGGTTGCCTAAGCTGTGACTGCGTGTCCGGTAGGAAGCTTTTGCCTTTTCGTCCTGAGATGTGTGGACTGCATCACCGCAGCTCTTTCTCCGGGTAAGATTTGGTGACTTTGGCCGAGTCAATGGCAGCTGTAACGAAATAAAAGCAAGAATGAAACATATATAGCCAAAAAGGTATATTTATTTGATCCGTATCTGAACATGAGCATAGGTATATGATCTTCGAGGATCCTCCATGAAACATACTTGTATGACACATACTCGTATGTCATATCTGATATTCAGACTCGAGTATGAGTAACATAGATCAACACATATTTTCCCAACATGCAACTTCGAGGACTCGAGAAAAACTAGGAGGAAAGGTCGACCGGAATACCTTCTTCAGTTCAACTTTTCGTGGAGGTCCTTCGTAGTAGAAATCAGGTATTGGATTTGCTTTGACAACCATGCTCTTTCTAAGTTGTTTAAGGGCTGCTTCTTGCTCTTCCTGTAAGAAACCAAGGAGGCCTGGTTTTGTTAAATCTTAGCATAAATAAAAAGGATGTTCTAAATGCCACAGACCTTAGTCCGGGCCTCGCACTGGTTTCTCTCTGCCTCCAAAGCTCGGTGTTTCTCCTCTAACTTTTGGTAAAACTGGATTGAAAAACGAACATAAAGTATTGAATAATCGACAACCGAAAAAAGTATCACATAGAGTATGATTAAGACTGCACCTCCCTCCGTTTCTCAGCACGTTCAGCACTTCTAAAAGTCGGAGCAGATCCAATAGTTACCCTTGATCTAGCAGTTCGAACAGATGCAGCCGTACTAGATACAGCTAAGGAAGAAAATAGAAATACAGTATAGAGTTCCAGTAGGGAAGTACATAAAAAAAATCTGCTACCAACAAGCTGATAGTACCATGTCTTAACACCAAATAAAAGGATATGAGGAAGTGACAGACCAATTATCTTCATCAGGAATCTTCCTGCCATATGGTTGCAATGGCTTCCTTGACATCGGAGGGGTCATCGGAGAGTACGGCTGAAAAAAAGGCAAAATCCGAGTGTCAAAAACCGAAGTAAATATCAAATAAATTGGATTCAAGTTCAAGTCAACCGGAGAGGTCCATATAGTATTCATAGGATCACAAATTTTCATTCTTAATCAAGAATCGGAATTACCTCCGAACCCTTTGTAGAAGTAGGGGAGAGTGTAGAGTCACCATTTACATTGCCATTTGCACGAATCGATCTCGATGCAGTCGTTCCAATGTTGTTGTTGTCCATGGACATCTGATCTTCAGCCTTTGCATTTTTCCCTTCAGGGACATCAGTACCAAGCATTTCTTCCTTCTCGTGACCATTCTCGACAACGGAGTTTTTTGCGGCGCATTCCATAACATCATAGCCATTTGACTCCATGCCTTCTGAGACTCTCGGATAACCGTTCGATTTCACCGCGCCATTAGGCTTTTCGTCCATGTCCGCCGCATCTGTGAGTTCCTTCCCCATTAAACTGCATTACAAACAAGGACTACACTAAAAATGACAAGTATTACATGGTTAAAAGAGATTTGAAACAAGTTTCATATACGATCCACCGAATGAAAACCCGAAATAAAGCCGACTTTTCGTGTAGATCCGACTATGATCTGCGGTCTGAACTTCACATCTAAGCTAAAACATGCATCCTAGTCAAGATTGAATAAAATTGCTGTACAATCAGTGTTATCTAGAAAAAGGATTTATGGAACCTTCAAATACAAATTATAAGGAACATAAAAATCGGTCGATTAATCCGGATCAGGTATTACAGAGTGGTCGAACTTTCTAACCCAATTTAGCTTAATAGAGAGGGAAGCAAAATAGATTTACACAAATCCAACACTCGGAGACCAAACTGAGAAAACCCAGAATATATAAATCCAGATGGATAAATAAATACCAGAAATTTACCAAGACTCTTCATTTCTTAGCAGACATTCACATAAAACAAACACAAAACCTTAAAAAAGACAGCAAAATGGAATCAGTTAAACAGATTAACCACATTGCTAATTTCAAGACCAAAACCCAAAAAAGATAAGAACTTTGAGACAAAATAGATATATCTTACAGGTTTTTGTAGCTTGATCTGACAAGATCTTGAAACTCTTTTCTCCTCTCTTATTTTCTATCTTTGCAGTTTCCCTCGCTGATAACTTGGTGTGTCTCACTCTTACTAGCAGACAAAGTGTTTTCTGTGATTTTCCTTTTATATATTTCTCAGGACAAGCTTTGAAATTATGTTATTTTCTCATTTTTTTTATTTCTCATATTGAATTGTTGATTACTTGAAGACAGCTTTGATTTTTTCTCTAATATTTAACGCACATGTAATTTTTCTGCAATAAATAAATAAGATTAAGATATATTATTAAAATTAATTTACTTTACCAACCAATTCCTCTATAGCTTTGTATTACTTAAACAGGTCTTGAGTTTGAGGGCTTGTGAATACAAAAAATCTACTAAAAAAAATCCAAGTGTGCGTTGTGAGTTGGTCCGAACTAGTCAGGGACAAAGCCCTAAAAATCACGAGGGCAACAAAAAAATTAATTTAATTTTTTTTGACACAACTAATTAATTTGAACATGCCTTTGAAAAACATTTTTCTCTGAAATATTTTTCCATCTTTTAATTCAAACTTTCTATTTAAGTTGAAGGTGAATTCTACTCAATAAACTAAACAACGGAGTTCATTTACTATCAAAATTTTCATTAAATACTTTTTACGTGAAATATATTGAACATTAATTACTTGTACTCATTAATTTTAAACTACTTGACAAATGATATAAGATAGTAGCACATTAATACTATTTAGTTAATTAATTACTGTACATATGTTGTTGCCGTTTCAATTTTTTTTGAATCAATTTATTAATCTTAGTTAGCTCTATCATCTCTTTTAAATAACTCAAAAAACCAAAAATAAATTACAAAAACTTGAACCCGCATTTAATGTCGAAAAAGTGTGTATTAACAATTGATTAGCTCATCAATGCTTGAGTATTTCATGTTATAATTTTTGTATTATCCAAAAATAAAAATTGCATGTTATAATCAATTATCATTTAGAGTATGTTTTTTTATATTTGATAATTATTTTTTAAAATAAAAATTGTCGTATATTAAAACTTTTTATGTAATCTTTATAGGCTTTATGTTTGAAAACTGATTCAGTTCAATTTTTCCTTTTTCTTTTTTGTGATTTGAAAATAACTTTGACTGCAAAAGGAACTGTTTGGAAGGTGGGAAAAAAAGTTAATAAAGTGGTAGATTTTGAATTCAAGATGAGAAAGTAGGAGGGGAATTATGGATGGTTGGTATGGTTGTAAAAGAGGGAAGGTGGTCAGTGTAATTATTAATAAATAGTTTCATCAATACTAATACGTCAACCACACCTTATTTTTTAATAAAAAATAAACATTTTAATCAACCGGTCGAATGTGTTTACTCATGTGATAATCAATTTTGAATAAATAATTCATTAGCAAAACTATTATTATTTTGTTTTTATAATTTATTATAGAATCGTGACAGAAAATAATTAAAATTCAATGCTATTTGTTCTCATTTTTGGGGCTCAAACCAAGGTCCGTTGGTCGTACCGATACTATTTATTAAGGGCCATTTAGGTTTAGGTGTGTTTTATGAAGTGTACCAATTCTATTTATTAAGGATTTTGTTTCAGCAAAAGCCATAGATACGGTATTACTCTTTACTCTTTTTAGGTAGTAGGGGGCAAAAGAGGGTTAAAACTAATTTACATATTGTATGGACGGAAATAAAACACAGAAACACGATATTTTTTTTTAATATTTTAGTGTGATTACATGTTATTATTTTCTTTATTTTTAGTCATTTAGAAACCTACCCATATTATGCAAACAAATTGAACGAACTCGTGTATTTTAGACAAAATGTAGGGTCTATATTTTATTTGGAAGTCTGTTTATTTGTTTGATTCCATAAGGATCTAATTATAGTCAAACCATTATTTTCTTACTCAGTGATGGCCAAAGGGAAACCCTAATTAATGAAGTTGGGATAGTGAGGTGGGTTCCATAAGATTAAGAAGAATGAGATAAAATTGGGTGACAATTTTTTAGGCTAAATTAGTTAAACTTTCCAAATAATGTATATAGGTTAAGTAATGTGTGGAATATTAAAATAAAATAGATACAATTAATGTCAGTCAAAATTAAGTAGATAACATCACGGAGTTATTATCCTCTTCCTAAAATACATGTCTATTAGGATGTGCAGCGCCACCGCTTATAAATTTCTTAGCAAATTTTGATTCGATCAAATAGAAGGGACACCAATTGCACTTAACTAGGAAGTTTCATCACATTTTCTCCCAAGTTTATATCCAGACAAAATGTCACAAGCTTGTACAATGTTGTGTCCATTTCACCATTAATTAAGACATACTTACATACAGATACAGGGACAAAGCCACATTAGTATTGGAAGAGGATCTTGCCCCTCCCCCACGCTCAGAAAAATAATTTTATTATATATATATATATATATATATATTAAAAACGATTAATTTTGAATTTGTCCTCACACCTATTAATATTTATGTTTTGTTTTCATTCTCAAATCTCGACTCTATCCCTACTTACATACATATGTATAGAGAGAGACTTTGCATGTTATGGACATAGCTATTTGTCTAATTAAATTTAAGAGTTGGTCCAATAATTGATGGCTTTGATTAGAAATATTAAGTTCAAAAAATTGAGATTCATTTAGAATATATAAGATTCACAAGCTATATGTTGACGTATTATTTAAACATACCTAACATTTATTATGCAATCTATGTCATGTAATAACAGTACATGTACTATTAGAGTATACACATTAGAAAATACATTAATTTATCCTAACTTTTAAATTTAAAACAATCAAATTAAATAATGTTTTATTTAAAAAATCAGCATTTACTTTTTTAAAAAATATACATATATATATATATTAATAAGTGTAATTAGGTGCATTGGTAAGGCACATTGCACTCCGAAAATAAGCCACGCTCCCCTGACATGGATCATAAGACGGACATACATATTATCAATATATATATATATATAATTCTATTTGAACTACCTATTTTCAAAGCCAGGTTTTCAATAAAGTTAGAATTTAATTATAGAAAATTTTGGTGTTACATACATGTATACGCAAAGGCATGCAATGTTATAATTGTATATAAAACCATACCCCACAACATGTTTCGTGAACTTTAGGCCACATTATAAAATAAGCAAAAACCCAAATTTACTCTTACAACACAGCTCAATCTTGGAGCACAAGCACATAATCGATTTATTATATATATGTTTGGTTATCCAAATTTTTCTTTGAACTTATTTTTGTACACATTAATCAGTTTTAAAGAAAAAATGTTTCATTCAAATTTTTTTCAAAACTTGAATCAACTGAAGTCGAAAATAAATAAAAGAAGAAAAAAAGAGTGTTCAACTTTTATTAATTGAGAGACTTTATTTTTTGCCGAATTATCAGCTACAACATTACTTTTGCGAAACACATGATGTATGCACATTGATCACATAATATAGTATCATAGTGTCACATATTAAACGAATTAACATAAAAAAATACAAAATTTATAAACTAATATGAACCAAAATAAAATTAAAAAACCATGTTAAAAATGATCAAATTCATATACTAAAAATTGTTGTTGTCACATCGTTATAATACGAAAACTTTGAAATAAATGGTTGAATAAAAGTGGTTTTCAAATCAGATATTGGTTTACCACATCTTGGTTAAGGTTTCACATCATCGTGAATATTAATGTTTAAAATGATTATTACAAGGGTAGGGATATTTTAGTTGAGGAGTCAAGTTCCTCATCTAAAATGACATGTTTGTTTTAACAGAAAACATAAAGCTCTAAATCACCAGATTATCTCAGTTTGTTAGATTTTTTAAGGCAAGCAAAGTTAACTAGAATTCAGTTTTGCAATAATTGAATAACTTTTGTAGTAAAAAGCAGTCTTATTATATATATACACACACTAATTACTATTTGATATATTTTTTCTTATCATGATTTGATACATTGACGATTCAACTTTCAAGTAGAGTTATCAAATAAGTGTCATATGTATTTATTATTTATTTTTTTAAATATCAATTAAGGACATATGCCCGTTTCTTAATTTTACTTGTGGAGTTAAAAAAATTTTTGTACCACCATATCAAATAATATATAAAAGATCCATTTATACTAGTGTAAAATAATATGAACTTTACACACTGGTACAAGTTCTTTTACGATTAATATCTTAATAATTTAATTGTTGAATTTTGTATTTTTATTCATGTAGATCATGCTTGTCAAAATTTGAGTATAAATTTACATATATTTTTTTGATCAAAATATTTTTAACTATAAAAGTACAAATTATATATGATATAACTGAATTCAAAATTTTACATATAATAAGTACAAATTATATTCATACATTTATGGCTTAATGTTTAAGATATTAACTATTAAAAATATATAAATTCACATAATTTTACATTAATGTAAGTAAACTTCATATCATCGTATATAAATTCACATAATCTTTGAAGGGTGGAGATTGAGAAAATTGACAACTCGCAAGTTGTCCCAATTATTTTGATTTGGGATTTCATAACACCAAAACCCTAGATTATGTTCTTAAGCAATGTCGATTTCAAAATCACCGACAAGTTGTCCCAACCTGCCCCATTGCCACCCCTATTTAGTAAATTAGGAATATAGTGTATTTATAAGGTTTAAAGTTTATAATTCAATATCTAAAATTTAGAGTTATAGTTTATAATTTAATTTTTTAGCGTTTAGACATAAAAATAGACATAAAAAAAGACAAATGATTTTTATAAGTTACATCGTAGATAATTACAATATTTAAGTATGAAATATAAACCGACATGAAAAATACCTAAAAATAGAAGAAAGAATTTAGAAGCTCAGAATTTTATCTTTCATTTTTCAGTATAAAGAAAAATTAGAGCCTGAGAATAGGAGAAATGATTACTAACATTCGAACTTGATCCTAAATATGATTTATATATAAAGTTTTCCTAATTACATATGCAACAAAAAATGCAACGTTTTAACAGTAATTGTAAATTCTATCTGTTCATACTAACAATGGCGTCCTATGACAGAGATACAATTTGCTTTTTTTATTACATAAGTCCCCCAATAAACCACCTTTAATTCCACCAGACATTCCCGGAAATCAAAAACCAGAATTTCTGATGTTTCAATGGCTTCCGGAAATGACCAGTTTAGCATTTCCGGACCCACATACCTAACCTGGATAGACTGGACAAATGCTCATCACCGGAGATCGATCGCCGCCAGTTTAGTCAAGGGTGTCTACATGTTGGAAGGCGACCGGCAGGACCGACGTCGAGGTCCCGAGTGTTTGGCTCCACCGTGGTGGGAGTTTTTCCAGTTCAAGTATGTAGCCCCCCTTATTGAAACCGATCAATGTATCTTTGGTGCCATTTTTGAGTACAAACCTTGGGATTATTCATATCATTACAACATTCATGGAAGCCCTCGGTACGTAATCGCCTTCCGAGGCACGTTGCTCAAACTCGGGTCACTTGCTAGGGATATTCAATTGGATATCGACATTATTCGAAACGGTCTCGATCGGACAGCTCGGTCCGCGGTTGCCATCAATACCGTGCGTGACACGGTAGCTATGGCAGGGGTTTCAAAAGTGTGGTTAACCGGTCACTCGCAAGGGGCGTCCATCGCAATGCTGGCCGGGAAAACTATGGCGAAATCCGGGGTATTCTTGGAATCTTTCCTCTTCAATCCGCCTTATGTATCGGCCCCGGTCGAGAGGATCGGAGACGAGACATTGAAACACGGGATCCGATTCGCAGGAACGATAATCAAAGCCGGGCTGGCTTTCGCCAATTCGAAGAATGATAGAAACAAGGATTCAAGTTCTGGAAACGGAAACAGGGATCCTTTTGCTGCAATGTCGGGGTGGATTCCGTGCTTGTTTGTGAATCCAGGAGACCCCATATGCTCAGAATATATAGGTTATTTCGAGCATAGGAGAAAACTGGAATCCTTTGGATTTGCAGCCAAGTCCATTGCCAGGAAAACGAGCCAAACTTCAATCGGGAATCTGGTTTTGAATGCTGTGGGAGCGCAAGGTGTTGAATCTTCTGAACCACTTCATCTTCTTCCTTCGGCATATTTGACTGTGAATTTAAGCCCTTCACAAGATTTCAAGCAAGCTCATGGGCTTTGCCAATGGTGGAGGCCTGACCTCAACTTGAAATGCGATGTTTACAAGTACAATTAGGTTGTGGTTTTCATGATCAAAGTAAAAAAGAAACAATAAAATATACAGAAAGTCACTCGGTAATAAATATGTCACTCTTCTTCGGTAATAAACATGGGTTTGGGACACTGACAATTTTAGTTTACGAAACTTATACATCCTATTAGTTTGCTCCTGATTCAAAATAGCTCAATAAATTTAACCATTCACATTTAAAAATTTCGACGCTGCATCATCCTGACTCACCATCTGACCACTTACCACATTTCATGTTATTGTTCAATCACTTCACTATTGGACAATTGACAAACTAATAGAACAAAATTATTATGACATTAACGTCGCTTGCTAGTAGACATAATCACTTCACTAATGAGATTTTTTAAATGTGAATAGTTAAATTTATTGAATTATGCCTGATTAGGATCAAATAATAGAATGCATAAGTTTCAGGGACTGGAATTATTATTATACCAAGTTTTTATTTCAATTTTAGTGACAAAATAACTTGTTCTTAATTATTATACCCGCGTGATGCACATGTAATTGTGTAAATAAGGGGACAAAGGAAAGAATTAATTCTGGCAAACAATGAAAGCAATTCTAAATTCCCTCTTCTTCTTAATTATTATTACTTTCGTTCAAGTGAAACATTTTTGTAACACAAAGAAATGGATCCTAAACTGTATCAAGCTGTAATAAAAGGAGACATAGCGTCCATGAAGGAATTAGCAAGTTCGGATTCGACAGTTCTTTTCCAGGTTACACAAAAGGAAGACAATATTCTTCATGTTGCAGCCAAGTATGACGCTAACCAAATTGCACAAGAGATCGTTAAATTGCCGCGCTCAGGGCAACTTGTGGATCAAAACAACTCAAAAGGCGACACTCCACTGCATGTTGCAGCGAAGATGGGGAGTTTTAAAACATCTCAAGTGCTCGTAAACGTTGCGAAAAGCACGAGTGGCGAAATCGAGGCAGGAGAAAAGATGATAAGGATGGTGAATTCGCACAAGGACACTGCACTTCATGATGCTGTAAGAAATGGTTATAATCAGATTGTGGAATTGTTGATCGGAGAAGATCCGGGGTTAACTCTTCTAACAAACGACGCTGGAGAGTCCCCACTCTTTATCGCCGTCGATAAACGACATGTCGAAATTGCTCAACATATCTTGGATGTTGCTGCAGATTTCTCCATTGAGGGTAGGAACAATATGAATGTGTTACATGTTGCTGTTATTCGGTCAAAGCATGAAGGTAAATTAACCTTGCATACTAAGGTATTAGAAACCTTGTTTCGGCAGCCAAGCTAATTGTTATCTTTTTTTCTAGTTATCACATTTGTCGATTATCTCTGGGAGATTGTGACTTCTCGAAGGGTATTGACTGAATCGTCGATTAAATACGGCCTCAAGGCAGTTTCCGTTCTGGTCTGCGGTATTCGTAAAGTTTGGGGTGCAAGCAACAACTTAGATTACAAGAATGGTAGAAAAAGAAGGCCAGCCGAAACAAGAAAGATAGACCAAACAACACAACCAGAGACGAAATTCGAGCCTGCAATCGATGCAGAAGTCGTAGGCGGAGACGGATTAAAATACCTTAACTATAACCAACTTAAGGAAATAGGCAACACAAATGCACTTGTAGCAACACTCGTTGGGACGGTGTCGTTCGCTGCCGGTATCACTATGCCTGGTGGCAACAAAAGCGATGGCCCGGATGAGGGAATGCCGAATCTAGGCGGGTTATCTGCTTTCCGGGTATCTGTTATGGCAAACGTGATAGCATTTGCCTTATCCACCTTATCAATGGCGTTCCATTACTACAGTTCATATATGGAAAAGCTTAATCGTCTTGCTTTGTACACAAACCTCAGCACAATGTTGTTGATCAATGCCATTGTTGCAATGGGAATGTCCTTTTCTTCAGGCACCTATGCAGTGTTATCTCCTACTTCCGGCCTGGCCAATGCAGTTCTAGCAATTGCAGGTTGTACCGTCTTTGTATTTATATCTGTCGTGTTGAAGTATTGAGAGACTCACCAATAATATCAGGTGTGCGATGTAAATTAGTCAAGACAAAAGCCTGGGAATCAAAAGATTAAAAAAATCTAAAATATCATATTTTTATGTTACAATTTGAATAAATTTTGATTTTACATTTACATAATAATAATAATCCAAATCCTTTAACTAATGACTAATTTACTGAAATATATATTTACGTTAAAAAAATCCAAAATACCACCAGTTTTAATTAAAATAAAAATATTATATATATATATATATATATATATATATATATATATATATATTGGCTTCTGTTGACTAAAATGTTCTCTTTACCGATTCAAATAATAAACAATTTCACATATTATATCATTTTTTTACAAAATATTATATCATCTTATTTAAACCGGAGGTTCTTGTTCCAATCATTCACTTAGGAAAAATAGAGGCTTAAAAGTTTTGTATGGCCAAAATAAGTGTCTCAATTCAATTTAAAATAAATTAAAAATAAAATTTAGACGCTCATTTTAATTAAAAATATTTTAAGCACATATTATAAAAATGAAGGAGTCATAATTTGAGCACATATTTTTATGCCACGTCCTATTACAGGACTTAGTATGAATTGCCGAGTCCAATCCAACAAATCACATGAAAATAGACTGATTCAACTTGGATTCACAAAATTTAAACAAAACTTTATTTAGACTTGGTAATATATTAGTTTTATTTTTACTTTATTAAATCAGCGTTCAAAGTCCGTGACTTCCCACTTCAGTCAAGTCTTTCAGCGCGGCTTTGGCTTTATAAATCTATGAACCCCGACAGGAAATTTTCATACCAAAACCAATCGATTATTTCAAAACCAAATTTATAATCTTTCTTTTCATAAATCCCAAAAGATATGGCTCATAACTTCACTGTTACGTTCATTTCCGCCATTGTTTTGCTGCTGAGCTTTCAGCATGTTTTGGCCGCCAGGCCTCTACAGGATGTGCCCTCATTCAACCACAATCTTATACTTCAATCTCTTCAAAGGGGTCCGGTGCCTCCGTCGGCCGGGAATCCCTGCACCAATATACCTGGACGTAGCAGCGGACGCTGCATGCTAACTGAAATGAACACCGTTGCTGGCGGCGCACCACCGGCGTTTCCCGAGTTCGTTGCGAAATCTGCTTCAGCATCGGCCGGTAGTAATGGAACTGATCAACAGTAAGATTTTTTTTTTGACTTTTCTTATGTAATTGTAATGTAAACTTACAACTTCAACCAGAGGCTAGGGATGGCAAAAATACTCGGCCCCGACTCGACTCGAGGTGCCTGACCCGATTCGACCGAATATTTTTTTCTAAAATTTTGGGGATTAGAGCGAGGCGAAAAATACATGAAGTTGGGACGAAACGAGTTTTGGTATTTACTAGAAATTCCTCGTCCCGCTCTGCCCCAGTACATATATATATATATATATATATTTAAACACTTTTATGAGTTTTAAGCTATTTTTTGTTTTTGTTTTGGTTCATACTTATTGTAAAATTTTGTTAGATGTTGTTCAAGTTTTAATATATTCGATTCTAACGGTTAATGATTCAAGTTTACTCTTTTAAATATATAGTTTAACATGTGGATAATTTAAAATTGGCTTTATTTTTATGGTAAAGTACACATACGGTCACTGAACTTTGGTAAAAAAAAACAAAATGATAACCAAACTTTCAAAAATCACAAAATGTCAATTAAACTTTATATTTTAAAACAAAACGATAACCGGGGCGTTAAACTCCGTTAACTCTTAACGGAAAACTCACTTACTTGCCTCATCACCTTACCCATCTCCACATCATCTTCTCTCATTTGTCACGTAGGATTAATAAAATAATAAAAATTAAGTTTTACTTTTACTTTCACTTATCATCTTCTTTCTAAACAAAAATCCCTTCACTGCTCATCTCTTCACTCCTCCACCATGTCGCAACCTCTTCGAGAGCGAATAGAACGCCTCCCACCAGAGCACAGAAAGTTGCACAAACACCCGACGAAGAACCACATGTGATAATATTCCTGCAGTCGTGATCGTTGTTGAAGTAACGAAACAAAATTTAAAACCAAGGCAGATATGAAGTCAAAGCTTAATTTTTAGTATTGAAATATAAGTTGAAAACTCGAAATCAACCCCCATAAATATGTACCCTGGTGCCAACCATAACAAAATTTCACGAATCCTTTGACCAGGGCATGTAAATTGAAAGCTAACCAACCTTGACAAGCAATGTGTTCGCACCAAACATGTTCGGAGTGTCAACTCCGTTGAGATAAACCTTGATTTCGAGAATTTCAGGACCGGTTGCACACACAAAACTGCAGCAGTGAAGGTCAATAAAAAATTGACAACAGTAAAAATAGCCAGCCTAGATAAATACTTGCATCAATTCACATATAGTTTGAACATAAAGCTAAAGCTTTGTTTAAACTTTTAAAATGTATAGTATTAAGATTTAAGAGATTTTACCTTTCCTCCTGGATGAAAGAGACAATGGCAAAAAGCTTGTAGCCAGCAATGTTCTCAATAGCGAGATTGATGAGAGTGTCATTTAATCCAGTTAGCAGTCCAACAAGGAAAGCCAGTAACCATTTCAAGAATATGTATTGAAGAACTTGTACTTTGGATATGCTTCTCCAATCATGCTTGAAAAGATCATTCTCATTTATCCTGCAACAACCAAACAAAAGATGAATCAAAGTTCAAACTTGAGCATGAGAAATGAAAGATGAAAGAGATCAATACTCATAATCCAAGCTTTCTATGTGGGATACACTGGCTCCAACCAAGCTTCCATCCACGATCCCGACCATGGATTCTATGGTAGCAGTGAAGAGATGAGCAGTGAATGGATTTTTGTTTAAGAAGAAGATGATAAGTGAAAGTCAAAGTAAAAATTAATTTTTATTATGTTATTAATCTTACGTGGCAAATGAGAGAGGATGACGTGGAGATGGGTAAGGTGATGGGGCAAGTAAGTGAGTTTTCCATTAAGAGCTAACCGGGTTTAACGCCTCAGTTATCGTTTTGTTTTAAAATATAAAGTTTAATTATCATTTTGTGATTTTTGAAAGTTTAGTTGCCATTTTATATTTTTACCAAAGTTCAGTGACCGTCTGTGTACTTGACCCTTTTTTATATAAATTTGAAGTCCCTTGAAACCATAATTTGTGATTGTGGTGGAAGATTGGTCGAATCTAACATTTATCGTCGATGAAGATTACAAAATTTAAAAATTTTCGGGATGGATCGAGTCAAGATCAGGTTTAAGAGTTATTGTATCGGAGCGAGTCGAGGCGGCCAAAAACTCACCCCGCCCCCTTGCCATCCCTACCAGAGGCTGTAACAATTCATTGCAAAAAGAAAAAAATGTAATTGTTGTAAAAACCATCAAATGTAATGATGATCAATTCATTAACTGATATTATTTAATTCTTTTCTTGTATTTTTTTAAAATAATTTTTCATGAATAATGTTACACATTCTTGATAAGTTAGGTTTAAATTAGATTAGTTAGAATTTCTAAGAAAAATAGATTAATTAACAACAGAGATGGGTAAAGGGGTGTTACGGGGCACTCGTAAAACGTAATTTAGAAAACCTTATTACACATTCTTGTATTTATTATTTAATAAATTTAATTTAGGAAGCCTTATTGTTAATTAAATAAATTATATAAAAAATAAAAATTCGCAGCACAATATCTGAGAAAAAATTTCAATTTTAAGTAATTACATATCTTTAATTAAAAATTCTCTTAAAATTAATATCAGTGTTAATTTTTCTGACATCAGTTAAATTCATTCATAAAAATGACATGACGTATAAAAATGGTCACGTAATACTTTCTTATACGACTATTTCTGGATGGAAATCATCTGCCTCCAAAGTATGCCTCCATTTGTGCCCCCACTTTAAAATATTGGGTTTAGGGTTTAGGTTTTGGGGTTTAAGGTTGGGGCTTAGGGTTAGGGTGTAGGGAATTAGGGGTAGGGTGTGTTTTTTTAGGATTTAGGGTTTGGAGTTTAGGATATGAAAATTAGGGTTATGAGGCAAGATTTAATTTTTAAGTATTTTTAGGCAGGGGGCATAGAAGGAGGCATGGTTAGGGGGCAGGAGATTTTTACTCACTATTTCTAGTGTACCACGTCATCTTTATAAATAAATTTAACGTACAAGATAGAAATTGGCAACGGTGAACGATAAAAATCTTTCGCACTTTTCGATGTCCCTTTTTATGTCTTAACACTATAAAAATATTAAAAGATTAAATTTTAAATCTTAACTTTAAATTTTAAATCTTAAATCTTAAACCCTACACTCTATACCTTAAAAATACACCTACCCCAAATTCTCTAAACCTTAAACCCTAAACTTTAAACTTAATTTTTAGCGTGGAGCATAAATAAGAGCACCGAAAAAGGTAAAAAAATTTCTATTTGCGGTGGACATGCTTCATGTACCTAAAATTAACATAGGGTATACTAATTTTTCTTTACTAAAAGTTAAGAAAATTCGGGAACAAATAATAATGCAAGAAACAAAGAAAAAAATAGTTAAATTATAAATGTTATATTCTTCATTCTTAAACATATTTTTTAACGTTAGTATCATTAGCCGCTAATGTAACACCCAAAAATTGGATTTAGTTGGAATTTGATTTCGGTGACCGAAAATTTCTCAACAAATAGTCAAAACCATAAAGTTAACTATCGATCAAGTGATCAAGTATAAATTATCGAACCTCAATTTAAGCATTGATTCTGTTAAGAACCCTACTATGAACTTGGATGCATGTTTAGTGGCCAAATTAAAGAAATTAAAAGTTCGAAGGTAAAAGTCTAAAGTATCGAAGAATTGATGGACTAATTTTGTGATTAGCCCTCCCCAAGCCTAATCACCCCTTAAGTGGGCTAATTTTATAGAATTCCTTCATAAGAAGGGAAGACTAAGTGAAAAACAAAAGAAAAATAGACAAAAAAAAACTTACCCTGTTAACTCAAGCTAGCACCTTTCTTCTTCGTCATCTTTTTCCTCTAAGCATACACCTCCATTGAAAAGTAAATCAAGCTTTGAATTCTTAAGTTTCTTGTTCATAAATTATAGACATCAATTGGGTAAGTAGAATTCCTAAATAGTTTATCGATTCCATGGCTAAACTAAGTTAAAATTAAAGTCTAAGAATCCACAAACCCAAGAATTTTTCTAGGGGTATTATAGCTTAATTGTCATCGTTTTTCGTAGCTATTGAGTTGCTTTGAGTTTGTCATTGATATTGAAATCTTTGAAATTCTATTTCCTTGTAGCTCAAAAGATTCAAGGTGAAGAACCATCAAATCCTTTAAATTTTACCAAGTCTAAGAACAAAAAAAATTATCATTTGGGAGCCTTAAAAGCCTCAAAATTATTGATGAGTGTAGTCGGTGTCGCGGGATTGGTTAGGTGCCTTTCCCGAATTCATTGATGTTGAATTATTGCATTGTCATCATTGGCTAAGGTATGTTTGCATTGAAACCTCATGAGAGTTACTATTAGTAAGCTTGAGTAAGCTCATTATGTTATCAAGAAAGTTTTGAAGTTATATATGACTATTGATACAATTAAAAGTCAAAAACATTATAATAAACATGCCATATGATTATTGGTAATATTACCGTATTGTCATTGCTATCGTTATTGTATTGCTAATGGTATTGACATTAGTAAGTATTGATATCCTTAGATACGAATGGACGTAAAAACAATTGGCATGCTATAGAATTCATGAGCTCATTAGTTTGAAGTGGACTACGGTCCTTGAGTTAAGGCTTTACGTAGCGATGATGGCGGGATGTGATCGTGTTGGTCCTATTGGCGATGTTGGAAGATATGGACCATTCATTGTTGGTGATGTTGGATGGAAATTTGTGTATCCACAATACATATCGATCCAAGAAAAATAAATGAATAAGTATTGCAAGTATTATTTAAAAATGTGATTTGTGATGCATTTACATTGATTCATATGTCATTGCTTCCATTGGTGTTTATTTTATTGTTTATGACTACCTCACTAGGCTAAGTAAGCCTAACGCAACTCATTTTCAGGTTAAAGTGTTGATTGAGCAAGAATCGTAACAAGAAGCGTTTTGGGAGTAAGTCACACCTCTATATGTAAAGTTAACCTAGCCTTTGAACTCTTAGAATGGTAGCATAGGGTCTAGACATGTTAGTTTAGCCCCATTTTGTGCATATAAATAGTCCATTATGTTAAAAAGTGTTAAAAGGCATAATATGACATGTTAGTATTTTGGCCAAATAAACCTTATGTGCGTATTTGGCCTAAATGGTGAAAATATGGTAAACGGATTCATTTGATCATGAAATTTGATATATTAGCGGTTTATATTGATATTAGGTTGCTAGTAAAGTTTTATGACATTTGAACATCGTTTGATAGGGTAATTTGGATAAAAATCAGCTAAGATCTGTCATTACAAATTAGGTGTTTCGATACGGATCATGGCGTATTGAAACGGCCTTGCATATTTTGACATGTTAGAAAAGAGTGTATCGAAACAGAAATTAGCATTAAGGTCTGGAAATTAAAGGGTATCGAAACGGTATGGAGGCGTTTCGATACAGGTCAAGCTTGGTGTATCGAAACGGAGGTAGTTAATTATGTTATAATCTTTGTTCACAGTTTGGGAATGTTTATAAATTGGTCATTAAACTATTGTGTGTTCTAATTGGATAGGTAAATGTTATTGGAATGATGTGAAAATTTACATACTAATTCCGTATTGAATTTTATTTTGGTATGGTTAATTGCTACTAAGGACCTCTAACAATCTTTATGATGGAGCTAAGGAGAGCATTTACTTTCACTCTATTTTCACCTGCCAACCTCTTTTTTGTGGACGATCATTAGCGACTACGTATCGATTACTCACAGTTCGTTAATAGTGCTAAATTTAAAAAATTATCACCGGTTGGATAAATTTAAGTATTAATAGAAATTATCTAACATAGCTCATATATGTGATTTTGAAATTTTAAATTTTATTGTTGAATAATTTTAAAATTTCTTTTATTATCTATATATTTATTTAAATAAAATTGAAATATTTCTTAAAATATAAATTTTTATCTATAACTTAATTGATTTGTCAAAAATATAAGTAATAAAAATGTGGATTTAATATAAGCTTCTCTTGCAAGTTATCTTTTCTAAAAATATTATAAATGAGTTATAGGATTTAATTAAAAATATATTTTAAAAAATTTAATTTTAATAATTATATGCTAGGGTGATACCCAACAATGTTAAGAAATTAATTCACTACAAAAAAATTACCTTCAGTGACAACAAAAATAGCCACTAAAAGTATTAAATTTAGGCACTAAAATACACGGTGACAAACTTTTCAATTCGTCGCCTCACTAATAACTTAGTCATTGTAATATTAGTGACAATCATTTGAAAAAAAATTGTCACAATTGTTAATTTTTTTCTGTCCATTTGTTCGACACTATTATCATTAGTATCAATGACGAAAATAAATGGTCACAATAAAATATATTTATTGTGATAAAAAAAAGTCATCTCAATATAATTTATTTGTGACGAAAATTCTAGACACTCCAATCAATAGAAAAATAACATCCTTAAAAACTTAAAAAATTCAAATAGTTCATTTGTATAATTGTAATCTCAAGATAACAAAATATCTAGAGGTCCAAGCTAAATACTTCACACCAACGTTCACTCTTCATAAGTTGTAGAACTTGACTGAGATACATTAGATAACGGATTTAAATTAACTATTTATTTGTTAAAAGTGCAAATAAATCTCTTACTTGTTTCAGTTTTTTTGGTTTATTTTTCAATAACTTTTTTGAACTACAAATTCTTCACGTTGAGCTTCTATGTCTTTTTAAAGTTTGATGTTAGTTTCTTTTTGGTTATTTGTAATTTTATAAAGCCTTTCAACTTCACTTTATATACGTCTCAGTTTCTGTTAAAATATAAATTTTTACTATAAACAAAAAACACATATAAAGGTTTTGTTTAGTGAAAAATGATGCACAAATTAAAATAGAAACAACATATCAACTAAAATTCTTCAAAATAAATAAAACAAACTTACTAATTTTTCCTTAAAAAATACCCTAGCAATAAGCCATAGGTATATAATATAAGCCATGAATAATCCACTTCAACAAAAGATGACTATAAGCCATGAATAATCCAACCACTCTGTAATTAAAACAAAACACTCTACAGTATAAAACTCATTGAAACAAACGATGCACAAATCAAAGTTAATTAAAGCATAAATAATTATGGGTAATCTTCACTCGTGGTCCCTTTTACTTTGAGTTTGTTCTATTTTATTCACCCAAATTTAAAAAAATTATTTTGGTCACTTACGTTCGAAACCGTTTCTGTTTTGGTCACTAGACTGTTAACTTCCGTTAATTAAAAATAATAATTTCTAATTTGACCCCTAAATTTCAAAACTTCATTTTTCACCATCTTCCCCAAAGTAACAATATTGTATCTTACCCTATGAAAACAATCTCAAACTTCCATGCTCCACACATCACAAAGTTTTCGTTACAAGGAACTAAACCAATGACAAACCACAAAGTTATTGCTTTCTTAGATTCAAAATCAAAACCAATGTAGCATCAAAAAAAGTAACCATTTTAAAAACTTTTTTGGTTTTCTTTTTAATGGGAGGAAACAACCTATTTAGAATATGCAACAACCTCATATTACTTTCTTTTCAGCTTCCTCTTGGAGAAATCTTTTGTGGGAAACATAAACACCGTTCTTGTTCCTAACTACTCGAATATCTGGATCAATTTTGTTTTACATGTATAAGAATCTACATTATATTTTTGTATCAATCAAAGACTCTGAGATTGTAAGCGTTTTTCATACCTTCTTTCATTTTCGCAGTTTTCAATCAGGTCCTCAAGAGTTAGCACGTCGTCGTTTAGGTCGGGGAACGAAGAAAGGAGATGGAGATGATATTAATCCCCATCGCAGTTTTTTAAACTGATCTGGAGTGAGCGACATAGTTTCTTTGTTGTTTTTGTCTCCTTCAAAAAAAATTATTTCTGAAACCCTAATGAAATCATTCGATGATTATTGGAACTGAAACAAACAAAGTGTTTTGAAAATGATTATAAATTTCAAACGAAAATCTTATATGAATTCTGGGAAACCTTTTGAAGTAGAATATAAAGATTGAAGAATAAATGAGATGCGATTTGCAAATAGCTTCTTCCCCCCTTTTAACATCCTTCTTTTATTTAGATTTGTAGAAGTGAAAATCGGGGTGTTCATGTAGTGTTTTTAGTTTGGGTAATATTAACCTCCGTTAATATTAGGGCTAGATTTTGGGGAAGATGGTGAAAAATGAAGTTTTAAAAATTTGGGGGTCAAATTATAAATTATTATTTTTAATTAACGGAGGTTAACGGTCCAGTGACCAAAATAGAAACGGTTTCGAACAAAAGTGACCATAATAATCTTTTTTAAATTCGGGTGACCAAAATAGAACAAACCCAAAACAAAAGGGACAACTGGTGAAGAATATCCAATAATTAATTTGTAATGAGAATGAAACAAAAAAATTAACATATATATCTTAAATGTAGATTTGTAATATCTTAATTAATAGGTAGTCACAATTATATTATTGTACAACTTAACAACAACTATGATTAAATACTTTAATGCAATCTAACACCAAGAATATTAATATTGTACAAAAATGATAAATAGAGAAGATAATACATTATCCCAAACAATATCCTTTAACAACTAAAAACATCAACATTAAATGTAATTACAGAATGGAGCAGTAAAATATTGAGTTGAATCATGTAAAATAACAAGCTGACAATAGTTTTTTTTTTATTTTGTTTGCTTGGTAAAATAATAAAATTTATTATTGAATAGAGGGTACCAATCAGTCCAGGAACAATAAAATAACAAGAACATCATGAATCATATAATTAATACTACACATTTAACAATCGCCCAAGTCAAATACAGTAAAATAAAATAACAAAAAAATAAATAAAAGACAACAATTAATAAAGTTAAAAACAAATAAATTAACACAAAACTTAATTAAATAAATCGACAAAATAAATATCATTATAAATAATTATTAATATATTCAACAAAAGTTTCAATTCATATATAAAATAAAAAATTAATGAGAGAAAGTTATTCTTTAAATCTTTTAAGAGAAATCAAAATAGATAGAATAGATTTACAAAAATTCTCCAAAGTAGATGGAATAGATTTACTAAAATTCTCCAAAGTAGATAGAATAGATTTACTAAAATTCTCCAAAGTAGATAGAATAGATTTACTAAGTGTACATGTGACTAGAGATGAATTGATAGCGAAGAGTAAATTCGGGCACAATTATACAATTATAATTTTATTTGAGACAAATATTAAAACTATCACAATTATATCATTGTAAAAGTACTATTTTAGTTGTATAATATAATTGTCACAATTATGATTGATAATAATGGCGACTAGATATGTTGTCAGTAGTACATTTTTCAAAAAATAAAGCTTTGCACTAACTTTAGCATTTAATTGGTAAAAATACAAAAAATAAAAAGTAAACTTAGTCTTAGTTATGAATTTATGCTAATGATTTACATATGACGTAAATCATAAATCGTCACAATAATTATATAAAATAAATTTTATCATGATAAAATTTTATCGTCACAATTATTATTATTAATAGTGACTACTTGATTTGTCACAATTTTGTTACTTGAAAAAAAATTGGCGTCAAAATTGAGAATTTGATTAGTGATGAAAGGATGGTGTCACATGCAGATGACAATTCTATAGCTATAGTGTCTATATACTTTTGACACAAGTTAAGATTATCACAATTATATTATTATAGAAAGGTAAATTTAATAACGGTATATTTTATCGTCACAATTATAAATAATAATAGTGACTCTTTGATATGTTGTCACTATTATATTTTTTTCCACCAAAAAGGAAGTTGGCGCCAATTTTAGTATTTTATTTGAGACAATTTGATAATGTCAACTTGATTTGGACACAATAAGATAAAATTCTGACGTTTCACTAGTGACGTAGTTTAAAATGTCACAATTATTACCAAAATAGTAACCAACGAGTAATGTGTCACAATTACTAATTTCATTAGTGTCACAATCAAATTGAATCACAAATAACATACTTTTGTGACGGAAATCTTTGTCATCACAATCAAATCGTCACTAAAAATTATACTTGTTGTAGTGATTTTTTAAAAATATATATTTTAATTAGTAACCAAAATATGTTTAAACTTTTTTATTAAAATTAATTATATTATATAATATAATATATAATATAATAAAAATATAAACAATCTCTTTTTTTTTTAATTTTTCTTAAACTAATTCAAGGCTTAACAGCTAAATTAATTTTTTATATTGGGTTATTTCTTTTATTCTTATTCAAATCTCAATTTACATTAATATTATATATAAAAACTAAATGAAATTTATTTGGGCATGGGGCGGGCCAAAGCCTAAGTAGGCCTAGGCCCAAATTCGCCCCGCTCACGAACATCTTTAGTGAAATATCACCAGCGACCACTTGTCGATTACCCATGGTTCGTGAATATACTCAGAGGACGATCCCCAATGACCATGTGTCGATTATCTATGACTTGCGAACATACCCAAGGGACGATCACCAAGGACCATGTGTCGATTACCTATGACTTGCGAACATACTCAAGGGACAATCGCCAACGACCATGTGTTGGCACAAGTGACTTATTTGATGACAAAACCAATCTAAAACATCACTTCTTAAAATGTTCAGTCACCATGCCACGACAACTCTCTATTGATACTTGTCCAAACTATTATAAATAGCCATGCAATAGAGAGAAACGTCGCGATCATTCTTATATACTAAAAACACTAGACCCGAAGTATACAGAACCACTTTTGATCATCGGAACCACTATCCCTCAGCCATCTACAATCGTTGTTCACTTTATCCGTAAACACACTCTATCACAAAATCAATAAAAGCTCATGTTGCCAACTGCATGTTTCTCTCTTAATATTACACAGTCGCAGCAAAGAGGTCAAGTAGCAACTAGTGTTCAAAAATTTGATAATTTTAAATAGAAACGATAAAGTAATATCATGATTTTAAAAAAAATAAAATAATTGACATTTTAAAAGAAACAAGTATAGATAATTACAAGCAGACAGCCAAGGTATGGTGCGGTGAAGTTATTATGCGTCATCAACTGAAAATATTACAAGACACAGAACACGAAACTGAAAATGTTATATTTTTTATAACATTTTAGGTAGGTGGTTAAGTATCGAAAATTAATTTTGTATATCGATACTTATCGCTTCTGATAACATTTTAATTTTTTGCTAGTATTGGAGCTTCTCTCTAAATATCGATACTGTCGCTAGACATCAACCTAAAATGTTATAAAAATATAACATTTCAATTATGTATTTTGTAACATTTTTTATTGGTGTCGTACTGTAACCATACCGCAACGTAGAACTATCCGACAACCAGGGCAGCAAGAACATATTAGGGATGGCAGACGGGTACAATTTCATGAATTCCGCATTGTACTCGCCCTCATTGGACCGGGGATGGATATAAATTTGGTGGGTAGTGGGCGGATGTGAATGTAAAAAGTCATACCCGCCGCGGGTAGTGGGTAGGTGGTGAATTTAAGACCTTACTCGCCCCGCATCCGCCCGCCATATAAATTTGGACCATTATGAATTTAGATGTAATTTTACAAACTATTCTATAAATCTTAAAATTTTATAAGATATTGCTTGTAATTTATGTTTTGTGGTTGTTCTTGAATTTATGTTTTATGTGTATGGTTGCTGCCAGGCGGGTATAGGCCGATACGAGATGGGTAATGGTATCTAATTAGGTGGTGGGTGTGAAGATGGATTTGAGAATATACCCGCGTGGGCGGGTGTAAATTTAAATAGTGAATATACGGTGGATTTAAAATTTTAAGTGCGTATGAAGATAGGAGAAAGAGTATCCTCACACTCGTCCCGCCCGTTTGTCATTCCTAAAACAGACAGCTATGTAAAGAGAGGTAAGAAAAGGTGTAGATGGAATTGGAGTACAGAAATCAATAAGGCACCCTAACCACCCATCATGTTAGGCCATCTGGGGGCAGCCCTTAATTTTATACATGTTTACAGAGCTGTGTTTCATCTGCATATAGGACAATAGAGTTCCAAAAAAGGAAGAGACAGGCAACCCAGAAAACAAAGGCGAGCAATAATTGTTAGGGTTAGAGAGACCCACAAAACAGCTCAATTGTCGATGCTCTTCAGTTTCCCCACCACCACACAAATTTATGTACAGTACGAAGCCAATGTTAGGCTGTGGTTGGTGTTCACGATAAGAATGTGGGTCACCTCACTTTGACCTTATAATAATGGACTGACATTAAAGTTTCTGTTTAGGTGAGATGGATAATTGGATATCGACCGGACCACGTGACCCTTTCACCTCTGGCTCTCCATTTCACTCTTACCAATAATTTTCCAAATAATTCTAAGGCGAGACACCTTTAAATTGGTGCTAAAGTAAAGTGATCGTACATACATTCTTATTATGTTAGTATAATTTTTTTTGTTCAAATAGTAAAAATTTATGTTATTACACAAATTCGTACCTAATTAATAAAAATTTTGTTTGTACTCAAATTTTTATTCAGTCCCACATAAACTATTTTTTTGATAAAAAAAATTTCACATAAATCCTTATTATTTATAGGGTCTCATTTTAACCGTACCCTAAAATGCCTTACCTCTGGAATCTCCCATAACTTCAACTATTCAAGTATTAGGCTAAAAATAATGGAAATGAACAATACATAGATTTATTAAATATTTAATTAAGTAAAGGCTTGGATGCAAAAATAATAATTCAAGATCTATTATTCGTCCAATGCTTTTTGTTCTTTTTGGTATCTATTCTTTTTGCACAAATCTTTTTGATTTAAAAAATAACGGTTTGAGAAGGTTTAAGTGTTCGAAATGAATTTCTAGATCAGTGAATTTATCAACATCAAACTTGTAAAAATAACAAATTTTTCCTGACAATTAGGTTAAGTATGATGAAAAGAGTATGAAAAGTCTTTTGTTTGTTTATATTCTTTCTCTAGGAATTACTTTTCCCGCATTCAAATAATCGAAGAATAATAGGTTTGTGTTTTTAAAAAATTTTAGTGTAATAATAATTTAGGTCTTTATAAATTTAAATATTAGATGAATTATGTTATTTTTCTCTTGAATTTTGAATTTAAATACTTAACAAATCATTTTATTTTTTAAAAACTTTAATATTTCGACCCCTCATAATGTTCAATCCTAGCTCCATCCATAGTACAAGGCACTATGAACAGTAAACAAATTGATTTTTTTTATAAAACCCGTCTTGTGTTCCCAAAGAGTTGTATTGATTATTATTTTTAAATGCATGGGATTCACCATGAAATCATGGCAAATTTGTTTGATCCTGGGATGAAAATGAAAGAAAGACAAAGTTGATGGCTGGTATATAAATTCCTAAAGTTCATGACACCAGCCGCCTAACTTCTCCAGATACTCATCCCAGCCCCCAACTTTGCTTTTCTTTTCACTCCAGTCGTCAACTTTTCATTCCTTTCATTTTAATCCCAAGATCAAGCAAACTTGCCATGCTTTCTTGACGAGTCCCGTGCATTTAAAAAAATAATCAATACAACTCGTTGGGAACACATGACGATTTCTATAAAAAAATATTTTTAAACACAACTCGTAGCGATTACATGACGAGTTCACACCGTGTTGTAACAGATGCTGCAAGTTCTTAAATAAATTCTCAAATAATCTATTTCCCTAATTTTCCCCTTCAATTGCATCATGTCCCTAAATTTACCAAATTATTACCTACAACCTTAATTGAAAGGTTAGTTTTTTTCATGTTTTTGTGAGATGCAACTAAAATATTGATTCAAGGCAGAGTGCAATGTACAAAACCTTGTTTGTTGTATGCTTAGTCGTTGGAAGTATTTAGTGGGGTGTTTAACTTACTGTTAACTACTAGTACTATTTTTATTAATTTCAATCGAACTAAATTGGGCAAATAACTAACAAAATTATAGAAAATTACATTTGAGCATAAAAGTGTTAGCTTTATTATATGGTTATATTTTGATACACAAGCTGTGAAAAAGAATTTTCACTATCTTTCAATAAAATTTAAAACTTAAATTTCAAATCTTAGCCCCTAAAACCTGAACCTTAAACCTTAAACTCTAGATTCTAACCATAAACCTTAAATTCTACATCATATACACTAAACCCCTAAACTCAAACCGTAACATAAATTCATAAACCGTAAAATTAAAATGTTTATGTAAACTAATATTTTTTTAAACGTCACTTTCAAAATATATTGAGAATAAAAGAAATGGAAATGAAAATAATATTTAGTTTGGAGCATAAACCAAAGTGGTTTAAAGACCAACAGAGACATGTCCGAATGTAATGTAATAAGAAAAGGAAAAAAATCCATTTCCTTTTTCTAATGTCGCTCCGAGCCATTTTTATACCAATTTTTTTATTTAATATCTAAAAAAATAGTTCCCACAAATATTTATTTAAAAAATATCTCAAAATCTGTCACGTATAAAAAATTTGTATTTTGAGGATAGTGAGATACAAACTCGCTCTATGCAAAAAGCGAGTTCTTCATACGTGACAGTATTTTTCAGAATAACTAACTTGATAGAAACTCGCGTTCTACGAAACTCAAGTTCCCCGAAAATTTGAAGAGGCGGCTGAATTTATCGCGGGGAAGAAAGCGAGTTCTTTAAAAATCGGGCTGGAAGACCAAGCTTCGGTAGGCATGTCCGAGCATTATTTCAGACTTATTAATCGTATATTTTTAATAAACATTTAGTTTGGGTTCGTAGTACTGGAAGCGTATTTCATTTGACACTAATATGACCAAGATTGATCCGTTCTAAACTAACTAAAATTCGCGTCAAAAACGATACTGTAGCTATCGAAATCCCAAGCTGGAGACGGACGAATTTCAACTTCGATCCAAATGTCAATGTTGATAGCTTGGGAATTTTCTAAATAAATGTTTGTGGATGTTATTTTTTTAAATATTAAATAAAAATGGGTTTTTGATATAATAATGCCGTCGCTCGAATTTACTGCCTGCAGCTGCGAGGACCTCTGCTTTTCCACTGTTCCTTTGCTTTCACGGCTCTGTCATTTTCTCAACTTTACTAAATTTTGATATTCCACATCTTCTTCTCAGTCATAACTAATTTAAATTAAGGGAAAACTACACCACTAACCACCAACTAAATTGGGGATACATATTTGAATTACCGAACTATAAAATACGTCAATCACAGCACCGAACTTTTAAAATCAACTTATTTTGACCACCGCCGTTAAAAACCTAACGGTGGTGTGACGAAACTGCCACGTGGCAATTGATGGGTATATTTAAAAATTACACATTTGGTCTCTGTTATTTACACATTCTTTCAATTTAGTCATAATTTTTAATTAATAAAAAATAAATTATTTAATTAAGTGGTGACACGTGTCAAGACCTTATTGGAGGATTTTAATTATTTATATTTAATTTTATTAATTTATTTCCCCCTCCAATCAGGTGGTGACACATGTCACCACCAATTTAGAGGCGAAAAATAAATTTTTCCTCACATGCGCTGGGGTCGATTAAAACCTGAGTTTCACAGGGGTAAAGCCAATGGCTTTGCCACTACACCAAGCACAACTTTGTGCTATAATTCTCCAGATATAATATATATCTCTTATTAGTTTCTACATTTATAACCAAAACCATAAACCCTAAACACTAATTTCACATATATATAAATCCTAAACCCTAAACTCTGACCCTAAATATTTCAAATTAATTTCACACTAAATATTTCAGATTAAACATCAAACCCTAAAAATTTCAAATTAATTCCACGCTAAATATTTTAAATTAAACCCTAAACCCCAAACCCTAAAAATTCAAATTATTTTCACACTAAATATTTCAAATTAAGCCTTAAACCTTAAACCCCCTTCCCTTTGCCACAAATCCCCCAAAGAAAAACAAATCATGGACAGATCATAGCAAGTTCTCTCTCCCAGTCAATGTTCTCCCATCTCTCTGATTCTTCGCTCCAACTTCCGGTTGTGGGCTTGGTCGTGTCTGGTGAGGATTGTCTTGGCAAGGAGGTGGTTTAGAGCCTCTGCTGTGTTAGTCTTTTTCGTTTTCTTTTCCTTCTTGCTCGCCCACAAACCTACTTACCTTTCCCTTTCTGGTTATTGTCTGAGTCCAAGGAAGCATTTAAGCCCGACTCAAGGCATTAATTCCTGCATCCTCTCCAAGCCTGTAGGAGCATTTACTCTCCATTCCTGCAGAAAATCATGCCTAACAGTGGAACTAGTCTTAGCATAGGGGTCGTTGACACCAACTTCCCAAACAATCATGAAGATCCCAAACCTCCAAATCAGGAGTTCCTCGATGAGCTTGAACTCAACGAAGACAGCGAGGTCAACTTCACGCTGAAAAATCTCTCTTTGCTTGGAAAACTGCTGACTGCCTCGTCCATCAAAATCCTGGCACTAAAGGCCATACTGAAGAAAGCATGGAAATGCGAAGGTCTGGAGTGCTATGACATAGGAAGGAACTTCTTCCTCTTCATCTTCCAAACGACAGAAGAACGCCATCGCATACTCGGTAAAAAACCGTGGTCGGTGCAAGACTCCCTGCTTATACTGAAAGAATGGAAACCGGATAAGGCGTTGGAAGAAATCGACTTCTCAACGGAGGAATTTTGGATTCAAATAATCAATCTACCAGTAGGCTTGACCACCAAAGATAATGTTCGACGCATTGGTAAACTGTTTCCAGTTTACTATAGCTCAACGCTGGAAGACGACGACGAAAAGGTGGCCTGGAACGGAAATGTCGGCATCCGAGTAGCCATCAGAGTAGAGGATCCGCTCAAGACAGGGTTTATCCTAAACAGAAAGAAAGACAAGGCTCTGGAGGTTGGCTTTAAGTATGAAGCACTGCCGCAATTTTGCTTCCGTTGTGGCCGTCTGGGACACGTCGAACGTGAATGCAAAAATGACCTGGTCATGGTGAAACTATCTGGGAAATTCGGGCCGTGGTTACGTGCCTCGAATGTTTTCAGGCAGCAAGGTTCAGTCTCTCTGAAGCCGGCCACCACCACTGCGGGTCCGTCTACGCTACAGGACAAAGGAGAAAAAGAGAAGGACAGTGCCAACTGGAGCATTGTCAGAGGGCAATCTAATCTAAATCTCCTTGACCTTAATGTTTCGTCTAAGGAAACCTCTTACGTCCCATCTCCTTTGCTCAAAGTCAACCCATTGTTTCCTCTTTGGGAAAGCAATGAAGCAACCTTTCACAAAGGAAACATAGGAGCTAACATGGTTATAGGGCCTGCACAAGAGATTCTACCGTCATTTGCCTCCAAGAAGAGATCTGAACCAGGTGAAATTACCAAGGAATCTGAAGGCAAGTCATGTCATACATTGGAAAGTATGCTGGCAGTTGGGTTTGATCGTATGGAAGTGTCGACCACCAAGAAACGCAAAAGAGAAGATGATGGTTATGAACTGTTTGGCCCAGCAAAAAGGCGTGAGCTCTAGGAGCAGGTTTCGAATACAATCTGCCAAATTGGGCCCCAAAACTGGGCTATATCAGAACGGAACATAGCAGCCTCTGATGATATGATTACGGCGGCCTTGTTCCCTGAATCCATAATTCAAACCTCTGCTATAATTCAACACATTGAACGAAAGAAAAAAGGAAGAAACTATGGATCCAGGAGGCTTACGCTGATCAGGAAGGCGGCAAGAAGGAAGTTTGCCATGGAATGCACCAGGGTCATGATCGATGAAGCGGGACTCATCCAGCTGGGAATTGATCCGTTTGGTAAGACCATTACCCAGGTTTCGACAATGTGCATTGACGACAATTTTTCTCTCAATGAAGAGATTGTTATAAGTGATGGAGAAGATTTGGTCCCGTTGGAGAAGACAATGGCATATCCTAACCCCTTCAAGGATTCTTTCCAGGCATCGGATAACTCTAGTGGGAGTTATCCGAGTTCACCATGAAGCTAGTAATATGCGTAGCCCATGTTAGGAAGGGACGTGGGTGCTTTCTACGGCTTAATCCTTCCCCTCGGATCACAGAGGCTCACAGAGAGCAGGCAGATCCAAGGTTTTTGTTTAGGTGTTGCTCTGCTATGTTACAGACCCACCACGACGCGGAAGTAGCTAGACTGAGGGAGAACTCAATGGTCTCCAATCCTTCATATCGGGTGATAATGGTTTTCGTCTTGATAAGGATCGACGGTGACTCGTCGGAAGCCTGTCTCTGGGAAGAGCTCTCAGACAAGGCCGATATCGCAATCTCGAAGAAGGAATTGAGATGTCCATTTTTTAGTTGTCCTATGATTCGTCTAGTGTTTTCCGGTTGGTTTCTGTCGGATGTCCGATTATCGTCTCCCTTTGCTCTTGCGTTTAGTCTGTTTTTTGTTTTTTATCTTGCTTGTGTTTGTATTGAAGAGTTGGTTGCGCATCCTTGCATGGATGTTGACAGTGTTCCGACTGCTGGTTTAGGGAGCTGTAGGACCGACACTCATGGCCTTGCATGGCTTATGGCGGCGCTCGTAGGTTGTTGGGGAAAGTGGGCTGAGGTGGGCCCGCCTTGTCTGCTTTTTCCTTTGTATCTTTTTATTTATTAATGAAGTAAGTCTCTTTGATAAAAAAAAAGCCTTAAACCTTAAACCCTAAATATTTCAAATTATTTTCACACTAAATATTTCAAATTAAACCCCAAATCTCAAACCCTAAACCTTAAACCCTAAAATTTTCAAACTAATTACATGCTAACTATTTTAATTTAAACCCTAAACTCTAAATATTTCAAGTTAATTTCATGCTAAATATTTCAAATTAAACCTTAAATATTTATCATGTAATTAATTTGAAATTTAGGGTTTAAGATTAGGGTTTGGGGTTTAATTTCAAATATTTAGCGTGAAAATAATTTGAAATATATATGGTTTAGGGTTTAAGGCTTAATTTGAAATATTTAGCGTCAAATTAATTTGAAAATTTTAAGGTTTGGAGTTTAGGATTTAATTTAAAACATTTAGCGTGGAATTAATTTGAATTTTTAGGGTTTGAGGTTTAATTTGAAATTTTTAGCGTGAAATTAATTTGAAATATTTAGGGTTAGAGTTTAGGGTTTAGGATTTATATATGTGAAATTAGTGTTTAGAGTTTGAGCTTTTGGGTTATAAATGTAGAAACTAATAAGAGATATATATTATATCTGGAGAATTATAGCACAAAGTTGTGGCAAAGCCATTGGCTTTACCCTTGGGAGACCCAGGTTTGAACCATCCCTAGTGCATATGAAGAAAAATTGATTTTTCTCCTCTAAATTGGAGGGGGAAAATAAATTAATAAAATTAAATATAAATAATTAAAATCCTCCAATAAGGTCTTGACATGTGTCACCACTTAATTAAATAAATTATTATTTTATTAATTGAAAATTAGGACTAAATTGAAAGAATGTGTAAATAATAGAGACCAAATGTGTAATTTTTAAATATACTCATCAATTGCTACGTGGCAGTTCCGTCACTCCACCGTTAGGTTTTTAACGGCGGTGGTCAAAATAGGTTAATTTTATAAGTTCCGTCACTCCCCTAAATTTTATAAGTTGTTAGTTTTATTAAAAAATATTTAAAATTATAATGAAGTTTTTTTACAAGTTTAAAAATGAGAGTTTATAATAATGATCGTAAATTAAACACGAACAAAGATTTTTTTTAGTGCTCCACACTAAAAAAAATAAGTTTAGGTTTTAGAATTAAAGTGTAATGTTAGAGTTTAGAAAATTATAGGTATGATGTATTTTTTAGGATTTAAAATTTAGGGTTAAAGTTAAGGCTTAGATTTTTTTTAGTGTTGAGGCATAAAAAAGGTAGATCATTTTTTGTCCAATTAAACACATAATTTGAACATCTTTCTAAAGTCATTGACACAATAAACTAGCCACTTGAGATCATACAAGTTAAATGTTAAAAACTCAACCAGAAGACTCGAACATAATATAAATACGTACAAATCCGACTGTATCAACAAACAAACCACAATAGGATCAAGCTATTGAAAGATAACCGCAAACCGCAAATTAGAGTCGAGCATCATGAAAAAATTATCCACAAACGTAAACCGTGTATCCAAATCCAATCTGAGAGTCCAAAGTAAAGAATATCAACATGAAAACCAAATAAGCGCCATCAGATATTGTAAAAATTCATTAATAGTAATCTGAATTAGATATTGCAAAAATTCGTTATAGGGATAATCCTCTCAATTCAAATGCTACATTCATTTACAACGTTAATATTTAAATTTTTAACTTTCACGAAAGAAATCTAATAGCTCATATGATTGGATGAAAGAAATAAAAGGCTTCATCGCTAAGATGTTGAAAAAAAAAATGGTTAAAATGTGGCGCAAACCAATTACTTACTTGTTTAGAGATAGTTTTAGTGTACATTAAGAAATTGTCATTTTTTTTACTATCTTGGGAAGGGGGCTGACGGGGGCAGTCGTCCCCTAAAATTTTATACGAGTTAAACTTTTTTTTTAGATTTTTTTATATATTTCTATTAAAAACCTATTTTTTGTCCTTTTTTAATTTTTTATAAGTTTACCCCTTAGAAATTTATATGTTTGCTCTCATTAATTTAAAGTCATGCATCCGTCTTTGTTGAAAAGCCAATTATTTCTTCTCGGTGAGTTTGTGAGGAAATTTTATGTAAACTCGTTGTATTTTTTTGACGACTTTAAAGAAAGTCGTTATATTATGTCGTCGTTTTTATATTATAAATTCATCTCTAATTCAATGAATAATTGTTGAAATAGTGTAAATAATCATTTAGTTTTTTTTCTTCCAAAATACATTGTTGGAGACTTGGAGCAAATTCTGAAAATAAGGTTAAGTTTTTCACTTTTATTTATATATCACAAGACCCTCTCTTCTTGCCTCAATGGTCCCCTCCCTCTACAGACAGAGAAAGAGAAAGGTAGCAAACAATGAAACCTCAAAATATCCAAACTTTTTTTCTTAGTCGACAGATAGAGTAAGAGAAGCTTCATTAGTTATTGTTTGATCTCTTGTCCCCTGTTTTCTTCATTTGTCTTTCATTTCCCTGTGATTTTACTCTTTCAGCTCACCGTGTTTGGATATAAAGAAAGAAAATGCAGCAGCACTTGATGCAGATGCAGCCCATGGTTTCAGCTTATTATCCCAACAATGTCACTACTGATCATATTCAACAGGTCCTTCTTTTTGTTTTTGTTTTTGTTTTTGATCTGTCTGTACTCTGTATGTACTGCTGTTGGAGTATTTTTATGACTTTAATGTTTGCAGTATCTGGACGAGAACAAGTCGTTGATCTTAAAGATTGTTGAGAGCCAGAATTCTGGGAAATTGAATGAATGTGCTGAGTAAGTACTGGTTTTCAGTCTCTAATGGCTACCAAACTTAGGTTTTTGGGTTCACTTGGCTTGCAATATCTGCAGGAACCAAGCAAGGCTGCAACAAAACCTCATGTATTTGGCTGCGATTGCGGATTCTCAGCCACCACCGGCTGTGCACGCTCAGGTACAAATGCCATTTCCTTCCGGTGGTATTATGCAGCCAGGAGGAGGACACTACATGCCACACCAACAAGCTCAACCGGTGACGGTGCAGTCACTTATGGCCTCACGGGCCTCGGCGTTGTATGCTCAGCAACCATTTTCGGCCCTGCATAGTCAGGTTGGGTTGAGCTCCGGCGGAAGCACGGGGTTTAACATACTGCAGAGTGAAGGTAGCTCTGGCGGTGGCGGTGGAGCAGTGGCGGGCAGAGGGTTTCAGGATTTTGTGCGTGTCGGCATGCAGGGTGGTGGCAGGGCAATGGCAGGTGGGAGCAAGCAAGATAGTGGGAGTGCCGTCGGGTCACCTGAAGGCCGTGGAGGGAGCTCTGGAGGTCAGTGTGATGATGAGAATTGAGAGATGGTTATGGAGATCCAAAGAAAGACGAAAACCACACTATTTTTTGCTTATGGAACTTGTTCTTGATGCAAATTATTATTATTATTATTATTATTATTATTATTATTATTATTATTATTGCTGCTGCTGCTTGTAGAAGTTGGAAAACTACATTCATGCACAATTCCATTCTAGCGTGATTTTTGTTGATTTTTTTTTAACCAACAACTAGTTGGTCTAATGGGATAGAATATTATTTTTTAAGTAAATTCTGAGTTTAAATCTTAACGTTCTGAATAAAACAATTGGGTTGCAAGAGTCGCCCTTATAATAGACATCTACAATATCATTTAGATTAATCAACTAATAAATAAAATTTCGATGATTATATCTATTTTTCTCTCTATTTTCAGTTTAAATAATTTTATATAACATGATATCTTCGTTGAATTAAAAATAAAAAATAATTTAAATGATTTTAGATAATGGGTGGTTTGTGTAAATTATGTTTTAAAAGTTTTGCGTTATGATTAATTTGTGGGATGGGAATCGTTTATCTTTAACTATGCGCTCCTTTTGGTACCCTACTTAAAAAAATAAGTTTATGGTTTAAGGTTTAAAGTTAGGGTATGATTTAAGGTTTAGAGTAAGATGTATTTTTAAGGTGAAATGTTTAGAGTTTATGATGTGAAATTTCGGATTAAAATTTATGATTTAATTTTTTAGTGTTTTTTAGTGTGAGGCAGTAGAAAAGGGCATACTTAGAAGCAAAATACTTTTGTTCTAATTGAGGTTCGAATTATTTATAAGTCTAAATCATTATGATTTATGATCATTTCTGTTTAATTGTTTGAGTTTAATTTAACATATAATTTATTTTGAATATTAAAATTGTTAAATTTTTTTTTTTTTATTTTAAATATTATTCATTTTTATATCGTGTATTGTGCACGGATTTACTCTATATGTTTGTAATTTTTATCTTTGTTTTAATGGAAAGATAAATGTTTTACTACAATATAGATATTACCTCGTAAAAAGGGCAAGGGGGTGATATGTTCTTCTTTCGTGACCTAAATTGAAACAACGATGTTTGTATGTGTGCGTGAATTTCGTTAAATGTTAAACATAATATAGATATCTTATAATCATATTAGAATGCTAAATAACATTATTGTTTTCAAATTACTTATTATATTAGTAAACTGACACGTGTATTAAATTAATATTCTAAATACATAAATGATATTTTTTAAACTCCACTTTATTTCAAAACGAGTTAACTCTACTTTTAATTTAAATAAAATAAAATTAAGGTTGATTTAAAATTTCTAGCCCAACCACTATATATGGGTTAAAGCCCAACAATCTTAAGCAACATTGGAAAGTGGAACAGTATCCAACTGTAGTCCTCCCAGGGTTGAAAAATACTATCTAATTTTCAAGATTGGTCTCAACTCTCAACCGGGAAAAACTTAACCGACACAATTGGCAACCGAAACAAGACATCATCAATCCTGATGATAATGTCTGAACAGTAACTCAGATCTTAGATTTGCTCAAAACACAGGAGCTCCAGGCCAAGAAGAAAAGCCAACTGCTGAAGCTTGAAGATAATGATGAGATATAAAGAGGTACTCAGTTTTGTTTACTTAAAAGCTTCTGGATTTACTAGTTAGTGTGGTTGAATTCTCTATTTTCACATGAAATTCAAATATTTAACACTTATAGTTATGGATACTAAATACCCAGATTTTGGATTTAGGAAAAAGAAGCTAAGAAAGAAGCATTTAGGAAGTATCTTGAGTCCAGTGGAGTTGTTGATGCTCTCACCAAAGGTTTTAATTTTAATTTTAATTTTAATTTTCTGTTGTTTTTACATGTTTCTTGATCTGGGTATTTGATTGTCTTTTAATTTCATTTGTTTTGTTTTTGTAGTTTTGGTTGCATTGTATGAACAAGATGAGAAGCCATCTTCAGCCCTTGAGTGAGTTTCAGAATTCAATCTTTCAATTCAGTTTTTGTATGAACAGATCTGTGTTTCAAATTCAATTGACTAATTCCACCCAATTCGGTTTCAGAATAGACCAGAAATATCTGAAACATGTCTGAGATGTTTTAATTTGTGTCGGATTCGGATCTAAAGAGATTAGTAACAATGCACATTGCTTGTTGATGTCTGCAAATGCTTGACCTTGTCAAGACTCTAGTGTGTTACCCGAGCTGAAGTCTCGGCGCATGACACTAGCTAATGGCTAAGCTTAACTAAGTGTTAAATTAATTATCTTGCATTGAGCAGCATATGGTTCACATTCATTTATGTTCTTTTGTCAAGGAATGTTGAGAGATAATTATTTTCTTTTTACATTATAGGTTCGTCCAACAAAAATTAGGGGGTCCAACGGCATCTGAATATGAAACGCTACAAGCTGAGATGTCAGATTTGCGAGCAAAGTATAATGAGCTATTGTGCAAGCATGAGGATGCTTGCAAAGAGGTATGGTTTGATTTATTTGTTTAAAGGTAGAATTTTTCACTATATATCTATATATAATCAGGTTGCTTGAATTTATTTCCGTGAAGCAAGTTAACGTAATGGAGTTACACCATTGCATAAATCGTTGACATAACTTGGTTGATTGATATTAAGTTGCCACATCGGCATTTAGAAGAAAAAAAACATATGACAGGATAGGTGGTAAGTTAGCATTTGCTACGATGTCAGCATTTTACGTAACAATGCTAATCCATTGGAGCAACCTGTCGACCGAATACAAGTTCAAGGATCATACCGAATTGTTAACATGTCTTTTGGATGAAAATTCCCACGCTATTGAGTTATGGCACGGTGAATTCCTTGTGTTGTCATTCGATTATGCTGGAAATGATACAAATCTCAAGCATGTTGAATGTTACCTATGTAAAGGATGATTGCATAGACTAATTAGATTGACCCCGTATTTATCCCAAAGCAATTTTTTGCATTCATCTTGCCCCTGCAAACGTCCATGCTGCTCCAGCAGTCTTTACTGATTCTTTTGACATTTTTCGCATAGATTGTAACCGTTACAGCTTATAATCTAAGCATTACAAGTTTCTTCGGTGCAGTTAGAGGATCTTAAGAATCTGCATTCTTCGGTTTCACCATCAACAAAGGAGACTGTCGATGGCGAGCCATTGAAAGATGATGTCTAAGCATAATATGGTAGTAATCTATGACTTCGAATGAATCATTGACTATGTACCCCTTTATTCTTTGTTAATGTGTGTAAAATATTTGTTGATTTATACTTTGTTATTCGAATTCGGTTCTAAGTTTTAGGGTCGTCTAACACCGATATGAACCAATATTGATAGCACATCAGGGTCAGTCTGAAACAAAGCACTTGCCTATTACTTGTGTTATTCGGATTTGCCTATCATAGTTTTTATTTTCTATATTTCTAATATGGATTATCATTTGATGCACTTGTAATAAAAATAACTCGATATTACAAAAATTGGATCGATAGTTGATCTAGGGTTGTAAACGAGACAAGATAGATCGCGATCTTTTTGAGCTTATCGGTCAAAGCTCGACTCGATTGGATTCGACTCGAGTTCTTGACGAGCCGAGCTACTTGATACTTGACTTGAAAATTTACGAGATACTTGAAAATATAATATACTAATTTTTTTAATTTAAAATATAAATTTTTAAACTTAAATTTTTAAACTTAAAACCTTAAACATAAACCTTAAAATTTAAACCTTAAATTCTAAACCTTAAATTAACACCTTAACATTAACAAGGCTTGAGTTTACACAATTTGTGTATCAAAGTTTTTTCCCTATAGAACTTTAAATGAGACGTGACAAATGAAGAGTTACTTGAGTTCAATGCAGTCAAAGATCGGTCAATACTTGACTCGATTGGACTTTAATTCGAACTCGACTCGAGTTCTAAACGAGCCGAGTTGAACTCAGATTTCTTAGGCTCGTTAGAAATTACTCAAGCTCGAACTCGACTCAAAATCTTAAAGTGTTAAGCTTAGCACTACTCAAGTTCGACTCGGCTCGTTTACACCTCTAGTTGAATCAATCAGATCATTAGTTATTAATTTAATTGATTTGATCGGTCAACAATAATTAAGTAAAGAATAATAAAACCAATCCAACAATTTGAACCACTTGATTTATTTATTCCATTTTTTGTTTTTTTAACAATTTATATAATTTCTAGTTTATTCTACTGAATCAATTGATAGGAGCATAGGTTCTTGTCTCCTTTCGGGTAAATTAAGACGAAAACGATAGTGTTGTATTGGAAAAAAAACATTGAAAGTACCAAAATGAAAAATGTGTAAAATTTGGGGTCAAAATGTGTAAAATGGGTATTCTCGTCAGTTTCAAAAACACCCGAACCGACAAACAAAAATTGTTACCAAACAAAAAGTAATCTAAAACCCTAAAAACAAATTAAACTAATCCGTTTTATGTCTTTATAGAGATCTATTTCAACAGTCAAACATCGAAGAGTCAATAATCGGAACCCCAAATCTTCATCCGACGGCTCAAATTCCACCAACCCATATTGAAAATCCCTAAAAAGAACCCCGAAACAAGAAAAGAAATTATAAACAAAATTAAAAGAGAAAATATAAAAAATTTCTGCAAAAGATTTTTTTTTTAATTTTTTGATTTTCTCTCTCTCTAAAAACCTCTATAAACTGAAAAAAACCCAATGGAATCCAATGAAAACCACCATCAACAACACTACTTCTCCACCACTGTCACCGCTACTCCGTCACCGACCAATGGGCTTCTGCCGCATAACGGAAGTGGGGAGTCCCACCACATGTTGTACCCTCATTCCGTACCTTCGGCGGTGACGTCGCCGGTGGAACCTGCGAGGAGGAAGAGAGGGAGGCCGAGGAAGTATGAGACCCCGGAACAGGCCATGGCGGCTAAGAAAACGGCGTCGTTGAGCTCGAAGGAGCGGCGGGAACAGCAGCGGCCGGCTCTTGGTGGCGCAAGTGGTTCGCTTTCTGGCTCTTCTAAGAAGTCTCAGTTGCTTGCTTTAGGTGGGTGTTCATTGATAAAAGCTTATTACTTTTGGGTACTCTTTCTGAATTACATGGTTTTTGGGTTTTATTCCAAATTTATTTCACGTTTGGTGCCCTTTTCTGTGAAAATTGAGAGGCTTTTGTTGCATTAAAAAGAATCTGAATGAGAGGGTCTGGTGCATTGTATGTGAATCTATTGCCCTTTCTTTTGCTTTGGTTGGATTTCAAGATAAAAATAAATATTCTTTCTTTTTGTACCATATTCGTGAATTTGATGGTTGTGAGGGGTCGTGTTGCTAATTTGTGGAAATTGAGAACATTCTGGGTATATTGCGTATGGACCATTGCAAATTTGTTCAAATTGAGAAGGTTTTTGGTGCTTTTCTTTCATGATCCTTTACCTTTGTTTGGTTGTGTGGTTTACCTTAAGTTCTTCAATGAATGTGTTTTGTTCATATATTTCATTCTTCTCACTTTTGTTGTCAATTTTTTTTGGAATTTTTCAAAAATCTTTCTTCTAATATTTATAGTCATGAAGGTCTTTGATTTCATATGCTTATGTTATAAAGTTGTTGAATTTATGATGGTTTTGCTTCATTTCTTTAAAAACGTTCATTTGCATTCTGTGCAACCTGTTCTTGAATTTATATATTAATTTGTCTCAGTCCATTCCTTAGTTTTCCTATTTTGGTCCCTGTGTAGAGCTTTCATGGTTCTACATGCAAATCCAACTTCTGTAGTTTAATTGATTTGTTTTCTAAGTTAATTGCTTTGCTTTTAGTTGAAGATGGTATATCCACATGGTTCCGAGTAGCTTTGATTTCATAACTACAATTGTAGACGAACACAGTTGAGCTCTGCGTTGTACATTTTGATTGCTTTTTAGTGGTGTGTAGCAGATTATGATCTAGGTTGAGCAGATTAGCGATCAAAGATTTTTTTTTCTTTTTTTTCACAGTAGGAAACTGGGAATGCGCTCTGTTCTTTTGTTTTTCAATTCAATACACGACCTTGTTTTAGACTCTAGGCTAATTGTTATAGTTGGATGTGTATGTTTAATTCACCTTATTATTGGTTAATTCAGCATGTGATTCATTTAATTGTCTCATGTATGAATCCCCCCCCCCCCCCCCCCCCCCCGACATTGCATATATTCACACAGTTGTATGCTGTTTTGTTCTCAAGTTGGCCGAGTTATTGTTTACTTCTATTTTTTATTCGACACTTAATTCTTTCTCTTGCTTCCCTCTAATTGATGCAGGCAATGCAGGTCAAAGTTTTACTCCACATGTTATCAATGTAGTTGCAGGAGAGGTATGGTGATCGTTACTGCTTCAAGCTTTTACTAGCATTTCAGATATGTCTTGGCATCAGTTATACATATGTCCTTGGGGAACATGTACACATACTGGTTTCCTCGGAAATTGTATGTAACCTGTTAGAACCTGCAGAGTCCAGTGATATTTCAGTTGGTCTTCTTTTTTCTATTTTGATTTTCCTGTTTGGAGTTGATATGGTTATAAGGATGGGAATTAAGGCCTCTAGCATATGCAATAGATTTAGTACGAATCATTTTACATTTCGGGGGGGGGGGGGGATTCTCTATTTCTGAACGATGCTAACCTTTTTATTCAGCATACTTCCATTAATTGGATTTAGTAATTGATTATCTCAACAAAAGTGAAAAGAAAGGAATCCAGTCCCTCCAGCTCTCTTTCATTCAGTTCTCAGCTGCTAGTTTTTGGCAAGTTAAATTATGCCATAATCGTTTTCGTTTCCTTGATCTTTTTGCTGATAGTGGGAGGTGGGTGACATTCCATTATCCATCTTTGTCAAAAGAATTCCTTATCCCTTGGTGCTTTTTCGGCCATTACATATGTTGAATTTCTTTTATTTATCCATTTGTGCCTTATTGGCCATTACATATGTTGAATTTCTTTTATTTGTTTGCTCTTTTGAATGCCATGTGTGCAATTTTTTATGTTAATAGTTACGATTTCATTTAGAAGAATTTTGAGTCTTAGGGCTTAGTCAAGAAGTGGCATTGTTCCTATACGTAAATCAAGTTGTTTTCATGACTTGTTGACATGATACATTGATCTCTGTAGGATGTTGGCCAAAAAATAATGATGTTCATGCAACAAAGCAAGCATGAAATATGTATTTTGTCTGCATCTGGTACAATCTCTAATGCATCTCTCAGACAGCCAGCAACATCAGGCGGTAACATTGCGTATGAGGTAACCACTTTTCTCCTTTTGTTATGCTTAATTATATGAGCAAGATAATAATTCCTTGTTTCTATCTTCTCTGATCTTCGAATTAGTACTGCATCTTGAAAGGAAAATGAGAGTAGTATGAATTACATTGTGATAGAAAAATTGTTTCCCGGAAATAAATAAAGTTTGCAAGGATTAGGAAACACGAGGATGGCTTAGTTTTTTTTTACTTACTAGTTACTACAAAGTAAATAAAGGGTCCAAGGAAAGATATAAATATTCAAGTACAGCTGAAAGCTTATTCCTATGCTTATTATGATGCTATTGCCAGGCTCATATCTGTTCCTTGATATTAGTTTCCTGTCCGGCTTTGTTAATATTTCTCACCTTTGAGTGAACATGATGAAATTTATAACTTATTTGCCTAATATATACTCGAAATATAATTCCATTCCTGTGTGATATGATATTAGGGCCAGTTTGAGATCATTTCACTATCTGGATCTTATGTTCGGACTGAAATTGGAGGGAGGACTGGTGGACTCAGTGCATGTCTATCAAGTGCAGATGGCCAGATTATCGGCGGAGGAGTCGGTGGACCTCTAAAGGCTGCTGGCCCGGTTCAGGTATTTGTGTTATTTATCTTTGATTTGGGGAAGCAGAGGATTGGATCCAGTTCTGTGCATTATTTACAATATACAACTAAGAAAAAGAAAACTTGAGTTAATGACACCATATTATCATGTATGTCGACATGAGCGTGAACACGGAAGGGAATATACAATTTGTCTATGAGAACGTTTAACTGTCTGTTATTTCACGTCGAAGTCACCGCAGTTTTGTTGCATCTACAGGTTATTGTTGGTACATTTATGATCGACAACAAGAAGGATATTAGCGCTGGTGCAAAAGGTGATGCCAGTGGCAGCAAGTTGCCATCTCCGGTTGGTGGGGCTTCAGTGTCTAATGTTGCCTCTTATTCAGCTTTCGAAAATCCAGGAAGAAATCCGGCTGGGGGAAACGATGATCATCAGAGTTTTGGAGGAAGTCGTTTCATGATGCAACCACCGGGAATGCACATGGCACCCCAGCCCACTGATTGGAGGACGGGTCTAGATGATAGAATTGGTTTCGAGTTGACAGGTTAGACCGTTAACTGTCTTTGCACATGCATTATCTGCATGCGGGCTCAGACAACAAGAAATTCCGACGCCGGACGTCAATTGCAGGAAAAAACAGGTCATGGAACTCGTCGATCTTCGGAAAACACAGGGACTATGATCATATCACAGATTAGATGTTTGTTTGCTAGTGCCTATTTAAACCTCAAGTTTTTTTTTTGATAAGAAAACCTCAACTTGTTCTTTAAAATAGAGAATAGATGTTGCAACTCCTCTGTTAGTTGATACTTTGACTAATTATATTATACGCTGACCTTTGGAAACCCTAGTGTTTCTATTTATGTCCTCGTACTAAAAAATAGTATTAGAGTGCAGGATTTAAGATTTAAGATTTAAAATTAAGGTTAAAACTTAAACTATAAATTTTAGTGTTTGAAATATAAATATGAACATAAAAAAGGACCTAAGTTTTTTATTTGTAAAATATAGAGCAATTAAAGCCAGCAAACTATAGGCCGACTGCCTCAGAATTCTCAGACCAAGAAGAAATATTGGTCAAATTATTATTATTTATTATTTCACACACATCAACGATATCATATTAATTCTTTATTTATTTTTCTATTACCCCATCATGCTACATTTTTTGCTTTTCTTTTTCAATTATAAATAATATTTTGTTTGAAATTTATTATATTATCGACACACTAATCAAAACTATAAATATGGTTTCTCGTTAAAGCTAAAAGGCTTTAATTTCTAGAAACTCTTGAGATGGAGATAAGCAGTTTGACAAAAGAGATGATAAGTAAGAAATTTTGTTTCTATAATAAGTAGTTTTGGCAAAAGTGAAGGTTTAATATCTATTTTGGCCCTTGTATTATAGTGAAACTTTTATATTGGTATTTTTATTATTTTTGAATCAATTGATCCATTTACATTTAGGGATGGGCACGGATTGAGTTTTTGGCCGACTCAAACCCTAAATAGAAATAACCGTTCTAAACCCAAACTTAATCAACCCGATATACAGTAGAAAAACAAAAGTGAGAAATTTGAAAGTTTTTAAAAGATAAAACAAAAATAAGTGAAAATTTGAAAACATAAAAAAATATTTTCATTATTTTCATTGAAAATAGTTTGAGGAAGTGAAAAATATAAAAGCAATGAATTTTTAATTTTAACTTCATTTTAAATTCGGGTTTAAATCATTCCAATGCCATTTTTCAAACTTTTGATTTGTTTACTCATATTTTGTTTTCATTTATTTATTATTATATTTTTAACTATATTTTATTTTAATTATTTAATAATTATTTTTTATTTCTATTTTGAAAATATAGATACCAAACACATATTCAATATTTTTATTTTTGAAAACAAGTTTTCGTCCCTATTAACCAATCATGTTTTTTAATTTTTTAAAAACTGAAACTGAAAAATATTTTCTAGAAATAAAAGTAAAAAACGAAAAACGAAAATATTTATAAAACCAAACGACCTAACAATTTATACGCTACAAGTTAACAAAAATAAATTGCCCAAGTTCACATATACCAATAGCTAAATTTAGACAAAAAAAAAACCCACATGAACCTAAAACATAAGTCATCAAAGCCTTATCACCCAATTTTATGTTTTAATGTTTTTTTGGTTTAACTCCCGGTTTCCAGAGCACTGGCCGATTAATTAAGATCAAATTTTGTATAGGCCCATTATGAGGGCGATCCTCCCAACCTAATTTTCTCCATTTACAATGCTAGAATTCGAATATCCGATCTTGCTTAATAAATCTAGTACTACATCTCAGTAAACTAACCGGTTATTGGTTTAACATACTTCCTACTATTGTTCTTATTGACTCAACATTTTCAAGACTGAAACCTTAATAAATTGTTAAAGTTGCATTGCCTTTGCATGGGGGGATGAATCATAAATCCAAGAATTATATCCTTTTCATACAACTTTTTTTTTTCATATTTGGGTTCATTCTGCCTAATTAATATTGACTGTGGCCAAACAAGACTGTAAATTCCAATAAAATTATACTAAAAATGGCAACTTGCAGAGAATTTATAAAGCAACGATCCACTTACATGAATGAAATAAACGTGACAAATTTGAGTAAAAGAATTATTACAGTTGAAGGCTTTTGTACGAAAAGAAAGCCCTAAACATGCAAATTTTAGATTCATGCATATTCGAAAAAGATTAACAATGGTCCCCCATCCAATAATTAATTTTCAATTCCCAGATGATTTAGTTTAGACTTATAGTGTGGTGTACCCACGTGTTATTGCTATGTCGTTTTAGATTAAAATATGGTTACTAAAATATTCTTAGAATTACCAACGAATTTAGTCTGAGTGGTAAGCAATTTGATATCGCTTAAGTATGTCTTGAGGCGTTATGTATGCAAAAAATTCATGCAGGGAGACTCGCCTATCAAAATCAGGTGTGCGACGTTGATCGGTCCAGATTAATCAAAACGAACACTTGAAAACCAAAATAGCAAAAAAATATTCTTAATTCGAAACAATTCACTAAATTTAGCCCTCGTTATTTATGTATTCTTTCAATTTGGTCCTTAAAGCAAAATTTCAAAGTATGGTAACATGATAAATAATTATAATTAAATTTTTATAGGAATTCGAAAACTCGACTCGAATCGAAAAATTTCAAATAAAGTTTGAGTTGTAAAATATGACGCGTAAACTCGAATAACTCGAAATTTTTTGACTCGACTCGATCGAACGCTCATCTCTATCTTAAGATATGACGCGTCAACTCGAATAACTCAAAATATTCGAATAATTAAAATCATTTTTCCTTTTAAATCGAATATTTAAAGTAGTAATATGTTTCAAAGTTTCAAGCATAAGGTATTAAAATATGTATAATCTAATGACTAATGGTGTATGGATATATATATCATCTATATAGTGGAAGTGGCATTTACATTAATATAATGTAACAGTTCATCAAACTTTTCTACGGTATATTTATAAGAAAGGAAGAAAACAAGGGAAATACTATTAAAACTAAAATTTTCGTTAATAATATAAGTAAACAGGACGGATATATAATTTTATGTTAAAAATATAAAATTTTTCGGAGCGCAACTGTCTCTTAACACCCATCGGTCCATCCATATAAGTAAATATTAATACCGTTAAATTAAATAGGATAACAAAAAATAATAATAAATTTTTTATCAAGTATTTAACGTTGATATATTTTAACCAATTTGAATTGAAACTTTGATTAAACTAAAACAATGATGTATAAGTTGATCGTGGTTATTAAGTATGTAATCAATTATCATTATAATACATGATTGTTATTTACATGAGATTACTAGATGAATCTCGCTCACCACGTCATTCGTGGTTCCAGTCAAATTAGTCAATAAGGACCATTCATCTTATTTTAACTTCTAGATAATTACGAGAAATTATATCATAGGCTTGGCTCGCCACGTCATCCATGGTCCCAACCAATAAAAAACATTCATTTCATTAAATTTTTTTCATATCGTCTTTTTACCGAGTGAATCTACAATTGATAAAAAAAAATATTTTTTAATTTAATTTACAGTAAATCTAAGTGAAGATTCACTCGGTAAAAATGACATGGAAAAAATTAATGAAATGAATGTTTTTTATTGGTTGGGACCATGGATGACGTGGCGAGTCAGGCCTATAATATAATTTCTCGATAATTACCCACTTTTTATTGACATGTAAGAAAGAAATAAAAACCTTATTGACTGGGACCACCGATGGCGTAGTAAGCTAGGTCATCTAATAATTTTTCGATTTAGAGAGGCTAAGCATAGGAAGCTTTATAGGGGAAGACATAATCAAAGTGAAGTCATGAGGGTGATGTTAGATTAAGGATTTAAAGTGACATGGCCGCCATGCCCCACGACGTCCATTGGAGTTCCATTAACGACCAAACAATCATCTTTGACGCTTTTAATGTTGTTGTTCTCGTCGCTATAAATAACCCTAACCCTCTAAACAAGTAATTAAATATCATCTCCATTTTCATAAACATGGATTCTTCATTCTTTCAATACCCAAACCTCCATTTCTCTCCCCAATCATCTTCTTCCTATGTAAACAGCTTTCGAGACGAACACGAAGTCGACTCGAAAGAGATTTCTTACAGAGGAGTGAGGAAGAGGCCGTGGGGGAAGTACGCAGCCGAGATAAGGGATTCGACGAGGAATGGTGTGAGAGTTTGGATTGGAACTTTTGATACTGCCGAGGATGCTGCTTTAGTCTATGATCAAGCTGCATTGGCATTGCGAGGTCCAATGGCGTTACTCAATTTCCCCATCGATCAAGTTTATAAGTCGCTTCAAGAAATGAACTATGGATTCGAAGACGGTTGTTCGCCGGTTTTGACGATGAAGAAAAGGTTTTCGATGAAGCGGAAACGATCGGGGAAGAAGAAGATCAAGGAAGAGAAGGAAAATATGATTGTGTTTGAGGATTTGGGTGCTGATTATTTGGAGGAACTTCTAAGTATATCTGAGAGTGCAACTCATTGGTGAATAATTTAGTGTACCTAGTATTCAATTTTTTATGGTAATCTCAAAATAAATAAATAAATAAATAAATAAATAAATAAACAGTAAAGGTTGAGATTTAAATTAAAAATATTGATTTAACTTTTTAAGAATGATGGTACGAACCAACATGTTAAATCTAGATTTTATTTTCCTTTCATTTCTAGTCTAAATACACTCTATCAGCAACCGTGGTTACAAGTGTCTGTTATTTTTGTTGTCCTTCTAAATTTTCAAGGTTTTGTCTTAATTAATTCAGACTGACCCGCATCAAACATTTAATTTTGGTGGGTGGGTCTTCAAGCGAAAATTTTCTGCTTACATAAGGCATCAAACTCGAGACATGCTTAAACGATATCAATCTATGTTTAAGTGATATCAATCTGCTTACTAAAGAGTTCTACTTTTCTTAAGTAATACTAGCGGGGATTTAAAAACAGTCGGATGGAGGAAATGGATGAGTGAGATTAACTCCTTACTTTTTTCCTCAAGTGATAATCTTCACATATTTTACTGTTAATCTCATACATCCATTTCACCCATCTGGTCATTACTGCAATTAAGTTGTAGCATATCCCGTTAGAAGTTGTGATTTGAATTCTATTTTATTCGACTTAAAAAATTTGTGTTACATTTAACTTAACGAAAAAGAGAAAAAAAAACTTGTAATAAATGCGAAGGAAGCGAACTGAATAACCTACAAATCGTATGAACCAACCAGATAAAATCTAGATTCACTTTTCCTTTCATAATTTTCAATATATGTCTAAATACTCTCTATGAGCAGCATTGGTAGATTAAGCCAAATAAGATCGAGTATTGTAGAAGTTTATTGTGCCGATAATATTTCAACCTAATATGTATAACATAAAACTTGAACATCTGACCTTACTTAAGAGATTTAATGTCTCACCCACTACTTCAGCCGATGGTTAATTATATGATTAATTTTTAAACTCGTGTAATATACTTTATCCAGAAATATATACTGAATATCTGAATTGATGATGTTGAAAACTCAAAATTGAAACGACAATACCAGACAATGATATAAGGCAACAAGGGAATTTGGTAAATGATGAAAGTGTAAATATGCATAATAAGGACAAGAAAGAGGCAGCGCGATATTATTTCCTTATCACTTGTGTTACTTTGAAGTCTAGTTTTATAGGGCGGTTGAATGCTAACAAATAATGCTCAATATAATATTATATATGTATGTATTCTTTGATTATTAATTTCCTACATCTGTCTTAGTTGGAAGGATTCAATATTTAATTTTGATAAAGACATAAGGTTGTCTCTGGTGTTACATTTTTATGGCCCAGCTTATTTTTGTCTTCAACAGAAAATGCCGGTAATTATTATTATAAGAATTAATGCTCATCTTCACCTCTCAACTGCACTTAACTTTTATTTGGATGTGCATGGATCAACTTGTTTCATTGGTTAAGAGAACAATTGTTATTCTTAAAGGTCACGGGTTCGAGTACCAACAGCTGCAGCATGATGATTGAGCATGCATTATCAAATGGCTGAGAGTATATTTAGAACAGATACTATTGGTAAGGGGAGCAATATGAGTGACAATCAAGTAAGTTAGTGGTTGTCTTTTATTTTTTTTATAGTTGTATTTATGGTGTTTTTTTAACAAAATAATAAAAATAATGTGTGATAAATTTTAATCATTTCCTATGATTTATTAATGAAATATTTTTTGAATAAATTCCTACCTATTTACTAATGAAATAGCAAATTAATTGCTTAATATAATAGAACATATTTTCGTTTTATGAATATCTATTTTTGAGTTTTCGCTCATATTCTAAAAATGCGTAAGACAACTCTACTTATGATCTTCTAGACGTTGCAATAACATTGATACCAACTAAACTAGTATTAAAAAATGAACAATATCTAATAAAAACATGCCGGAGTGGGGATATAAATTTTTGTAAGAAGACAAAATTAAATTATAAAATTTTGGAAATCAAATTGTAATTTCATCATTGTTTAGTTTAAAATTATATTATTTTTAAATAAAATTAAACTCGAAAGTCGAAAGATAATTTGATCATTTCTTTTATATTTAAAACTTAAGGGACTAAAAAGAAATCTCAGCTTTTAGGGGGATTGGACAGGATTGAAACAAACTTGTTAGAGTGTCGGCTGGGGGACTGCCAATTCTTTCCTTGTATCATACACCAAGTTGTCATATCAGTTAAAAATAAATTTATAAAATAATTTTTGTTTGTTGACGTATCATTCTGTCCAATCATTTTAAGCAGTCTATTGTTAGTTGTCTAATAGTTTTCACCCGTAGAGAGACATTTTGACTTAAAAATTTAAAATAAAACATTAAAAATGAAATTAATTCAAAATAAATAAGGACTAAAATAACTATTTAATAAAATATTATAAATATTTTTTTAACATTATGCTAATATTTTTTACTACACTTTTCAAAAAAAATATCAAGCAGACTTTTAGTATCAATGTCGTCGTGTAACCGTTTGTCAATTTTCGTATTAAATTAAATTTGTATAAAAGTTAAAATCTCCCTCAGTTTACAATGTAAAACTCGGAGGTTCATGCACATTCCCAGCACATGCATTTAAGAGGGATGGATGGGCCATTCTATCCAACATAATATGATATAAATTTCTTTTCTTTTTCCTTTCTACACGTAATTTATACTATATGTTTTTCTTCATAGATATTTTATATAATTTTTTAAGGTTTGTAAATATGATCAGGCTGATAATTAATATATACATAGACTAAACTCTCACACATGGTCTGCATCAGGGACAGAGCTATAGCAAGACTAGAGGATAATCCCCCCCCTAATTTTTTATATTAAAAAAACAAAATGAAGTGTTTACCTATTCGAATATTGGACTTTTAATTTATTTGAACTTATCCCATCAATTTTATGATTTATTATATTTCGCTCCCCTAATCTTGATTTCTGACTCGGTCACTTGTATATATTTTAAATAATAAGATTATAACTTCAGTTTTTTTTATTTAACCACTAGTATTTAATTCATTGACTGACTAATCTAGATCAAATACTGTAGAAGTTCATTATGGGGGCGACTATCCCAACCCAATTTGCTCCAATCACAATATTAGGATTCAAACCTCTAATCTTACTTAAGAAATCTAGTGCCTATCGCATTAGACCATTTGGAATATATCGAAATTCAACATAGCTAACTTATGCAACCATCTTTAAAAGATAGTTGGTGCTCTATATACAATGTGAGAGGGGCAATTACCTTCCCTAAATTTTATGGGTTAATTATATTTTAGTCCTTAATAATTTTGAAACCATTGCAATTAAGCCATTTTTCCTTCTTTGCCCCTCCTAAAATTTTTATGGTTTATTATTTTTTAGGACCCTATAATCTAAAATTAATAATATTAAACTTTGACCCCCTCTTTTTCTAGTTTAATTATTTTTTGAGACCTTTCAAATTTAAAATTTATAAAATTAAACCTAAAATCATTTAATTTTTACGATTTAATTATTTTTAAGACCCTATTATTTCAAAATTAATCGACCTGCCCCCTCGTAATTCAATCCTAGCTCCGTCACTGGTTGGTGCAATTCTTTTCCATAAAAATCCCACAAATCTTAACCTTGTTTATGATACTAAGTTGAAAAACCTCAAATGAGTGCTGGCATGCAACTTGCCATGATCAACTAATTATTTTGGCTGAATAAATCACATTAATCCAAAAGTGGTCACTTTTTCAACATGTTTTGACATTATTGAGATGTTGTACAACATTCAGATTCATAATCTGTATCTTCCTCCCATGGACACTCACAGTCACAGATGTGTGGCACCTTAATTAGCTCCTAGTGTCAAGTGGGAAAAATGATGAAATCACCAAGCTGACGTCACGTTTATTGAAAACTTTCTTCTGACCTGGCCGCCGTGGCATTGTCCCATCTGCACCCAATAATGTTTGTTTGAAAACACCCCCTCTGCAATTTGCATTCATCTCATTTTAAACCTTTAAAATGTGGCTCCTATGAAGTATGAACTCACCATATTCAAACCAATTCAATGGATTCTTCCTTCGTTTCTCAAGAAAATCTGTCACTAGAAACGTTCGATCAAATTCAAGCCCTTCCTTTCAACGAAAACGACTCGCAGGAGATGCTTCTCCTGCGAGTTCTAAACCAGGCAGCCCCGGAAAGCTCATTCGAGAGCTCGAAAGCAAGCAACGGACCGAAACATTCATACAGAGGAGTTAGAAAGAGGCCTTGGGGGAAATATGCAGCCGAGATAAGGGATTCAACGAGGAAAGGAGTGAGGGTTTGGCTCGGAACCTTTGATACTGCCGAGGCGGCTGCTTTAGCCTACGACCGTGCTGCATTGGCAATGCGAGGTTCCATGGCTATACTTAATTTTCCGATGGAGAAAGTGTACCGGTCGCTTGAAGAAATGAACTACGGTTTCGAGGAAGGGTGTTCGCCGGTTCTGGCGATGAAGAAAAGGCACTCCATGAAGAACAAGAGAGGAGTGGTGAAGAAGGTGAAGAAAGAGAAAAGGGTGGTTTTGGAGGATTTAGGAGCTGATTACTTGGAAGAACTTCTTAGCTTATCTGATCATAGTTTTAATCTTTTTGGTTTTTGAAATCAAAAAAGTTGTATCGTTGTTTGTTAATTATCTGTACAGATGAAATGAAACTTCAGTATAAGAAGAACAAAGAGATTGCAGAACTGGGATTCAGCTTCGAATTTACCGAGTTCATCTTTTTTTTTTCTTTCTTTTCACCATAACTAGTCGGTGAGTTTACTTATTGGCCATTTAAGTGATATTAGTAACAAAAATAATTATAATTAATGTATTTTATGATTCAGGAGAGCAAGAAGCTTGCTGAAAAGGTTTAAAATATATTTTTATAATGAGGAGGATTAAAGAGCTAATTCACTGATTTAGATATTGAGATTTTTTATAAAAAATAATATTATTTCTTATCCTTGCTGTTTAGATGCCGAGGAATATGTCTTATTTTAGGAGGATGAAAATTTTCTATCTTTTTCGGTGCCCTACATATGTCTATACACTCAAAATTAATTTTAGGGTTTAAATTTTAGTATTTTAGGTTAGGGATTATGGTTATGGTTTAGGGAATTTAGGGTATGATGTATTTTTAGGATATATGGCGTAGGGTTTAGGATTTAAAATTTAGAGTTAGGGTTTAAAATTTAATTTTGTGGTATTTTTTAGTGTTGAAATATATGTAGGGCACCAAAAAGAGTTAACGAATTATATCATTTTAGGAGGCTGTTAGATAATTGTCCTTTTTAAATGTTTGGGATATGATTGATGAAGGATTAAAGTTGGTGGGACAGAGAATTTTATATGTCAACTTGGCCAAGTTGATAGAATTATTATTTTTTATTTTCAACCGGATAAAGAGTTTTAATTTTAATTTGTAAATAAATTAAATTAAAAGATTAATGAGTATAATAAAATTTTACAATATTTAATTTAAATTAATTTATAAATAATTTAAATATCGATTGTTCTCTAAAATGAAACTTGATACCTATATTGTTTGTGTAATCAATTGATATTTTAAATGATTTATATTGGTATTAGACTTTTTAGACTCTAGAAATAGGTTAAGAAATCTTTTATCAATATTTTATAAATGAATAGGACAATTTCTTAACTCCACTGATTAAATTTTAAAAAATCTTGAGAGTATATTTTTCATTTTATTTTCTCTATTACAACAATCAACAAACATTTTCCTGGTAATTAGTCCACGTGATGTTCTATATATTGATAATTGGAAAAGTATTTTGATTAACAAGAAATCTAATTTTAGGGATTATTGATTTAGATTGAGGTTTAGGGTTTAAGAGTTTAGGTTATATGGTTTAAAATTTATAGTTTAGAGTTTAAAATTTAGGGGTTAGAGTTAATCATTTATGTTTTAGATTTTATAATTTAAATATAAAGGGTTGTATAAATTTCTTTTACACAACTTATATATCAAAATATAACTTTTAATAACCAATAAATGTTGGGTGCATTGGTAAGTCACACTCTCAAAGAGAGGGCATAAATTTTAACCTTGAAAATAACATTATTGGGAGGGTAGTCTCGCTCGCTAAATATAGACCGTAAGACGAACATACATATAATCAAAAATATATATAACCCTTAATAATACGACAATTTTTTCATCCAATAAAATACAAAAAATACTACATATATGGCGTAAAATTGAATTCAACCCAGAAACCCTATAGAATAAAATTGAAGTCAAACCATTAATATTTCTAAAGAAAAGTCAAACTATTAATAGGAACAATAAATTATTTATTTATTTTTGGTAAATAAAGGGAAGGTACACCTAAGATACTAAGAGTGCCCCAAATAAAAAAACACCTAAACTTAATCGGAGAAAAAGCGTATACTCCATATCCATAATATCGTAACCAATGTTCGAAACAAAATAAAGCAAAAACTAACACATACTTAAGCAAACAAAAGCCATGAGGGAGCAAAAGAAGACTAGAGAAAAGCAATATCAGAACTGGGAAAAGAAAAGAAAAAATAAACTTCAGTTTTATGTATTACTGCTGTGGACTACTGAACGTCAAACAAGCCAGGTCTACGAACCAGTGGTGCTACTGCTAGGCTGTGAGCTGAATAAGCTCAGATGTCAATCGGTGGTGGCGGTTTATAAAATTGCGAAGGAGGAAGGCGACGCTTAGGTGGTGGCGGTGGTGATAATTTAATCACTCGCTTCGACACCGAATTTAACTTGCGTGCAAAGTGGCGGCCGGGACGGATTGTTTCGGAATAAGATACCGGAACAGCTTCATTTTGCGAAACCAAGAGGCCAGAAATCAACATGAACATTAGAACATAAAACTTGGCATCCATGGATGCTCAATGCTTACCTACAAATTCTCCATGTGTGTAATATATAATATAGATAAAATTCTTCTGCCTTTTTCAGTGCTCTTATTTATGCCCCAACACTAAAAAATACTACAAAATTAAATTCCAAGTCTTAACCTTAAATTTTAAACTTTACACCCTAAAAAATACACATACCTTACATTTTCTAAACTCTGATCTAAAATCTTAAACTTTAAACTCTAAACTTAATTTTAAGCATAAAAATATAAATAAAAACACCGAAAAAATTGAGGATTTTTATCCACAAAATATTCTTTGGCTATCCAAGAAATTTCCAAGTTGTTGACTATTCTTTCGGTTAGTATCCAAGAAATCTCCACCAAACACACAAACACTTCTCACTTTTCTTCTTGTTCCCACTCAACTCAATTCAATTCCATTTCCATCGAGAAAAAACACAAATTTTGAAGCCCGAGTTTTCCATGCTTAAGCATTCCATGTATACGAGCTACGAAGTTTCGATCTTAATTTTTTTTAGTAAAGTACACAGACAGTCACTGAATTTTAGTAAAAAATAAAATTATAATCAAACTTTTAAAAAGCACAAAATGACAATTAAACTTTGTGTTTTATAATAAAATGGTAATTATACGTTAAATACCGTTAAGTGATTGTTATAAAATTTGGTATAATAACACATTTAGTCCTTCATATTTATACATTCAATCAATTTAATCTTAACTCGAACCAATTCACTAAATTTAGCTCTCGTTATTTATGCATTCTTTCAATTTGGTCCTTAAAGCAAAATTCCAAAGTATGGTAACATGATAAATAATTATAATTAAATTTTTAGGAACTCGAAAACTCGACTCGAAAAAATTTCAAATAAAATTTGAGTTGTAAAATATGACGCGTCAACTCGAATAACTCGAATTTTTTGACTCAACTCGATCGAAAGCTCATCTCTATCTTAAGATATGACGCGTAAACTCGAATAACTCGAAATATTCAAATATTTTAAATCAATTTTCCTTTTAAATCGAATATTTTTAAATTAAATCAAATATTTAAAGTAGTTATTAAATATTCGATGTGATTTAAATATGAAAATATGACGCGTAAACTCGATTAACTCGAAATATTCGAATATTTTAAATCAATTATTTTCTTTTAAATTGAATATTTTTTAAAATAGAATATTTAATATTTTTATATTTAAATCACATCGAATATTTAATAACTACTTTAAATATTCGATTTAAAAGAAAAAAATTGATTTAAAATATTCGAATATTTAATTAACTTTTTATAGGAACTCGAAAACTCGACTTGACTCGAATCGAAAAAATTTCAAATAAAGTTTGAGTTGTAAAATATGACGCGCCAACTCAAATAACTCAAAAGTTTTTGACTCGACACGATCGAACGCTCACCTATATCTTAAGATATGACGCGTCAACTTGAATTACTCGAAACATTCGAATATTTTAGATCATTTTTTCTTTTAAATCACATCAAATATTTAATAACTACTTTAAATATTCGATTTAATTTAAAAATATTTGATTTACAAGAAAAAAATTGATTTAAAATATTCGAATATTTAAAGTAGTTATTAAATATTCAAATATTTAAAATAGTTATTAAATGTTGGAATATTTTAAGTCATTTTTTTAAATCGAATATTTTTAAATTAAATTAAATATTTAAAGTAGTTATTAAATATTCGATGTGATTTAAATATGAAAATATTAAATATTCTAGTTTAAAAAATATTCGATTTAAAAGGAAAAATGATTTAAAGTATTTGAATATTTCGAGTTATTCGAGTTGACGCGTCATATCTTAAGATAGAGATGAGCGTTCGATCGAGTCGAGTCAAAAAATTTTGAGTTATTCGAGTTGACGCGTCATATTTTACAACTCAAACTTTATTTGAATTTTTTTGACTCGAGTCGAGTTTTCGAGTTCCTATAAAAATTTAATTGTAATTATTTACATGTTACCATATTTTGGAATTTTGCTTTAAAGACCAAATTGAAAGAATGCATAAATAATGATGGCTAAATTTAGTGAATTTTTTCGAATTAGGACTAAATTGATTGAATGTATAAATAGGAAGGAATAAATGTGTTATAATCCCAAATTTTATAACAGTCACTTAACGACATTTAACGTCTAATTACCATTTTGTTATAAAACATAAAGTTTAATTTATATTTTATGATTTTTGAAAGTTTGGTTATCATTTTATTTTATTTTTATCAAAGTTCAGTGACTGTCTGTGTACTTTACCTTTTTTTTTGGAGGGGGTTTCAATTACATCTTAGGTCTTTAAAACTATGTAAACTAACACTTGGCCCTCCCAAAATCTTTGGGTTCAATATTTTATTTGATCCCTTGTAGTTCTAAAACTAGACAAATTAGGCATTGATCCCATTTTTTCGAATGATAACGGGTAAAGTGATCAAAGATTTGAATATAGATTTAAAAATTTTATGTTCGATCATCAAATAGTGATTTTTAGTTGTTTTATTTAAGATGAGATAAAACTGTAAGTCAAGAGTAAAAAAAAAAGTATAATAGCAAAAACACCATCAACATTTGTTTCTTTTTAATTATTTCCTTAAAGTTTTCATGACACATCAACAAAAATGTTGCTGGTTAATTGGCTAAATTGATAAAGGAAAAACTTAAATGATACAACTAAAAAATGACAAACATTGAGAGATTTTTTTACCATTATTCCGATAAATAAAACTACCATACTTCTAAATTTTGGATGAAATATTCAAATTTGTTACAACACAGCTAGAAATTTTGACCAGAAAAAGGAAGAAACGAAGTGGACATTAGTAAGAAACAGAGAAACATGTTATGGGATCATTCCTCTCCTGTTCCCAGGTCTTTCGCCACCAGAGATTCGCCTGAAGAAGGGCGGCGGCGGTGGTAGTGCTGGTGGCGGCGGTGGTAGTGCTGGTGGTGACGGTGGTTCTGGCTGCTCTAGCGGTGGCTGGAGTCTTGGTGGTGTATACGAGAAGTGTCTTTCTCTTTGAGGTTTTGGTGCTGGATAATTATTACTCCGAAACAGGTCAGACCGCAACCTTCGGGAGGCTCGGAGGGACGTTGTCTCACGGCGGATTTGATGAAAATGCGGCGAAATTTCGCCGCCATTGCACGTTTGACCACCGATTCCATCAAGAATTCCAAAGATCAATAGTGTTAAGATTACAACCAAGGATCCTTTCATTCTAGTATTATTATGTATGGTAAGCTTACTATGATTCTAGCTCTCATATATATATAGGCATAAATAAAGACTTAATTAATTAAATTGACTTTTTTAAAATAATTAATCGAATTAACTTTGTTAGGTGCATTGATAAGGCATATTGCACTCCTAAGGAGACTTTGTAAATTCGAACCTTAGAGACGACATTGTTGGAAGGGACAGCCTCACACCCGGGTGTTAGTTCAATTACGCGGTTAAAATATATTTGCTTGATTTTAAGTTTATATATGGGACATTTAAATAGCAATTCATTCCAGTTAATTCAAATTTGGAAAAATGTAAGTATTTTATATACTTGTTTTTATTTTTTTATCTTATCAAAATTTTAACAAAATAATTATAAATATTACCATTTCAAAATTTAATATTTTGAAAATACCTTCATTAGAAGTGTTAAGTATGAGCAATCTAGAAGGTGGAAAATCATGACATAAAAAAGTCTATCCATGAAACAGCATGTGATCATACATTTTTTAAGACATCAAGTTGGTGTTTAATTTGTAAAGTCAATGGCTTTAGACTTTGCCTTCTTTTAAGGCTACCCTATACATTTTTAGTGTATGATCACGTGCACTAAAAAATCTCAATTTTTCGGGACTTTTTCTTAACTAATTCGGATTGATTCGTATTACACATCTAATTTTAATAGGTGAATCTCCTGGTAGAAATTTTTTGTATAAAAAAATTTTAAATTCAAAATTAACTTAAACGATACCAAGTTGCTTACTATTTAAGTCTGAAAAGTTTCCTAAGACGGTGTTGTAAAGTTTTTTTTTTTTGGTCAAGTAAGGGTTTTTAAAGACATTAAGTATACGTTATTTTATCATCATTATATATATAACACCCCACCCTGCAAGTTATCATTTGAATTGTCAACCCTTGACAGTTTACTTTCTCACCTAATTTTGGTTTTGAATTATTAAACTGCAAATTGAAGAAGTTAATTAATTGGAGAAATATAATTGATGAATGGAAATTAAACCTTATATTAATAACATGATTATTGGTTCAACTTGATAATTTAATTTTATTCAATATACTTTTTTAATTTAAATATAATTATATATATATAAGTATTGAACCAACGAGTAATTTTAGTAAAAAAAAAGTAATATTAATCTTAAATGATCCAGATTCGAGTATCTTTATCTGTAAGACACGAGTTTTATTAAAGAGTTAATAAAAAATATCAACAACTATTTAATAGCACTCACATCATGAACGAGTACTAAAACAAATGAGAGTCAAATAATTTTGTGTTTCTTTCATCTCGTTCAAAGGATTTGTTTTTAGTAAGTTATTTTTTAATCAAACATTAAATTTTATTAAAATAATAAAAAACAATATATAAATAAGCATACCGTAAAATATAAAAAAATAAACGTAAAAAAACAAAGAGTATGCAAACATGAATAGAAAATTTAAATTTTCTCATAAAATCTTCATAAGTGTTCTTCAAATCTATCACCATAGCGAAATTTTAGAGTGCTCACTAGAAGAGCGAAAATCATTGAATTACTCCAATCAACAAAAGGAGAGAAAAACATCTTGGTTAACTCCACAAACAATCAATCCACGCAATGTTGTGCGGACAAAAAACGTACTATAACAGCAGATGAAGAACAAGCCAAAACAGTCAACGAAAATAAAAAATTAAAAACAAAAAAGGACAAAAAAATAAAGAAACAAAACAAACAAAAATAAAAAAATCACTACTCATTGACGGCCAAAACTACCACTATTATTTTAAAAATTATTTACTTACAAACTCTTAAGAAAAAGATAATCTTTACAGAAAAAATATGAGAGTGGGAGAAAATAGAATTTCACGATGTAAGGAGTTATTAATTTTAGTCAGTTTTTTTTTGAATCTAGATTATATTTAACAGTGAAAGGAATACAAAGGAATCACACCTTTACAAGATAAATACAATGCAGAACAAAATAATAAAATTCTAAATGTGTGAAAAACGTTAAAATACCATACCTAACACTGTCAGAAGAAATCTTCTGATAAAAATCCAGAAAAATTATAACTTTGCCTTGAGTGCTCTTTGAATATAGCAAAAATTCTTCTGTTGCTTGTTCTTGCCATGTCGACACAACCACAAAAGGGAATCATAGCATGTATAGAACGGCCTCCTTCGTTGAAAAGCGCTCGTTGATACTCGTCACTCGAACGCGTAACTGTCAAAAGACAGACTACTGTCATGAAGACAGACAAAAACTGTTAAAAAGCAGACGAAAGAACTGCCACAAGGCAGATAAAAGAACTGCCATAAAAGCAGATTTGAATAAGAATCCGGCAAAGTAGAAGAAAAACAAGAAACAAACTTGAAAAATGAAATATTCATCGAAAAAGATGAATTTTATTTATGTACAGAACCAGCAGAACGGCTAAAGGTCGCCGCCGGTAAAGAAAACGATGAAGATGAAGAAGAAAGACTTAGAGAAGTTTTATAACCGCCTCAGAGAAAATGAAGAAGTGGAGAAGTGAATTGACATCTATATTGTTGTCAGCTTTTTAAATGTATGTGCATATATAAACATATATTTTCAAATGGGAAGGAAATTTCTGTATGATTCATCGAATTGTATAACTTGTCAATATGTGCGTTTTTGCCTTTGAATAGAACAAAAAGTTACGATTGGAAAGGTTTAATTTGATTTGTATTTTATTCTTTATTATGACCATTTTCTATGTAATTTTATGGGGAACATATTGAGGGTGACATGTGAGAGAAAATATGTTATTTTGAAATATAAATATTTAGAATAAATAATATGAGAAAAATTTTGATATATAAATTTGTGTAAATTTTATGTTTATTAAATTTAAGGGATAGGGATATATATATTGTAAGGATTAGAGTTTAGAAATTATATTTTAAATTTAAAAAAAATTGTGTAATTTTTATACATATATTATGTATCAAAATATAACCCATATAACGTATTGAATTTCTTTTCTTTCTTTTTTTTTACGCATAGTGACTTTCAAGTCCTGGATTTAATTAATACTATAAGGGTGTGTTTAGTTCGCGGAAAAGATGATTACCAGGGGTAATAATCTTTTCCAGACTTATATTCTCATGTTTGGTTTAGGAGGATTCCCACTATGAGGTATTATTCTTTTCCCAAGAGTGACTCTTTTCCCCCTAAATGGTGGGAATGCTATTCCCCTCATTTTTTAGGTATTACACAATTCCTTCCCCTTTGGACAATATTACCCTTGTGATTATGAATTATGTTCATGTTGATCCTTTATTGCATTTTTAATTAGGTAACTAATTATTTATGGTGTAAATTTATTAAATATTTATATTTAATATTAGTTTAATATATAAATGGTGATGTATATATTTAGATAATGTTGTAATATTTAATAGTACATTTTACTAATATTGTATTTACGATGTTTTTAGGGTTATAGGATGAGATTGTATGTTGCTTGAGACTGAATGCGTTAATACTTGATGTTATTAATTTTATTATTTAATTTATAAGATATTTTTTATCTTAAAAAATCAGTAAGTTAATTTATTTTTATCATTTTTACTACTTTTAAATTTGTTTTATTATTTACTTTAATTTGTTTGATAAATGGTCGAAAGTAATAAAAAAATTAAAAATTTAAGCATATTAAACATTTAATATTTTGATGTTAAAAAATTAAAAATGAATAAATGTATATAAATATAAAATAATTTTAAAAATAATATTATAAATATTTGTTTTTTTTTTTTGCAAATTTTAGGTAATGTAACGAAAATAGTTCTATAAATTTTTATGTAAATATTTTTAATTTAATAATTAAAAATTAAACTTGTTAACAAAAAAATATATTATAAGGACAAGTAAGTAAATTTTGCTTCCAATTAATCTTATATTCCTCCAACCAAACACTACAATCCTATATTCCTACCAAATAAACCAAACAAGGTAATGTAACATTCCCAGTAATGTGTCAGGTAATGTTACATTCCGGTAATCTTATTCCCAGAGGTAATCTTACATTCCGTGAACCAAACGCCCCCTAAATGGTGTAATATGAGTATTTTTTTATCACTAGTCCAATTAGTAGATCTCAAAGTTCTGTCTTTGTAAGGGTCTAATCTAATTATATATATATATATAAACTATCAAATATTAGAGAATACATTACCGGAAGAAAATAAATAATTTTCTCCGTTAAACCAAAATTCTATTTAAAATAGTGAAACTAATCTAAGTTGCTTGGGTATTTTAATTTCCCGTTAGTAAAACTAATCTAAGTTTTTTATTTGAATACTCATAAGTTACTAAAGTTGTTCTAGTTTTTGTTTAAATTTCGAAAAATAATAGAGTTGTTTATGGTGCAGAACTCGACTCTTGCACGAAACACTTGGTCGTTTCTACACTGTGTCAAGATAATATTACAACAATCCATGAAAGTTGAGCACATAAATCAAGCCCTAACAACTAGAAACATCCATGGAGAATTTAATCATACACAAAAAAAGAAAAGATTAACGAAGAAAGTGAATTGTACAAGCTCCTCGCCCTAAGAACTAGTCGAGAACTCGGAGATTCATGATGGCTTCAGCCCCCTTGATGTCGCAAGAGCAACCTGAAGTTATAATTGTTCCATTTGTTCAAATACACAGGTTAAAACCATGTTACGTGAACTGGGGTACGAGTGTCGGATATGTCCAACGCGCGAATGTTCAAACTAAATTTATCTCATGTTCTTTCATGTATATAGAGTCGGAATAACAGAGTTATCGAATCAAAGTAAATGGCTGTTTAGTGCTTACCTTAGATGGGGCGCCAGGATCCTGCTTCATACGTGCAGGTGGAAGACTGCGACTACTGCTTCCCTCTTCGTCAATATAATCACTTTGTTTTGAGGCTGAATTTGCCTCCTCGGAGCCCTCCAGGTTACCATCGGGTATTCTATCGTCTTCTATAAATACCGCCTGCGTCTCATTTGATGGCAAATCAGGTGTACTATTTGTACTACGAATATTTTGGTCCTTTGAGAACTGTGTAGCAGCTGCTCGAGCACCAGCTATTGCTGCATTGAGACTAGATGATTTCTCAATGGCAGATCCTTTTGAATTCGGAAAGGATGCAGCAATGGATCCTGGCTTCAAGGAGAAAGGATCTCTCGGATTTGGTAACGGAAATTTTACTGGTGCCGGGCTATCAACTGGGACAAGGCCTCTAACAGCAGCTTCATATATCTTTTACAACTATTTCCAATCAGACTCAATTCAAAGCAAATTGAGAGAGAGTGGCATAAGCATAACTTTTTGCACGCTGTTACCTTCTTTTCCAGATTATAAACACATTGGAAGCCTCGCATCTCGAATGGGACTAACAATTTCTACAACAACAAAAAAAGATAATAAATCACAATATAATATCTAACTGGAAAGAACGGATTAACGAACAAATAGAATACAACTATCCAGCATGAAAGTAAAACCTTTGGTTGTTCACAAAGCCAGCAAAAATCGGTTTGTCCTTCTAGCCTAACCTAGGAACATGAAGAAGAAAAATGAGAAGGAACAAAAACCAGTGGATCGGAATTGTAGAATATCATGCTGAGTACCGAATAACATAAGATTGAGAAAAGCTAAGTCGCCCACCCCTTCAGGTAGCGCCTCCCACTGAACTAGCTCTTCACATGTCAAACAGCCAACCACTTCGACACACCCTATGCCAAAGAATAATTAATCTAGATTAGATTGGCCATTGAGAATTCAGGTAGTCTTTCCACATTTTAGAAACCGAACTCATAAAATCATTTTATCAATTTGTGATGTATTGATATCAGCAAATAATGCACACAAAAAAGGTGAAAACAAGCAATAAAGAAACCGAAATATCAAAAGAGATCAAACGAGTATAAAAAAGGACTAACCTAGCAGTCTCGAGACAGGGTAATGTTCCGGAAATTTAATATTGGTAATTCCATTCACTGCATAAATTTCCCTATAGAAATCCTCCATTGCTTTGATTGTAGATTCATCTGGGACTTTACTGGCAGCGTGTATCCAAAGGCGGCCTGGAACAAAAATATGATAACACTTAGAGGCAGCTCCATTACGTAGCACGGGAAACAAAAGCATACTAGCTAAAAATGCATTAAAACTATCATTTCTCTAAAAAAATATAGACATTATCGATTCAGAGATAATGCAATAAAATTGAAACACAAAATATCTTGACAGTTCTTATAGAAATACGTCTCCAACCGGGAATAGTCAATTTCAACCAGACATGAATAACTTATTGCTTACCAAAGCTTGGATATATAAATAGATTAAACTGAAATGCAATCAAAGTTGGCAATTTATTCCCTTTAATTCACTGTCTGTATCTCTCCCCAGTTTCTTATTATGGAGCCAACATATCAACTTTAATTAGAAATTTAGAATGGCCCCAAACATTAAACATATGAAATTATGAATAGGTCACAATAATCAAATATATTGAAAATTACCAATTCTTTCTCAAAACAGAGTCATAATTGTAAGATTGAAAACATTCTGAAACTTGGACAATATCAAATTTGGACCTTCCTTTACTCCTGACAAAGCATGATTTCTATTAGAAAAACAACAGGAAACAACAAAAAAAAGATAAGAACACCAAATTAAGTTACAAAGCAGCTAAAACAGTCAGTAAAACATGAACCTTTTCTTCATTATTGAGTAAAGACTAGATATCAATGAATCAACCCCATGACTTAAAATCCTATAAGAACTTACAATGGCGAAAAATACAACCACGAAAAGCATAAACTTGGTGCTTTACCAAACATATTTTAGTTATTTTCTCGAAAATAAGAGAATCCCATGAAATATAACCTCAAAAAAGATATGGGTATTTGATTTCATTAATCAATTTGAAAACTTTATTTTAAAAAAAGGAGCGGGTACCTCTGATTGGAGCAGGCCAAGACCTGCCTTCAATACGTTTGATCCCATAAACTAACAATGAAGCCCATGGCTGATGCATCGTTAAACATGGATTTGTATAGTTCCCCTCCTTTCTTGGCCCTCCTTTTCTCATTTTATTTTATTTTCTTCTTAAAGCACCGTTTGGTTGGTGAGAAACGCTGGCAAAATCTGGGTTTTGGCAATGGGTTGAAGAAGAAACTAGGGTGTTGTTTATTACATACTCACGTGACATTAGGGATTGCACGTGCAATAAAGAAACATTTTTAGTTAGTATATTTGGATATGTGGCGGGAGAATTAATTTTAGATTATCATCTTTTTAAGAATTGATTTTGTCTAAAGTTAATTTTAAACTAACTTGATTTATGTTTGAGAATTTTTTTTAAAAAGAATCACAATTGTGTAAAAGTATAGTGTAAAAATTACGACCAAACGCAAAAGTTACTATCATGTAGCTTTTCCCAAAATTATATTTGATGCCCAGAATTAATTTTGAATTTTTACATTCAAACATGTAGGCACGGCGTTCGAGACACAAAATTTCGATTGAGCGAGATTTTGGCCCTTCCACTGCAAAAACAAACACGCACTCATCTTGAGAAGATTCGACCATAGAATTCGTAATATAAAACACATCAAGTAATCAAATTATTATGTATTACATAAAATTGAAAACGTACACCTTGCAGACATGATAATTGAACTTAAATCTCTCAAAATGAACAATAATTATTTTTTATTATATTACTTGTTGAGTTTAAAACGATATTTATTTAATGGTTGCAATAAATCAAGTTATATTCAAGAAATGCCATTATTTTAAAGACATCGAGAAACGAGTTTTATATAAGATATTTTTAATTTGGGCCAAGCTTGACTCAAATTAAAATAAAATAGTAAAAATGATTTTTTTTACTTAAATTTATTTGTAAAGTATATCAATGTGAATATAAAATATTTTTAAACAATAAAATCAGTTAGGTCAAACTCGATTCAATTCTGATATAAAGAAGGTAGAAACTAAATTGTGGACTGAACCATTAATAGTAATACTAAAATGATCTTTGATCATATAAATTTAAAAGAATTCAATAATAAAAACTTGTATATTAAAAAATAGTATATTATGATTGTTTGAAGAACGAAATTTAAAATAATATATTTCAATTTAGATCATTGTAATTACATTATTTTAAAAATATATTAATGTATTTTGTTTTTTTAGCGAATCATACTATTTTTCGAAGGAGCCAAAATACTTGAATCAAATCATTGTTCAATTTACAAGGCTCATTTCGATTCTTTAAATAAAAAAAGATAAAGGAATAATAATTGTAACTGAATTATTTAAGAAAATTAATTGTAATTGAACTTCGAATTTTTATTAGTATTTGATTGGTTTTGGGGGTTAGATTTTTTTAATAAAAAAATTATATTTGGATATGTGGCGTAAGAATTAATTTTAGATTATCATCTTCGTGTAAAAGCAAGGTTCGTTCACGGTGGGACTCGAACCCACAATCTCCCGCTCCGGAGGCGAGCGCCTTATCCATTAGGCCACGCGAACCAATTGGCAAAGCAAGCTAACTAAGTTTATTTAAAGTATGATTCACCGACCATTAGCAACTAATAATGGTTTTCAAGTGTGTGTTCGTGTATATATATATATTTTAAACAACTTCTATTAAGGGAGAGAGAAAGGAAAATTTTGCTCCTGTTAAGTCTTAAACTCACAATCTAAAAGAAGGATATCAACCGAAAACTTTAACCACATACTCTAAAAATTGTTGACAAGTGTCGGTTCGTATATACATTGTAGTGCAGTATAGGAGTATTTAATTTTTGTCACAATCACTTTTGTTTTGAATGCAGAACGTATGATTTAGTACGTGTAACAAATTGACTGAACCAGCAGGTATTGTGGTGTTCGTTTGCTCCTTCATTTTATTAGAATGAATCTGCCATCCACAAATTCATGTATGTCTTTCATTTTATCATAAAAAAGGAGAAAAAAAAGCATTTGAATTCAAATTCTTCTTGCAGGTTCCTGTCTTAAAAGATAACAAGACAAACCCTATATTGGCCCACCGGTTCACGTCATACATGTAGCTGATTCTTTTATAGAAACCAAACATCAAAGTAACAAACAAAAATCATAAATCCCCCACCCCTTTTGTGTTTTCTAACAAAAATGACTAAACAAGCCACCTAGAAGGCAATAAAGTAGGGGTGAACAAAACTCGACTCGAAAAAATTGAATTTTTTGACTTGGCTCGACGCGAAACAAGAAAGTTTGAATTGTAAAATAGGACTTGTAAACTCGACTAACTTGATTTTTTTTACTCGACTCGATCAGGCGCTTAGTAGAAAGGGATTTGATTCCTTGGGGGTGTCTTTGTAAGTTCATGCTTCTCTTGTGATTATCTTCACACTTATTTTCTTTTCATGTTTTTACAAGGCTTTGAATGACAACAAGTGTAGTTGTGTCAGTCACCCATTTTAAATTAATTAATTTTGTTTGGTTTTGTATATAATCTCAACTACATGCATGCACAAATACTACTATTTTATGGGTTTGTTGTTTGTTTGTTGAGCACTTTATTAGTCATCTTATTTTATGGGTGATTTACAAGTGTAAACATGTTTTAACTTTGATAAGATTAAGGTATTGATCTTATTGCTTTTATATTAGTTTCAGTTTTAGCTATAAAAATAAGAACTTTTAGTCCCATAATTCTTGAAATTCCTTTCAATGGTAAAGTTTTTCCTTTTTTTATTTAACCTTTTCCATATTTGGGGATGGGGGTCTATATGTTTGCATGCAGCAACTACATTTGTTCTAAAGTGTGAAATTTTGTTGTTTGGTAAAGGTTCTAATATTTTTCCCTTTTTTTTTGCAGAAAATAAGAAGCTTTTCAATTGTTTCTCAGTGAAATTCTCTGAAATTTTCAGTTTTCTGGGAAAGGCAAAGGCAAATTTCGGGGGGTTTTCCCTTCTCTGTTGTATAAGGCAAAGAAGAAAGCTTGAACTGGTAAAATATGGTTCTCTCTCTTTATTAATGGATTGATTTCTTGAATTTCCTTGAGTTTTCTTAAACATGGTGTGAATTTCCCTGTTAACTGGTTGTAGAAAACAAATTTCCTCTTGAATTGAGGGTTTGATCATATAAATACTGGATTTTGATTTTTTTTTACTATATTCTTGTTAATCTAAAGGATTATGTTCATGTTAGTAAGGATCACTTTGCTCTAGGTGTAATTAATTGGAGAAATGAATATCAGATTGTTTTGATTAATCTTCTGGCATGAATTTCAGCAACAATGGTGACCAGAACAGTCGATCTTCGATCCGATACAGTCACGAAGCCGACCGAGGCAATGAGGGCTGCAATGGCAACTGCTGAAGTCGACGACGATGTCTTGGGTGCTGATCCGACCGCAGTCCGGTTAGAATCCGAGGTCGCAGCGATCATGGGCAAGGAAGCCGGTTTATTTGTTCCATCAGGCACCATGGGTAACCTCATTAGTGTTCTTGTTCATTGTGATATAAGAGGAAGTGAAGTCATTCTTGGAGACAATTCTCATATCCATATTTATGAGAATGGTGGGATTTCAACCCTTGGAGGTGTTCATCCAAGGCCGGTGAAGAATAATGATGATGGAACTATGGACATCAGTTCGATTGAAGCCGCCATTAGAGATCCAAGAGGAGAGCTTGTTTATCCGACTACGAGGCTGATTTGCTTGGAGAATTCACATGCAAAGTAAGATATTGTTTCTTGTTTATGATTTTTTTAACTTGAATACATACATATGTAAGTATATATTATAATCCTCTGGTTTTCTTTTACTCAATCCATGCAGCACCGGGGGTAGATGCTTGTCTGTGGAATACACAGACAAAGTTGGTGAGCTTGCTAAGAAGCATGGCTTGAAGCTTCACATCGATGGGGCTCGTATTTTCAATGCATCTGTGGTGAGTGACACATTTTCGTATTTGCAGTCTATGTTACTCGGTGTCCGTTATAAATATGTGTCCAATACGAGTATGTTCGATTTATTTTTCAACTTATTTCATATATTTGGAGAATCATGTACCTCCATACCTATGTCCAAACAATGTAGGACATAAGTATCAAACAATGTAGGACATTTTCGTATTTGCAGTCTATGTTACTCAGTGTCCGTTACAAATATGTGTCCAATACGAGTATGTTCGATTTATTTTTCAACTTATTTTCAATGCATCTGTGGTGAGTGACACATCTTCTATTGGTGCTGTATGCCTGAAAACTATAAGTTGTCATGGTATCTAACTAAAGTATTGGTCTGTCAGGCGCTCGGAGTTCCGGTTAACAGGCTTGTACAAGCTGCAGATTCTGTCTCGGTAAGCCTCTGCATCTTTTCGATGTTCTTATTAGTTGACTTCAATATTTGTTTCAGTTATCCTACAAGTGTTTGATCTTGTAAATAATGGATTTGGATATTTTTTTTTTGCATTGCATTTGCATGCTGTAGGTTTGTTTATCAAAAGGTTTGGGTGCTCCAGTTGGATCAGTCATTGTTGGATCCAAAAGCTTTATTAGCAAGGTAAAATCTGAAGTTTTTGCAGCTAAAAAAATCTCCACAAGACTGCAATATATCGAAATTTATCGTCGAACTCTGTTTCCTTTGGCCTTGTTTTAGGCTAGAAGACTTCGAAAAACCTTAGGTGGTGGGATGAGACAGCTTGGTTTCATTTGTGCTGCTGCTTTTGTTGCTCTGAAAGAGAATGTTGCAAAGCTTGAAGGTGATCACAAGAAGGCTAAGATGTTAGCAGGTAAATTATGGTTTAAGTTTATGTTACTCCGACTCTTCATTTTTCGTGAAATACCCGAGTCCGACTCCTATGTCTGACATGATATTAAATCTGTATTGTTCCAGAGGGGCTAAATCAAATTAAATGTCTAAGAGTCAATGTTGCTGCAGTGGAAACCAATATCGTGAGTACGCTTGTTATTACATTAGTAACATTCTTTTCCTCGGTTTTGAGTTTCCGGGGTTTGGTTCAGTCGATACCAAATCGAACTCGAGCTATCAATCAATTTGAGTTTCAAGTCTCGAATTTCGAGTAGAATGCAAGTTGAGTTGCTATTCAATCTATCAAGTAAAGGGTAAAATATGTTACCACCCTGTTTTTTTTTACTTGTTGCTGCCTTGTTCACCAAGAAAAGCTGGAAAACTGAGTGTAAAAAGTTGAATGGAAATGTCTTGAATGGAAATTTACTTTTACCAACTGGTAAAAGGAAAAGTTCATAAGAATTACCTTTGCTTATATTCTTCATATTACTGTATTTTGCCAGATATACTTTGACATAGTAGAGGGAACAAAAATGACAGCAGAGAAACTAAACAAGAACTTAGAGGAACATGGTGTACTTGTGATGCTAGAAGGCCCGTACAGGTCGGCATGCTTATGTTGTTCCGACTCTTCGTTTTTCTTTAAGTATTCGTGTCCAATATCCGAATAACAATCATAGACAACACAAACTGATGCAGGCCTTTTTTTTGTTGATTCAGGATGAGAATTGTCCTCCATCACCAAATATCATCAAGTGATGTGCAGTACACTTTATCATGCTTTCAGGTGATCGACATTCTCCGTGTTCCGAGGCAGCGGCCTCCGTTTTTACCCGAGGAAAAAAGTAAAGAAAAACCATCATTCTGTTGATCCATGTAATGTTTACTTACAATTCCTTGTTTGAATAATTGCAGCAAGCTTTCAATGGAGTGCAAGAAGAAAATGGGAACCAATTGCAGCCAGAATTAGCATAAATATTATGTAAAATCCATCTGTATTAAGCCTTTAGATTCCTTGGCTTGTGACCCCAAACTTTTTTAATTCTCTTTTATCTGAACATGTCTTCAGTTTGAAATACTACTCATTATAATATAAAATATTAAAGTTCTGTTTTAATATTTATGATTTAAAATGAAAACTGAATTTTTACTGTTAAATAGTTATTTGGGTTTTTTATTTAATAATTATTTTAGACAATGTCAAATGTATTTGTACTATTTCAAAATCTAAAATTTATACTTTGTTTTTGTAGAATCGAGGGTTTTTTTTACAATTTTTTGTATGAAAATTGTAATTCCTTTGCCTTCAATTTAATCCAAAAATATATGGATTAACTTTTAAATTCTGAAATAATACATAGACGTTTGATATATGTAAATATATTTTTAATATATATTTAAATCCATTTCAATCATTAATTAAATTGTTTACATTTTTTAAAAATATAGTAATTTATATATTTATGACGTGTATAAAACTACCAAATTTTGTTCCGTGACAGAAAAGTGGAATGTTTAAAGGACGCAACGAAATCATGACAAACTTAAATTTCAAGTTTCAATTTTTTTTAACCATATCAAAGGAAAAGAAAAAAAAACATTCTCCATGTTAGTTATATGTAGTTTCCTAATAGCACAAACTTTAACTTCAAGATTTCAACCATCATGGGATGTAGAAGAACAAAATTTCTCTGAATTTTTTCGATGTCCTAAATTTTAAGAACTAACGTAAAATTTTATGTTTTAAACCTTAAAAAGATATATCATACATCCAAATTTTTAAATCTTAATTCTGAACTTTACCCCTAAACTTTAAATTTACTTTTTCAGTGTGAGAACATTAGTGGTGTGCATTATTCGGTTTTAACCGAATTGAATTTGGTTAATCAGTCGGTTAATTTTAGGTAAAAGCGGTTAATGGTTAGGAGATGTTTTCAAACTTCAATTATCAGTTAATTCGGTTCGAAATCGATTAATTAACCGAAATTATTACATACTAAATATTATATATATTACATATATTTATTTTTTGTCATTGAACTTTAAAAATTATAAAACGGTCATTAAATTTTTTGATATATTATAAAATGGTCATTAAACTTTTTATCAAATTAGCATAAAATGAAAGTTAAGTGACTAAAACGACCATTTTAGCATAAGTTAGTGACCAATTGTGTAATTTACCCAAAATTCTATAACAAATTTCGGTTAACTCAAAAATTAACCGAATATTTTTTTCAGTTCGGTTGAAACCGACCGAATTAACCGAATATACAACTCTAAAAAACATAAATAGAGACATAAAAAGGATAGATAATTTCTATTCGATAAATAGAAGGGTAAACTGCTGTTTTTTTGAACTATTGTTATATGGATAAATATATACACAGCACCGGTGTATATGATATTAACTTTGACTTTTCACTCAATCAAATTTCCATCCTAGTAGAAAGATATGTGTCAAGTGTGAGTAGCTGCCTACGTATAACTAGTTAGGCCAACACCTTGGCTCCAAGTTCCAACAACTATGGAATTGGTCATTGACTGTTTGTGCATGTTACCCTCTTTCTTAGGTTATTATAGATATAATCTAAAATGCATTTCTTACTCGATGTGGGAACACTTTTGTTTTCTATTTTTAACAAAACCCTAATCCCATACGCTCTTCACAATCATGGACGGGACGGCTACTGACTACTGTGTTTTAAGATATTCCACCCACTGTACAAAACCCAAAATCAATCACTTATATTAATAGGGTTAATTTAAAAATACATCTGTGGCTAAATCACCTAAATATGGGGAATTCGTCTGAATATTCTCTTTTAGGAATTTATTGGGAAAAATAACCCCAAAGATTGATATTGGAAAAAATACCCCCTTTCATGTCATGTAAGACGAATTCGCGTCCTGGGGAAAGCGAATTCAATATTCGCGTCCTGCAGGACGCGAATTACTGCGCCGTTTCAGTGGAAAAGGGAATTCGCGTCCTGCAAAACGCGAATTCCACGAGATTTTATTCAAATTATCGCAGTAAATTGCGAATAAATGCGGACGGTTGGGGAAATAGAATTCGCGTTCTGCAGAACGCGAATTCGTTTTGAATTCACTGCCCCCAGTGTCCGTTTTCTCTATAAAAGCAGTGGAGTTGGGAGAGAATTTTCATTCTCTCCCAAAATTTTGAAGAGGATTTGAAGAGTTTTCAAAAGTTTTTGAAGAGTTTTGAAGTGATTGTGATCATGGCGGGTTTGCTAAGATTAGAAGAAGGCCATGTATCCAACTATCGTCGAATTAATGTAAGTTTTTTATTATTTTAATTCGAATATGTAAATTTAATTTAGTGTTGCCGGCATGATTTGAATATGTGAATAGTATTTATTTTTAGAGTAAGAAAATTAGTTAGATTCGAATATGTTAATAGTATTTATTATTAGACTAAGAAAATTAGTTAAATTCGAATATGTCTTTAGATTATAATTTTAGAATAAGAAAATTAGTTAAATTCGAATATGTTAATAGTATTTATTTTTAGACTAAGAATGTTAGTTAAATTCGAATATGTCTTTAGATATTGTTTTTAGACTAAGAAAATTAGTTAAATTCGAATATGTTATTAATATTTATTTTTAGACTAAGAATGTTAGTTAAATTCGAATATGTCTCTAGATATTATTTTTAGACTAAGAAAATTAGTTAAATTCGAATATGTTAATAGTATTTATTTTTAGACTAAGAAAATTAGTTAAATTCGAATATATTTTTGGTATTGACTTATAGATTAAAAATTAGTAAAATTAGAATATGTTTAGTATTTTATTGTACACTATAAAAAATTGTGATATAATATGTGATTGTTAATATGTGTGTGTCATTAATTATTTGTAGAATGGAGAAGAACGTCGATTGGAGGTTTATATCACACGGATGAGGGTGCCCCCGGATCCTCTTCTAGCTGAGTACATAGCCGAAGCCGGATTTGGACATGTGGCGAAGATTAATGGAGGAGGTGCGAAATTAGACGTTGATTTAATCAACGCGCTTGTGGAGAGGTGGAGGCCAGAGACACATACCTTCCACTTACCATGTGGTGAGGCGACCATCACATTAGAAGATGTGTCGCATATTCTTGGCCTGCCTGTAGATGGGGAGGCTATCACTGGTGCCGCCAGTGACGATTGGGAGGGCTTATGTATGGACTTGTTAGGGGATAAGCCAGAAAAACTACAGGGCGGATGTGTGACTCTGAAGTGGTTGCGTACGGAATTCGCTAATTTGCCTGCTGGAGCCAATGAAGATGTGAAGAAGGTAAAAAAATATTTTTTTATTAGTAGTAAGAAAATTATAAAATTATTATATTTTAATATTTTTTCGTTATATTTTAGGCATATGCTCGGGCCTATATCTTATAGATCCTCGGGGAAATTTTGGTGGCCGACAAAACTCGCAACAAGGTTCACATGTTGTGGTTGCGGCACTGGCGGGATTTTGAAGAGGCTGGTAAATTAAGTTGGGGTTCGGCAGTACTTGCATTTCTGTATAGGGAGTTGTGCAAGGCTGCGAGTGCTGATCGACACGACATCGGAGGATGTCTTTTGCTACTTCAGTCTTGGGCGTGGTTTAGAATGCCATTTTTATGCCCTGACTTGTCCGCGCCAGCAGACTATTCGTATCCACTATGTTTGCGGTAAGGAAAATAATCTTAACTAAATTTTATTTATAAATTGGTTATTTTCCTAATATTTATTTTTTAAATATTAAAATTATATTTTTGATGTTATGTAGGTGGTTCCATGCTCTAACTCATGTTGGGATTCCGACTATGATGCATTCTATTAGGCAAAAAATTGACACGAAATCTGCAAATGAGGTAAATATTTTAATTTTATATTAAGTTGAAGTTTAATATGAATATAGTTTAGTTTACTTGTTTTTAATTATTTCTATATTTAATTTACAGTTTTTGTGGACCCCGTACTCTGATTCGGATATCAATGAATGCCTGCCTAATTTTGATCATGAGACGGTTTCCGCTTGGACGACCATGGTACCTCTCATCTGGTACGCTGTAGTTGAGTGGCATTCGGTTGATCGCGTCCAACGCCAGTTCGGTCGTCTGCAAACAATTCCGATAGATCCTCCTGATTTGGACGACTTACATAGGATCACCCGACAAGGAAAACTTGAGGTATAATAATTAAATTTGATTTAATAGTTATCGATTTATACTTACTTTACAATTTATAAATAATAATTTTGTTGATGTTTTGTGGTAGGTGGACTGGTCGGTGAAACATGTGCAGTGGATTGCACAGTGACAGGATAGGCTTCAGCGGCAGGCACTGAATGAGTACCGGATGTTTGATGAGCCTATGGTGAGCAGTAATTACTTTGCATGGTTCTTTGGTAGTGGGAAACCATATCTCCTCACTCCGGAAGAACAAGCAGCTGTGTTTGAGCCTGTTCAGCGCAACCGCCCCCGGACTCATCGTACGAGCGGAGCAGGTGGATCGCAACGTCGAAGGGGAGCAGGTGCTTCATCCTCTAGAGCTACCGATCCGATTCGCCCCCAGGGCCCCACCCAGTTGATGATTCATCTGAGCCCCCCGAGTCCGACGGAAGGCTTTTTCACTCCTATTGTGGGAGTGATGGGTGGATCTTCGGTACCGACTACGTACGGGTTATTTCCTGGCGGATCTTCGAGTTCCACTGTTCCCTCTGCTTCTGCCCCCTACCCGTTTCATGCTCGGCCTTATGATATTTCGGGCCCCGGGTTCGTTCAGCACACACCTCAACAGTCGTTGTTCTATTCTGGAGACGACGACGTTAACGAGCCAGATCATGATCCTCAACAGGTTCCGGTTCAACATGGTCGACGCAATCAGGGTCGTACTCGACGTCCACCAAATTGTGGTACCGGCGGACATAGACATATGTAGTAGTTATATTTTTTCTATGTTTTTCGAAATAAGTGATGTTGATTTATATTTTCTTAATTAAAACATTATATATTCGGAATTATTAATTGATACTTTTATATTTAAAAACTTACATCGAAAGCACAACATAGAAAGCACCGAGTTCACAAAATACAAGTACGCAAGATAAATAACTTACATAACTTAATCAAAATTACATTACTAATCGTAGTCGGTACTTATGTCAGACGTTAAGTTTAGTTCCTCAATTATTTGTTCTTTCTCCTGCCGTCTCTGATAAATTTTTAAGAACACGTCATTCTCGTCTGGACTAGCTAACTCATTCTCGTCTTCGTCAGCTAACGCATTCTCGTCTTGGACAGCTACCACATTTGTTGAAGAACTTGATCCGTCATCAAATTTCACGCTAAGCTCGATGTTTGTTCCCCCAGCACGTTTGTATGCCCGAAACATCTTTCGCATATCTTTCTTATCTGACAGTGTGAGCATATAATGTTCCTCGGGGCCGGGCTCATTGACTGGTACTTTCACTTGCAAGGCCTCTATTTTTGCGTTGGTCGACTCTTTAACTCGTTTTAAGATCAACTCAAATAATTCATTTCTTGTGATCGTTTCACTAAAAGATGTGTAGAAGTATGTTCCACGAAAAAATACAGTAGCTGAATATCGAGCCATTTTCTCTTTCAGAAAGGTAGAAATACAGAAATCTCGTGAAGATAGGAAAGTAAAAAGTTTGATGGGATGCTAAGGTAGAAATACAACCTATTTATACAGGGTGTAGGCATGCAGGGACCTATTTGCGTGTTAAAAACGCGGTTTCATCATAATGCATTTGTCAGCTTAAAGCCCGGTAAAGCCTGGAAGCAAGAGCAATAATTTTAAAATTCGCGTTTTGGAAAACGCAAATTTTAAAATTATTGCTCTGGTTTACCAGGCTTTACCGGACTTTGGGCTGACAACTCAAAAATTATTGCTACAGAATTCACCAATGCTTTACCAGACACATTTCTATTTATAATTGAGGGGTGCAGAATTTCTAGATGCACCCAAACAAAACTTAAGAATCACAAAGCTCTTCGATTTTCAGAAATGGCACCGAGAATTCAAGCTATAGTATACTACGATGGTCAGATGGTCCCCGATTCATACATTGGGATCATATTTCAATCTGAAAATACTGTTACGATCAACATTCCGAGACGATCAACGTTCCAGTCGCTTAGGACCTTAATATCCAGGAAGGTTCCCAATCGCTCCGGAAGGGAGTTGCAGTCTTTGAAGTATCGATGTCCAACGTCGATAGAGCCACTATATTACACAATATTCGATGTGGAAGACGACAGTTCTGTAGAAATGATGATAGATACACATAGCCAGTACTCAATGGGATGGGCCATGGAGCTATTTGTAACATTTGCTGAAGTTCACGTTGCTGCTCAAAATGTGGTACCAAATTGGTTACGAGGAAATCTCGAGTTCAATCCAAATGCTATTAGTCCGACATCGAGTTTACGATGTGACTTCAACCTTCTTCAAACAAGAACCGATGAAGCTTCATCGTCTTCGTCTTCGCGGCAACGACGTTCTTCCGTTCCAAGGTTCGAATTTGACCTTAACTTGCCACCAACCCAAGAGTCGTCATACAGTCCATACGTTCCAAACTATGATGATTTCTCTACGGGGCGCCACTCAACACACATTCCATACACGGCGTCTTCAACGTACAATGAACAGTTTAACCCGTTCGATGATTTCTCTACCGGGCGCCACTCAACATACATCCCAAGTCACCGAAATGTGGATGATATGTTCTCAGCGGGGAGACATTCAACCGCCGCTACTGTCGATCCGGTTATGACTTCAGAACATGTTCACGCACAGGTTTATGATGACGCAGAACTTTTCCAGTTTCATGATGCGCTTTCTGATGAAGAGCCGCGTACAGAGGTTGGGCCTGATGGTGACAAGATGGGTCTATTTCCTTCTGAACCATCTGACATTGACGAGCCGGTGGAATCAGAGGAGAGCGCAGAAAACTCTTCTGAGGATGATGAGGACGATGATGTTCGTTCGACGCAACTGCATGGACCAACCAGTTGCGCAACATATTACGACCCACCTTCGCACTTCACAACAGTGGATATGGATGGCTTCTTCGATACTGAATTCCCAGAACATCCACAATTAGACCAGTTCAACCAATGGAATGTGGGTTCGACTGAGCTACATGCTGGAATGGTCTTCAGGACAAAAAAGCTCGCGGAGGCTTCCATCAAGCATTACAACATTCAGCGCTCAGTTACATCCACCGTTTGGAAGACCGAGGCCAGGAAATATATTGCAGAGTGTCCTCACAAGTCTGCAGGATGTAAATGGAGGGTTCGTGTGTCGCAATTGAAAAGGCTGAATAACCTGTGGAAAATAATGAGATATACAGGGCCTCATACATGCTCCGTTGGGAGCCTCAGCCAAGACCATCCTAACTTGGATGTACACGTGCTTTCCGATGCAATCCTTCCACTCGTGAAAGCAAACCCACGTGTATCTGTGCTAGTGTGTATAGCTGCCATCAAATCCATTTACAAGTACACCGTCAATTACGATAAGGCATGGTATGCAAGATATCGAGCCATCGAAACACTGTACGGGCAATGGGAGCTATCATACAACGATCTGCGATCATGGCTTCAAGTTATGCAGGAATACAATCCAGGGACAATTGTGGAATTGGAGACTGTTCCGAAGTACTACAACGATCGTGTTGTACCAGGGGAGGTCGAATTTCATCGCCTTTTCTGGACGTTCCCCCAATGCATAAAAGCTTTTCGTCACTGCAAACCTATGCTGCAGATCGACGGTACATTTTTATATGGCAGATATTGCTAATTGCAGTTGCCCAGGATGGCAACAGAAAATGTATCCCAGTTGCTTTTGCGATTGTTGAAAAGGAAAATATACCTTCTTGGGAGTTTTTCCTTTACAACCTCTGCAAGTATGTCATGCGTCGGGTTTTGCGTACACGTGAAGATGGCCTAGCTATTATTTCAGATAGAGGCGCAGGGATTTGGGGAGCAATTCAACGTTTGGGAAATTCATGGAAACCCTCATACAAACATCAGGGGTTCAAGAATGAGGATGAACGTATAATGGTTCTCCGTATGGGTATGCAACCATTTCATTTTGTTATTCTACGTCCACCAATTTCATATTATTACCAATTAACTATTTTGCATGTCTTATTCAACAGGCAACGCACACCGAGTTAATCAAGTGGAAGAGCTGTTGGAGGAGTTGCAATTGAGGAATCCATTCGGGTATAACTATCTTATGGAGATATCGAAGGAGAAATGGTTGCGATGTTATGACGGGGGTCGTCGATGCGGCCATATGACAACAAACTTGGCTGAGGCGATCAATTCGTCTCTTAAGGGAACGCGCCATTTACCTATCATGTCTGTTGTCAAAGCAACATATTACCGATTGGCAACCCTTTTCGCAACCCTCGGCAAACAAGCAATGAACTGGATGGCAGCTGGTCGCATATTTAATCCAGAGCTCGCCGACAAAATCCAAGCGTCCATTGCGCATGCTAACTCGATGGGTGCGTTGTGCTTCTCTCGTCGGGAACACATCTTTGAGGTCACGCAATTTTCTGAACCGCTACAAGGAATAATGCAATACACCTACGTGGTTGATTTGCAAAAACGAACGTGCGATTGCGGGGAGTTCCAGACGTTCAAGTTCCCGTGTTCGCATGCTTTCGCAGCATGTGCATCGGTTCATTTTGATGCAACGACACTCATTGATCCGGTCTACAGGCTCGAAACCGTTTTCAAGGTTTACCGAAACGAGTTCCCTCCGATCGGAAATGCACGTGACCGTCGTATAATCAGCAACGAACCAAAGATATGCCCAGATCCCTCCCTGCGACGAAAGAAAAAAGGCCGGCCACCATCAACGAGGATTCATTGTGCCGAAGATATGGTTCCGAGAGAAAAGACCGGACAACCTAGGAGGTGCAGTAAATGTGGGAACACTGGACATGATATTAGGAAATGCCCTCTTAGGACCGGCCCCCGAATTAACTAGATCAACCATTGTGTACTCTTTTCTGATTTGTGAACTTCTATTATCTGGTAATTTAATAAATCTTATGGGCACTCTTTTCCCCCTACATAGGTTTAGAGGGGTTTTTTAACGAGGCCCTTTAAATTAAAAAAAAAAAACATGCCTATCGACACATTTTTTGCTTTAAAAATGTTACTTTGATAGCATTTTTAACACAATTTTCTCACATTTTCGGACACCGTCTTCCTCAGAACTTTAGCACCACTGTAAAATTAAGCTGCAGATCTTTGTCTCCAAACTTAGGAAAAACCAAAAAAAAGTTTGAAACACACCGTAAAATGCATTTAAACATGCCTATACGATAATGTTTCCTTTTAAAACATTGTTACTTGCCTATTTCTAGGCCATTTTCACACATCTTAGGATATTATATACGCTCGTATCTTCACACCATCTTAAAGATATGTTTCAATACGACACTGTTATAGTTCAAAAATTTTAATCGGGTACCCCGATAATCCGTTATTCGATCACAAATATTGCTACCTAAACATCTTATATTGGTTTCAATTCAATTTCATGTTAAATTTCTCGTGCGGGGGCATGAATAAATCGTTGAATTCGCGTTTTGCAAAACGCGAATTCCCTTTTCACTGAAACGTCGCAGGAATTCGCGTCCTGCAGGACGCGAATTAGTCCTACATGGCATGAAAGGGGGGTATTTTTCCCAATATCAATCTTTGGGGGTTATTTTCCCCAATAAATTCCCAAAAGGGAATATTCAAACCAATTCGCCCCTAAATATACCCTTAAAATTTATTTAATTAGATAAATAATCTCCTTCGAAACTCGTGTCCAACTTAACATGAGTTCGAAACTCGCGTCAAATAGAAAGTAAGTTTCATCCGACGTGGATGAACTTTTTCGATAACGTTATTTTTTAAAGATTAAAATGAAACTCGTGTCTTAATAAACGCGAGTTTCGTGATGAATGAAACTCTTGTCTTGTTCAAAGTGAGTTTCTGGAACTCGTTCCCCATAAAAGACGAGTAATGTATATATTAAACGCGGTGAATTTAATTTTTTAACTTCTTACCTACCCGTTGTAAACAAAACTCATGTTTCATTAACCGTTAATTTCAAAAAAAAAATCATTTCTGACGGTACTCGCATTTAGTATGACGTGGGTTTTGTTTTAATTTTTAAAAATAAACGTTATCGGAAAAATTCATTCACATCAGATGGAACTCACTCTCTGTTGGACGTGAGTTCAAAACTCGCGTTACATTGGACACAAACTCAACCTATGTGATCTGAAAGGGGAAATTTATCTAAATAATTTTGAGAAGGGTTACCTATCTAATTAAATATTATTAGAAGTATATTTAGATAATTTGGCCTACATTTGTACTCTTTTTTTCTAGGGTTTAAAACTAAAGTAGGAGGGATAATGCTAAACTTACATTAGTTTTGTACACCATAAATGAATAGTTTTAAACTTACCTTGTGAAAGATCAATGTCAATCCTCCAAACAAAAGATACAAGGTTGAAAGATCAAAATTCCTTTTGACACCAACTCATGTTTGTGAAAATTGAAGACAACCTTCAACTCTAAAAAAAAAAACCCTTTTGAAGGGCTTTTCCTACAAGCCTTTAAGGGGGGGATTTGGGCAATTGCTGTGAAGGTTCCTACACTGTACAAGATTGTGAACTTAGCTTTCAATTCTTCTTAATTTGCTTTTAGCCTTTAGGAATTGAAAATGAAAGTTTGAGGGGTTTTTGCTTATTAGTGTGTACAAGTGTTTTTTTCTTATCTAATACAGTTTTAATTGGATGAAAATCATTTACTCCTTTTCAGTGCCCTTACATATGTTTACACGCTCAAAATTAATTTTAGGGTTTATGGTTTTAGGTTATGGGTTGTGGTTAGGGTTTAAAGAATTTATGGTAGGGTGTATTTTTAGGGTATATGGTGTAGGGTTTATGATTTAGAATTTAGGGTTAAGACTTAGAATTTAATTTTGTAGTGTTTTTTAGTGTTGTAGCATATGTAGGGGCACCGAAAAGTGGCAGACGAATTTTATCCGTTTTAATTAACCATCAATTAAGGATAAAATTCATCTGCCCCTTTTCGGTGCCCCTACATATGCCCAAACACTAAAAAACACTACAAAATTAAATTCTAAGCCCCAACCCTAAATTCTTAATCATAAACCCTACACCCTATATCATATACCCTAAAAATACACTACACCCTAAATTCCCTAAACCCTAACCACAACCCCTAACCTAAAACTCTAAACCCTAAACCTTAAAATTAATTTTGAACGTAAAGACATATGTAAGGACATAAAATAGAGTAGAAAATTTTTATCCATCAATTAATCCAATAAAGTCTACAGAAATTAACCTAATCATTCTTATAATAAATCTTTATAATATATAATTCAAATTAGTCTGCTAAAAAAATCAGACATTAATAATTATAAAAAAAAATATTGGGGTACAGCCCTTGGGTCACTATCAACTGCAGCTTCACTGCCAAACTTGTCCAATTTTGGGGAAAACATTTTTATTTTATTTTATTTATATAAGCATTAAGCACACAACTACTTGTTAACCATTGGGTCGTTCTTCCCGTTGGACTGTGACTTCAATTTCTCTTTCATTATTTCTTTCTCTCTTTAGTTCTTGGTTTCACTCTCTCTCTTACTTTATCAATAGTTTCACTCTCTCTCTTACTTTATCAATAGTGTTTTTCAACTTCAGTTTGCTGGAAGATGAAAATCTGATCATTTCATCTCTGTTCTCAAACCCAGAATTCTTGCAGTCTTTCCAGTCTCTTCAATCTGAAACAACTTCTAGACTTTGTTTTATCAATCTAAAAAAGGAAAGGAAAAAAACCAACCCTTTTTTTTGTTAAAGCCATGCAGAATCTTGCATTGCATTTCATCATTTCTTGAGCAATCATAGTTTATATGCCTGAAGTGGGAATCAAAGATTTGAAACCGTTGTTCTGTCTCCTTTATTATCTCTGATAACCCTGATCGGTGTTTCTTCTTCTTTCTTTTGTGAAAACGGAAACCCTAAAACAAAGTAATGGACTTGGTTTCCCCGCAAAGCAATCCGAATAACTTTCCAAGCCCGATCTTAGGCTCGAACAACACGGTGACGCCTACTTCAGCCACTGCGTCGGCCACCGCCACTCCGAGTCGCTATGAGAACCAGAAGCGCAGAGATTGGAACACTTTTTGTCAATATCTGAGAAACCACAGGCCACCATTGTCGCTTTCAATGTGTAGCGGTGCTCATGTTCTGGAGTTCCTTAGGTACCTTGATCAGTTTGGGAAGACCAAGGTTCATAACCAGACATGTCCTTTCTTTGGTCTCCCCAACCCACCGGCTCCTTGCCCTTGTCCTCTTCGACAAGCATGGGGTAGTCTCGATGCTCTCATTGGTCGACTCCGAGCAGCGTATGAGGAACACGGGGGTAGACCGGAAGGGAACCCTTTTGGAGCTCGAGCTGTAAGGATTTTCTTAAGGGAAGTCAGGGATTTCCAGGCCAAAGCTAGAGGTGTTAGCTATGAGAAGAAAAGGAAGAGGCCTAAGCAGAAGGTGTCGCCGCCGCCACCCGCACAACCACTAGCTCCACCGCTGCTGCCGCCACCACCATCACTTGCTGATGCCACTGCTACAAGTAAATGATTAAACTCAACATACTCAGACTACCTTGATTATAGGAATCTGTGCTAGAACTTATCAAATTTTATGTTATGTTTGAGATTTAAATTGGGGTTACGGTTGCGGTCACTTTATCGTTGTATCTTTCTGCAATAATAATTTCACACCATGCAGCTACCGCTATTTGAATTTGTAATAGTGACAAAATGATTAGTTACTAGGAAGCAGAGGAAATTGGTTAAAAATTTTCTGGCCCCTAACCATGCCTCTTTCTATGCCCCTGACTAAAAAATAGATAAAAATTAAATCTTGTCCCATAACCCTAATTTTCATATCCTAAACCCCAAACCCAAACCTTAAATCTTAAAAAATACACATTGCTCCTAATTCTTTACACTCTAAACCTTAAATCTCAACCTTAAACCACAAACTTTAAACCTTAAACTTATTGTTTTAAAGTGGAGACACAAATGGAGGTATAAGTGGAGACACAAATGGAGGCATACTTTGGGTCAGATGATTTCTACCCGAAGGAATTGCCTATTGGGATTGAATAGTACCAAAAAGGAAAGAAAAGAAAATGATGGTATGAAAAGTGAATGACATACATCAAATTGTTATGTACTTTGGTATTCTGTGAAACTAAGCTTGTACTTGAGTTTTTCTGATTTATATTTCTAGTTTTGGCATGCTAATGGAGACTTTCTTTCCCCCTTTTTATTACAGGAAGTACTATATACTTGGAAGAAGAAGAATAGGGTCCTTATGCAATCAAATAAGCTGTCTGAAATATGGGTTTTTATTTTCTTAAGGTATTTCTCTTGTCTTCCACTTTGGCTTAATTGATAATGTTTATATGTATTGGCCAATACCAGTAGATATTAATGTAATGATGTCTGTGTTGACATTTATCTAAATCATCTATTTCTGTCATCAATCAAGCATTTCCCTCCTTTGCTTAATTAAATAGTAATATCTGTAGAATTTACCCAAATTAAGAGAGAGTTGAGTGTTTATATTGGAAGACAAGGCATTGGGGAGTGAAAATTGTCGGTTAATTAGTACAAATATAATGACAAAACTGATATATTATGCTGAAAAGGGCAAAACCTAGTTTCATCTTTTTCTTAAATTGGTGAATGGTAACATATAAAACAAAACATACACACATGCCATATAAAATATTACTAGGTATTAAGACATGCTTGATTCATGAAAATATATACAAGGATGGACTTAGAGGAGGCTGGAAATGACGGTCGTCTCCCTAAAAATTTAAAATTTTTATATAATTTAATTTTTATAATAATTTATTATGTATTTCTTATTGAAAATCTATTTTCGTCCCTCCTAATATTTTATAAGTTCATCTCCCCTAACATAAAATTATGCGTCCGTCTCTACATATACAAGTGGTTCACACATACATATATGGATGCCCCAACATGAGTTGTCAAGTACACTTCTAGCACAGAACTCGACGGTGCCTTTTCGAAAGTCTTGGGGTCATACCAAATTTTCCATTGATTTTAGTTTTATGAAGCTGGTTTGCATTTGTTTGTTTGTTTTTTCAGATTTTGTTAAAATCTGGCATTTAATATGTTTGCATTTTTTTTAATTTAGATAATGTTATTTTTTTTAATATGCCGGTGTGATGCAAGGATAGTATATGTTCAACTTTTTTAGTTTTTTTTTAAAAACGGCACACACAACATGCATTATTGGTGCTCGGACCCGAGTCCTAAGGGATGATAAACATCTAACTTTATCACCATGACACAAGAGGATGAGCAGTTGTATTATTGTTTTTTATATCCAAAGAGAAATAGCAAAGAGTTGGACCTTTCGATAAAACCAATTGGGCCAAAACAATTGGTTGCTAACATAGTTTTTAAAATATATATATATATAATTACAGAGATAATTATATTTTTAATGCAAATATCATCATTCGAATATCTCTTTTAGTGATAAATTGTCTTCCTCCCCTAATAAATTCTCAACATCATTAATAATTTTATGGTTGAAATGAACTACTTTTAATGGCTATATGTATTATGGGTTATATTTTGATACATAACTTGTGTAAAAAAAATTACACAACAGTCACATTTAAACTATAAAATCTAAAACAGAAAAATTTTAACACCCTAAAATCTAAACTTTAAATTCTAATAATAAACATTAAATTTTACACTCTACAACCTAAACTCGTAAACCATAAATCATAACATGAATCTCTAAACCCTAAATTCAAAAATATTGTGTCAAAATATTTCCATATATTATAATCTAATATATTAATTAATGATCCCAATCTATATATATGGGTAATAATAGTTGGTGCATAAGGATAATGTTCACGATTGAAAGCTTACCAAACCTATTTGTAGTGGATAAAGAACCAACCCAAGCACTAATAATAATAATTATTATTATTCTTATGATTAAAAAACACTATTGTCATTAATTACTACTCTTTTCTTAAATACTCATTAATACTCACATTAATATATAATAGTATATTCACATTAAACACACCAAGTAGTTTTAGTAAAAAAAACGAATCACTACAAGAATATAAGTTTTTAGTGACAAATTGACAATGACTGAGAATAATTTTGTCACAAATATTAACTTTTTGTGACAATTTTTTTGTGCGACACAATTATTATAAGTAATTGTGACATATTTGTATTTGATCACTGTAACAGTAGTAATTGTGACGATTGCATTTTTCACAAATAAATTCTCACTATAAGTATACAATTGTGACAAAAAGTTCATTGTCACTAAAACTTTGACACATGATAGTGACGATATGTAAAGTGGTCACTATTATTTGATATTTGTTGTTACAATGAAATTACTTGTCACTTAAAGTTTCACTTTTTGTTGTGATAAATTTTGTCACAAATAAAAAAATAAAGTAATGACAAATTAGACATTGTCACAATGATAAATTTATTTTTATAATTATAAAAATTAAAGTTATCATAAACTAGTTTGTTAAAAGCTAAAATATTTCTATAGTCTATACTATGTGTAAATTGTTGTTTTAGTCAATCTATTTTTGATCAACTTTAGTCCCTATATTTTTTAAATTTTAAAATTTTAATCCTAATCCTATTGAGACACCGACAATATGACTAAATTACAAGGACTAAAAATGATCAAATTAAAGGGAAAAAATTAAATAAGCAACTTATGTATAACAAATTAGCTAAAAAGAAATTTTACTTAACATATTTAAATACGACCATTCATGTCAGGATAAAAAATTCAAAATTTAAAAGTATAGAAATTTAAAGTGACCAAATTAAAGTACAAAGACTACTATGTGATTTTAGCATAATATATGATAAAAAAATTGAAAATTTTAACAGATATATTCCATTTTGATTAGTTTTTTCTACAGAAAAAAAATCTAAATAGTTTCTTCAACCTACGTACTTCGTATAAGAAACCATAGAAAAATTAGGTAAATTATTATTATAATAATGTGTTATAATTAATAAATATTTTTAAAATAAATAAAATTAATTTCAATTACAATTAAACTAAAATATTATTTTTCTTTCAAAATAGTATAAAATTTCTTGCCTAGCTTAGTGGATAAGTATTGCACTCTCGCCCTAAAGGTTCCAGGTTCGATCCTTCTTGAAGCCATGTATGCATTTATTTACTAAAAATTGATATTTGAATATGCTACATCATCTATAATTAAATTTTAGTGATCTAATGAAAACTTAAAAGTTTGCGGACTAAAATGTAAAAGTTCCATTAAATTTCAGGGACAACTAGTGATTATTTTAAACCCTAAATAAAATGGTTACAACTAAAAATATAATTAATTTTTAATTGTTGACAGTGACGACATATTTTAGACACTATTTAAATATGTATTTGTGATAGAATGTTTGTCACTAGTAAGAATAACATTAGTGTCTAAATTTTAGTCACTATTAATAATCATTTGTGTCAAATAGTGTGGTCATAAAAAACATAACTATTGTGACGAAATACATGAAAGTTGTCACTAATATAATAGTGACGGGATTATTAGTGACGACATGTGACGACTCAGAAAAATAGTCACTGTAAATTTCAGTGACTAAATTTAACACTTTTTGTAACTATTTTCAATGTCACTACAAATGCATTTTCTTGTAGTGAATAATGTTTATTTTAAGAAACTCGAGTTAAATTACCATCTCTATAAAATGTGTATGTATTGTCAAAGTATTAAAAATATGCATAAACATAATCACTTTTAAACTATTAAAAAACAGAAATATATATATATATATATATATATATATATATAAAAGACAACATTTGCAAAAGGCTACATTGGATTGGACACACAAAAGGCGCAATCCCCTATTAAAAGAGAGAAAGTGTCCGTACAAAAAAATCCCCGCAATCTACGGTGAACAGTGCAGCAGTTGACACGTGCGTCAACTAGGTGGTCCCTGCCAAGCCGCGTGCTCCCACGTGGACGATAGTACACCTTTGTCTGGAACGGAGCGGTGAGTTCTTGCCTCGCGTCGTGTGTTCCACTTTTCTATTGTCCGATTTCGGCCATGTGGTTTGACCTCACCCGTCGGATGATGCTGTCCGTACGACATAATTGCTGTTTCTATATTTTTTTTTATATTAAAAAATCCACTCTCGGTTTCTTTTCTTCCCTTCTTAGGGTGTCGCCTACTTTTGCTATTTAGGGAGTGAAACCTTTTACTATAATTTACTCTTAATTAATTGATTAATTTGATCTTATTATTCCTAGATTTAGAATGATGAACCCTTATTTTAAGTGACTTTAATATGAGGTACATTTTCCAAAAGTAACATAGATATTTTAAATTGAATGAATTTTATATTGTAGCTTTATTATTTTTAATAAATCTACAATTATTTTCATTAGGTAAATAAGTATGAAAAGAATCATTAAAATTATCTATTAGTGACCGACTTAGTAGTATGAGACATTAAAACTTTCAAATAAAATTAAAATTTTAATGTTATAAATAAAATAAATCAGATCGTAGAAATCACTTAATTAAGATCATGATGAATAATGGGATATTGCATAATATCATATTCCTATTTAAGATCGGGGCAAATCCAGAAAATTTTTCTTGGAGGGTCCAAAATAAAATTTTATCATTGTACTATTAAATAACCTGACTGGCAATTTTACCAATTTTGGGGGTCCAAGGTCCTTGTTTGGCACAAATATTATATATTTATATAGACTAATACATGGATATTTCGTATTTTATGAATTTTGACGTATTAAATTATCCATGTCCTGGAGCAAATGCAGCAGCCTAAGAAGAAAATGTATAAAATAATCTTACAAGGTTAAAAAGGCTTCTCACCAGTACCAAAATTTCAGCTAGAATCAGCTTTGTTTACATGACACTGTATGAAAATTGAAACTAAACTTTCATCTCAAGGTAGAAAAAGGGGCAAAAATGCAGATATCGATATGAGTACCTGCTAACTCAAGGCCGGAAGCCAATTGACGGGGTTGAGTATCGACCGGTATCAAAATTCCAACAGGAAACTATGTATGGCTTTCGATCTTCTTTGGCTCCGGATTGAATGAAAGCTGTATGTGCAGTGCTTGAAAGCAGGATGTTGGTATTTACAGAAATTAAAAAGGGGCGAATGGATTACCGGATTTGGTCGCGAATCTGCATGACCAAAGAATTTTGATCATCTACGTCGACTTTGAATCTCTTCGTCAAGGAGTCGAACCACCAGGTCTACATCCATTGGTGGTCTTTTGTCACTTAAAATGCTACAAAGTGAATGTAGTTCTTCAGAGTTGGCCTTCCTGAATAGGTCTCTGAGTAGTGTGTTAACTTCACCAGGCAAGCAATTGTTCCGAACAGCCTCTGCATTTTGTTCCCCTGCTGTTCTTTCCAAGTTCTCAACATTACTGGGGGAGCGAATATGTTGTAGAATCTGCACGTCAGGCCGTGAGTAAGGCCGAGAATTCCAATACTCCGTGCAAACTCGGTTTTGATCCATTGCCTCAATAGCCTAGATTATTTAAACCACATGAAAGGGAGTTTACTTCATGCTTTTAGAGTATAAAGCATTTACCATGAAATAAAGTTGTTAAGCCATTAAAAGACTACGAGGGGGAGAGAACAGTTAAATAAAACTAGTTGGCAAACTTTTCCGAAATCAAGTGGAGGCGAAACAACTTTTCACTTCGATATTAAATATTGCCGGTATTTCCAGATTTACATGGGATGAGATGGCTTTGTTCATCTTCCGATAACCAAGATTCTAGACACTAGTGACTAACCTCTGAAAACCAACTAGAATAGTGGCGGCGTTAGTGTAGATGGAATCATGGAACCAAATGTGAATTCACCACAGAAAGAATCGCTAACATGTTCTACTAACTGATTTACCTGAACAATTTCTGGTGAAGAAAAGCCAAACATCTCGACGCCATCAAGGCTTCCAGGAGGCTGCAACGGTGGGAGGTTAGTCCTTCCCACTCTATGATGCTTCGTTATCTCTTGATTCACTTTCTCCCTCACCATCTCCCAGCATCTGGAAGCTGAAACATGAATGAATACTTCACTGGGAAAATTCTCCACAGAAACCTGAATCCAATCAACGGTAAAGCCAAGCGCGCTTAAAAGCCTGTATACAAGTCATAAATTCTACTATCCATATCTACTATGAATTTCTTCAATATGACACCATTTTCTGGCGTATGTGGAAAGAGGTAAAAATGACTTTACTGATACGTTAGAGGTGCAAACTGTGAGAACATAGACGGTACAATAAAAATTTAAATTACCATGAACAGAGGTCCATCCCTCCCTGCATCCAGAACTTCTGAGACATAGTATGCCATATTTGTTGGATCTAGAACACTCATATACCTAACACGGCTCTTAAATCCTGCAATAATTAGAATAGGGGTAAATATAACTAACTAGCCGTACGGACATGCATCAGCCTTAATTTACTGTTAGATAATGCAATCTTAGAGTTTGTAAATAAGTTAAAGTGTATCTTTATCTTGTAACTAACAGATAGAGTTAGAGTTCAAACCTAACTAGGTCTCCTTGTAAAACTAAAAGTCCTAACCTATTTAGGATATAATCTACTGATGTAAATCGAATTTTTTTTTTCGATGGTGGAAAATTTCTCTTCGAGTGCGCTGCACTCTCCTTCCTCCTCGTCTGCTACTTCCATGGCAGATTTCTTGAACCTAAAGTTTCCTCCCCTTATAAAGATCCAAATGCATCGCCTATTACCTTATCTTCTCCATCTTCTACATCAAAACAGTTTACTAAACCTTCTTCACAGCCTCCTAAACAGCTGCAGGTCTATACTCGAAAGAAAACCAAAATCATTCCCGAAATTGTTCTGCAATCTTGCACTCGTCAAGAATTGGAATTCGGTTCAGATGCTTGTGAAAGAAGTGAAGGTAATAAATCTGTTAATATTCCTTCTCAACTTCTTGAATGTGACTATGTTCCTATTGCTAAGAGGAAAGGGGTGAGAAAATGTACTAAGTATCCTATCCAAAGATATGCTGCTTATTCTAGTTTAATGCCCTCTTTCAAAGCTTTTACAGCATGTTTGGATGGTGAGGAGATTCCGGACAGATTTGAAGATGCAGTGCAGAATCCGCAGTGGAAAATGGCTATTGAGGAGGAGATTGAAGCACTTCAAAGGAATGGGACATGGAAAATTATTGATCTACCTCCTGGTAAAAAACCTGTTGGTTGTAAATGGGTGTTCGCTATAAAGTATAATTCTGATGGGAGTGTGCAAAGGTACAAGGCGAGGTTAGTTGCCAAAGGGTTTACCCAAACCTATGGGATTGATTTTAAAGAAACCTTTGCACCTGTTGCTAAATTGAATTCAGTTAGGATTCTTTTAAGCTTGACAGTGAATTGCGAATGGAAACTACACCAACTAGATGTGAAGAATGCTTTTTTGAATGGGAACCTTGAGGAGGAGGTTTATATGCAGATTCCTCCAGGAGTAAAGGGAACAAAACAGTCTCGACAAGTTTGCAAGCTAGAGAAGTCGTTATATGGACTAAAACAGTCCCCTAGAGCCTGGTTTGAAAGATTTACAAAAGTCATCTTGAAGGATGGATTCAAACAATCTTCAGCAGATCACACCTTATTTATCAAGGTAACTTCTTCGAATAAAAGGGTTATCCTAATTGTTTATGTGGATGACATCATAGTGACAGGGGATGATGAAGTCGAGATCAGCAGATTGAAAGGTCTTTTGAGCAGGGAATTTGAAGTTAAAGATCTAGGAACTCTTCGGTATTTTCTTGGCATGGAGGTAGCAAGAAATAAAGAGGGACTGATAATTAATCAACGTAAATACGTTCTTGATTTACTCGAAGAGTCATGACTGCTGGGTTGTAAACCAGCAGATACACCAATGGATGCAGGTTTGAAGTTTGACAGGTTAAAACTTGGCCCTGAAGTTGATAAAGGGCTTTATCAGAGATTGGTTGGAAAATTGATCTACTTGTCTCTTACAAGGCCAAATATTTCATTTCTGGTGAATATTATCAGTCAACATATGACTGATCCGAGACAAGAACATATGGAGGCAGCAAAACGGATTCTAAGGTATCTGAAAGGCACACCAGGTCATGGCTTATTCTTTAAAAAAGGTCATGACAGAACCATTAGAGTATTTACTGATGCAAGCTGGGCAGGTGAGCTTACGGACAGGAGGTCTACTAGTGGGTATTGCTCCTTTGTTTGGGGTAACTTGGTGACATGGAGGAGTAAAAAGCAAATAGTTGTTTCTAGAAGCAGTGCCGAGGCAGAGTTCAGGGCATTGACTTTGGGAATTTGCAAAGGAATCTGGATTGTAAAACTACTCAAGGATTTGGGAGTGACACAAAGTGAAAGTTTTGAAGTTTTCTGTGATAATCAGTCAACTATCCAAATAGCTAAGGATCCTGTCCAACATGACAGGACTAAGCACATAGAGATTGATAGACATTTCATTGCTGAAAAACTTGCTACAAGGATACATCTTTACACTATGTACCATCAGAAGGACAAGTGGCAGATATTCTTACAAAACCTCTGCCAAAGGCTTATTTTGAAAGATTTATAACCAAATTGGGATTATACAATGTGTATATTCCAGTTTGAGGGGGAGTGTTAGATAATGCAATCTTAGAGTTTGTAAATAAGTTAAAGTGTATCTTTATCTTGTAACTAACAGATAGAGTTAGAGTTCAAACCTAACTAGGTCTCCTTGTAAAACTAAAAGTCCTAACCTATTTAGGATATAATCTACTGATGTAACGATAATTATTATTCAATGAAAACAGAACAGTAATTCTGTTTCTCTTCATTTACCCCAAATGCAACTTACCTTTAGGGAAAATGGCCTGGCTGTTACACCATAACTTCCCAGAGAGAACAACTCCGAATTTCAGAGGCTCAACATTACAGTTGATTCTACGGACTACCTTGGCAATTCGAGGGCCTTTCTGGCGAAAATTTCTGTCCAGATTATTTTGTGAGCAAGACGGCCCTCCTACATTACTTCTTGAACTGTCAACTGAATTTGAGGAGGCAATGGCTCCTATATTCTCATGTTTCTCCTTGTTAGCTTTTTCACTGCCCAACGGAAGCAGTTGCTGATGGTTGCTTTCAACAGTCACCAGATTTTTCCTGCTATTATCCATCTCTGTAGCGCCAGAGTATAAAGGACAACAAATATTCGGGTCACTAAATCCTAGCGATGCAATGCCTTTTCCCGTATGCACATCTTTCCCTTGAGAATATTGAGATGAACAACTATTCCCTTGTAACTCGGGGGAACTGGCATCTCTCTGATTCACAACTGGAGCATCAGTTAGAGGGGTAGTTATGATAGGTTCATTCTTGTATGAATATGGGCTCACTTTTTCACCAGATCGCGTTGAGGCTTCTGACTGCTTAGCGGAGGAATATTCTTTTGGTCTTTCTAAAACTGGTTTCTTTGGTTCATCATCTTCATCATCACTAAGAATAATAAAATTACCATCTACTGGAGCTGCAGGCCCTTTCACTCTATTTTCCACAGGAGTTTGGGGATCAGTCATGCTTAAATTTGAAGCAGAAAGAACCAAATCCTCTTTCTTCAACTTAAAATTTGGACCATTTGGTGGTAATGCAGCCTCTGATAGTTTATTTCTTGGCAGCAATGACATCTGATTAGATATCAGAGCTAAAATTAAGGGCTTCTCTTCCAGCATTTCTTCTCCTGGCAAATCTTTGAAGGAACTAGCCGATGGTTTTGACTGCATCTCTTTAGGTATTCCTTCCGGGGCATGTGATAATCTACCATCCATTATATTGTCTTTGGAGACGTGGGAACTCAGAGCCAGTCCAAGGTCTAGTCTTGCCCACCTATAGATTGCACTAAGTTTTCCTTCCAATGCCTCAACAAGGATATTTAATTCATTTATGTCGTAACGAAAGAGGAAAACGTTGGCACCCCTAGAACATGAGCAGAGCTGCTTTGCATGGTTCAGGCATGCATATCTATCAGGGGAACAACAGCAACCTGCTGCAGAAAGATGCAAATCAAAAAAACATATACTGCATTCTTTCTCGCTAGTAGCATCAAAATTGCTTTCCATTTTCACAGCCTGAGGGGAACTGCAAAGAAATTCCCTTGTTAGTCGTTCCATCTCAACACGTGCCTGTGGGCAAGAAAAGTAAACCGAGTCAATGAAAACCAACTCAAGGTGTTATAAGCTTTTGCATGTATATGCTAATGAGTTTACCATACAAAATATTACCATAAAGAAAAATATGACAAGACTTTAGCAAACATGGATTCCATTTCAGAATTTGAATTATTAAATAATTACTAAATATACTTAATTAATAACACTAGATCCAAATCAAGTGACAATTGGAAATATTTATACAAATTGAATTTACATATGCCCATAATGCATAATAGGGTTTTGTGTCTGTATGCACATATACAATTCAGTATGGAAGTATACATTCATGCATTTGCACACAAAATATTAGAGCTTCTTTACCTCAATTTTTTAGAGGTTTGGGAGAAACAATTCTCCAGAGTTTGGACCAATCTAAAACCACATGATAATTTTATCAAGCATTAGATGTGAACCAGAGGCTCAAATCCGATTTAAGAATCAAACCACACCAGCTATAGAGATTTAGAGCTAACTAAATAAGAATTCACAAAATCCCACCCTTAAACCAGCCCAAAGAAAAATAATGGGCATAATACTTACCTTGAGAGTTTTAGCTAAGACACCATCCTTTCCGCACACATCTTTCCATCTCAAGTTATCAGAAGTATGCTTTCTCAGTAAATTGAACTCCCAGTGAGCTTTGACTGCTTCCCTTGCTGCTCCAAGCAATAGTTTGTCATGCGAGATGGAGGTTTTCCTCCTCTGTTCGCGGTATAGCTCAATAGCAATCTGTCCATGGGGCAACCAATCAACAGGAGCTACATTTACTGCCTCCGCACAATTGAAACCAGAGTTGAACCCTGCATGATATGCTCTAGGAAAAGTAAGAACAAACTCTCCAGCATTCTGAACACATCGGTAGACCGGTACCCCTTCAGATTTTAGTATGGAAGGGGACAACTGAGTGACCTGCATGAAAGAATGACATTCAGGGCGTAATTGGTATCATCCAGAAGACATGGGGAATAGAAAAGATCTCATGATAAACTTTTAGCTCACCAGTTTGTGAAGCAGGTCAGGTTGTTCATCAAAAAGGTCAGGCAAATGCTTTCTCATAGCCTCCTCCAGTTTAGAAGCATCCTTTCCTGGGACACCATACCAAATTTTTGGAGCACCCAAATGCATGTAATTCAGTGAGTATAGGTGGTGATCTTCAACATGCTGGTTGCATCCATGTAAAACAAATGAAAAAAAAAAGGAATTAGCAATCATTGGCATAGTCAGTAGTCATCCTTTGATTGTAAAGAGCTGCCTAAAATAAAAGTGTTGCATGTATAAGTAATGGCCTTAAATGTGACTTCAAACTTGCAAGCTCAAAAGAACTATTTGTACGCCAACAATGGAAAACAAAAATTATGTCCGCAAAACTTTGCACAGTAGCGTAGGTTGCTTAAAATTTCACTCTATTTTGGCAACTAATGCATGAGCATCTTCACATAAGCACTATATTTCAACCTAGCTATGATCGCTTTAAGGCATACCAACTTCTTAACTGTTCTTATTATGCCGTATTACATGCACATGATCTATATTTGAGAACATATTGGAGTAAAAAGTCAAAAACAAAATAAACAGACATGAATTCCATTGTTCACAAGTCGGGTAATGCAAAATTATCAAAGAAAATATTGAAGTCGACGGTTCAACACATGCCAAGGGAGGAGGTTTATAGACCTAGAAGTCTTACCCAACAAAAGGAGGAAAAGCACATTCCTACATACAACCAAGGAACTAGAACACCAGAAATATCACTGCTTTCATAAGAGAGCACAGATCCAGAAAGCCTGGGAAAGTTATTTAAGTTCCAGCCTGATGTTATGTATTTTTCATCAGAGGCAAGTCGAACTTGATTTAGATTCTTAGGAAACCCACTGCCAAAAACCCCAGTTTGCAGATCAGCCCCATACAAGACCTTAAAAAGAAAAGGAACATAAGAATTAGCAACATCTGTTTGCAAGTTTGCAACTGTAACCTGTATAAAAGGAAGGAAAGAAAGAATAGGGCAGACGAAATAGGAAATTAGAGCTTGCTTGGACTAGTCATGGATTGGAAAGAAAGGTTCTGTTGATGTAAAGCTTTTTGGAAAGCAAATATTTCAGAATAAAATTGTTTGAAATGACTAAACATTTTTCTTTTGTCCACTTGAAACCCCACTGATTTTGTCAGTCAGCTTCTCATTGTGACTCTTTCAAGAAAATACAATTTGAAGCTTCAACTCCTAGCCTGCAAAAACTCATTTTCAACATTTCAAAAGGCAAAAGAGAAGTTTTATCCCAATCCCAACCATAGCTTTCTGGAGTAGGAAAGCAGCTCCAACAGCTATGTAAGACAGGAACAAAATAAATTAATCAAAGGAGTGGTGATTTTTTTTCCAAAATTTTTTTACCTCTATTTCCTCAGTTGCTTTCTCCACTATCCGCCAGTATTCACCCTCAATATTCTGAACCGAAGGCTCATGGTAATCCGGAAGAATGGTCATTTTACCTTCCATATTTACATCATTTTCCTTCCACCTAAAGTATTGGGCCTTGAAATCATCTGCATACTTCTGAAATTTATCCAGAGTAAACTCAGGGCCAGCTTCAAAACCAAACCCCTCCACTTCACAAAATCCAGCATCAGCAGACCCAGAGATACTTCCACTATCAGACCCGCAGTCTACAGCCATTCTCATGCATCTTCTCCTTTTCCTCCTCATATTGTTAGTAACTTTGGACATTTTTCTCATCGAATTACGATTCTGAAGCTTATCAACCCTCTGCACACGAGTAGCAAATCTAGAATTTTCCCACGTAATATTGTCTTTAAGAGGACAAGGAGGCTTCCAAGAAGATGGAGGAACAATGCGGCAAATTCCATATTCTACTGCTCTTGGTCGTATACTAGCTATATACTTCAAAGTATCTTCAAACTCCTGGAGAAACAATATAAAAACTAATCAAGATATTTTAATTCTCTAAAGTAGAACTCCAAGATTGTACAAGTAGCAAATGTGGCAATGCGAATTAAGATACTCAAACAATTCAAAATATTGCAAGCAACATTAAATACCTCTTCTGTTGGGTAGAACACAGGTACATCCTCAAGATTTGGCGCACATGCCTCTTCTGGACGCCATCTTGCAGTTACCTGTTTCAACATTTTCACATGTCAATGAAATAATATTTGAAGACAATGGTTAACAAAGTAAAACAGCATATCAATTATACAGTCTGGATAGTCCTTGAATTTACTAGCTGTCACTTTAAGCTGCACTATAATATAAATTAACCATTATGTAATCCTGCCAAAAACTTATCTATAAGGGACTTCTGAGTCATTACATACATATAAAATGTTGCTGCTACAGAATGATACATATAATAGTACAAGGGAAAAAATAAATGACAATAGAGGAGCTGTGCTGTCTGAGGCAAATTATGAAAGGTGAGAAAGGTGAAGGAATCGAGGAAATGGCAAAAGAAGTCGGCAATCTAACCTTTTGGCAATCATTACACTCTGGACAGCCACGGATAACACCTTTAGGAAGATTAAGTCTCAATCCTAGATTCTGCAAAATGAATGACATATATGAAACTACCGGGATGCAGCATTCTCAAAAAGGGAGAGCATACTGTTTTGCAAAAAATTCCAAAATCAGTATCATTTAAATTTAACAAAATAGGACAACATTTTCAATAAAGAAAAGAAAAAGGAAACAAAAGAAATATCTTAACGAGGAAATAGGAAACTAACTTGATCAAGCCCTCCATGATCAGCCTTGTCTTCTGAACTGTTATCATATTGACCATAGTTTATCCAAGGTCTGCGCCTCATAGACCTTGTAATCTTTGTACTTTCATCATTGACCAACTCAGTTTCCTTCTGAACTGGACTGGCATCAAAGGTACTAGCAGAGGTAGAGCAACAAATCACATTAGCACTCTCACGTATCTTCGTTTCTAGTGCCCCACTCTTTAAGGTAAACGATACACAAGACTCAAAGCCTGGTGGAACTGCTGGAATATCATCAGTCTCTTCTTTAACACAAACTCTATTAAGTTCTGTCCCCATTAGTTCTGCTACACAAGACAATGGATGACACATCAAACACTACATTGTGCATAAGTAATAGAAAACAGGGGAATATGAAGGCCTACCTTAAAAACTAAAGAATCAATTCAGCAGCCCAAACCAGGGTACCTAATTGGTCCGAACGACAGTAAAAAGAATATTTATCTGCACAGAAATATAAAAAAGCAATGAAAAAATAAATGAAAATCATAATACAAAAACTTTATTTCCATTCAAAATAAAGCCACGTACATATTCGCTTTATCTCATGCATAAATCAATCCCAAATCCTGAAATCATCCAAGAGCCGTAAGGATAAAAACTAAAAGCATGTTGCTGAGACTAACACTTCCAAGCATTATTAATCATATTTGCTTTATCTATGCATAAATCAATCCCAAATCCTACAATCATGTAACAGATTATAGCTGAAAAGCAAGTTCTGTAACTAAACCGCCAGAAGTCATTGAAGAGCCATAAGATGCATTTGATAAAACTTCTGCCCAAATTACTAATATAGCCCAAATTGTTGAATCAACAAGATAAAAGCCTTCTCATTCTCGATCGAGTTGATTCAAAACCTGAAACTGACGATGCGATTGAAGTCTAAGTGATTTCATAACCTTAAAAACCACTATCCCTTGTCTTAAAAACCATTGTGATCAAATTTCTGAATTGATTGTTTCTAGAAAGTTCATAAAAACAAGAAAATGTCACCATTGCAGACTCTTCTGGGATCGGATAAATTCATCAAACCAATTAATTATAACATTTAGGAATTTGAAATGCAGCATATTTAATTGAACATCAAATCCATTAATATTCTTTTTGGATTTTTGTTAATTCAAGCCCTAAACAAATTCATGCATTACTTTCATCTCAAATAAATCAGATAAAATAATCCTAAACACTAAAACATCATAATCATCAGGCAAAAAAGAAGCTTAAAATATGAGTTTACATCATGTTGATCCACAAATATTTCTGTAATTTGACTTCACCCAGAGCAGCTCTGAGAACTCCTTCTGACTACACCAGGAATCTTTCCAATATTGAAACCACTAAAAATTAAAATAAAATCTATAAAATGGGAAAAAAAATAAATGCTGAATCTGATTATAAACCTAACCCTAAAAAGGCTAAAAACACCCATTTGCACAACAGGAAAAAGGAAATGCACCAAATTCAACAGGGAAAACGATTACTATTTTTTAGGATTATAAAATAACAATATATATTTTCCCCTAAAATTGGTGTTTTTCAAGGTTACCCCACAAATCCGCATAAATCATAATACCTTGAGGAAAGAACAATCAGAACAAAGAACAATTCCAAGGTAGAAGGAAGATGGTAAGGGACTAATTGATAACATTCTGAAATTAACAGAATTTCATCAAAATTGAAAAAAGGTTAAAAAAAATAGTGTACCTTTTGTTTTGTTTTTTTGTTTTTTTAGTAGTAGCCTAATCAATTTGTTTTGTATTTATGTTTGTCGGAGCAATTGAATTTGAAAGCATATAGTATAGGTGGTCAATATATATAATAACACATCAAGATTGAATTAATTGTAATTAAATCGCATCGGTTCAATTAATAAAATAATATTATATTTAAAAATTAATAAAATAATATTATATATACTTAAACAAATAATATTATAAAAATAGAATTTTACCATAATATTTATTTAATTTTATTGATATATATTTAAGCATTGTCATTAAGTATTATACCTTTGCAAACAAAAAAATCTCTTTTCTAAACTCAACCAGTGATTTTTGATGAAAAAAAATAGTATTTATTTAAAAAAAACTCGAATTTAAGTATTTATGTGTATAAAATATTTGTTTTATTAAAAAATTAAAAAAATATAAACAAATATTAACATGTACTCATACCAATATATTAAAAAACCCTCTCATTTAGCTTTGTTCTGCCCAATAGGAGCAAATCTCCTTCCCCTTCCCCTAGATAGAAAATGTTTAATTTTTTTTTATAATTTTAAAATGCAAATAGCATACTAAAAAATGTTAAAATATATGGGCCATTTGTGTTATTATCTCTTTATTTTATTACTACTAGATATTACCAATTAAAATGGATCATATTTAGGGGTGTAAAGGACCTGAGTCGAGCTCGAGTAGTGCTAAGCTCGGCTCGTTAAGATTTCGAGTCGAGTTCGAGTTTGAGTAATTTCTAACGAGTCTGAGAAATCTGAGTTCGACTCGGCTTGTTTAGAACTCGAGTCGAGTTCGAGCTTGATTTGAGCCCAATCGAGTCAAGTGTTGACCGATCTTTGACTGCATTGGACTCGAGTAACTCTTTATCTGTCATGTCTCATTTAAAGTCCTATGAAGAAAAAAACTTTGATACACAAGTTGTGTAAAGTCAAGCATGTTAATTGTAGTGTTTAAGGTGTTAGTTTAGGGTTTAGAGGTTTAGGTTGTTGGGTTTAGAATTTAGGATTTAAATTTTAGGGTTTTAAGTTTAAGAATTTATATTTTAAATTATAAAAATAAAAATTGTTAGTATATTATATTTTCGAGTAACTCGTGAGTTTTTCGAGTCGGATATTAAGTAGCTTGGCTCGGCTCATCAAGAACTCGAGCCGAATTTGAGCTCGAGACAAGTTCAATCGAATCGAGCTTTGACCGAATCGAATTTCAATAGTTCACGATCTGTCTCATCTTGTTTACAACACTAATCATACCCAAAATATTATTATTTAACTTGTATTTTTAATACATTCATGTTTTTATTATCACTTTTAATATGAATTTATATGTAAGTTAATTTTGTTTTACCATTATTTCGAATTACTTAATATTTATGTTTTTTTAAATGTATTTAGGTTAACTTTTTATTTTGTATTTGTTGTTTTATTATTTTAATGTAAATAGGCTTAATACAATTTTTGTCCCATAATGTTTACATGTTTTTTCAACTTGCCTCCTATATATTTTTAAACTCTTTTACCCTTTAAAGTTTACGCCGTTATTTATATGGGTAATTGTTCTATACACAAGCGCTTGTGGAAACTTTTTTACACAAGCGCCTTAGTTTTAGGGGTTAGGGACTTCGTTTAGGGTTTAAAATTTAGGGGTATAAGTGTAGTAGTTTTGAATTTAGGGATTGTTGATAAAATTTTGGGTTTAGGGTTAAATTTTAGGGTTTATAGGTTAAAACCTAAATAATCACCCATATTACCCTAAAACTAAACCCTAACTCTAAACCCTAAATTATAACCCTAAATCCTAAATTCTAAACATGAACCCTAAATTCTAAACCTTTACACTAAAACCCATAAACTCTAAACCCTAAGCCATAACCCTAAACCCTATAATTGAGGCGCTCGTGGAAATAAAAACTTTCCACCGCCAGTGTATAGGATATTAATCCTATTTATATTACCCTAAAATACTAAAAATCTGTCGTGACCAATTTTTTTCTGATTAATATATGAAAATAATTTTGGATATTTAGAGGGATTTACTTATCCCACTTAATTCACAATAATTTTTTTATTTTAGTTTTAAATTTAAATAAATCTACGTACTTTTATAGATTGTCCTACTAAAATTTGGGTTATGAATAACTAAATCATTTTTTTATTACATCACGGTAACACTCAATGAATTTAAAATGAAAAAAAAAATTAAAAATATAATGTTAATAATTATTTTAAGGTAGCATTCACCTAATATTTTTGTGTGTATGAAGCTCTAGAACTTTAAAAAATAATCAATTAAACACTTAAACTTTATTTGCACCCAATTAATCCCTCAAACTAATATACTGAACTAATTAAGTTATTTGACCAGTTTTGACCATCAAATTTGATAATTTTTTTCTTTTGAGATATTACTGTCACATGACACACTATAGTTCTATTAGATGACATTTATATATTTTTTTAGAAAACTATCTTTTATATAGATTTTATAATTTTTAAAACCTTTAATTTTTTTAAATAAAATAAAAATTCTAAAAATAGCAAGTGAAAACATTGTAGCACGATATATTCCATTAAGTGGTGTAAAAAGAACTGTTAAATTTAACAATCAAACGTGTAAAAAAATTTAGAGACTTAATTATTATTTTTTTTAAAAAATTAAGTGTTTATGATACCATTAGCCCCTTTTTTAGCATAAAGCCAAAAATACCTCAATATTTGTCTGAAAAGTTATTTTGGTCCCTATTCTTTTTTTGGAGCAACTCAATTCTCAACGTTTCATTTGGGTCAAAATGATCTCTCTACGGATGAAAATTGTCAGTTAGCTAACGATAAATGACTTGAAATAACGGGACAAACCTATATGACATTGTACGCTGACATGACAGTATTATATAAACAAATATGTTGACTTGAAAAAGCGTTACATCAGTCAAAAATAAATTTTTCTGCTAACTTATCATTCAATCAAACGTTGAAAGGTATTTTTTTGACTTAATGCATTTTTAAGTATTACTATCCTATACACTAACGGTGGAAACTGAATCATAACCATGTTACCCTGAAAACAAAATACAATCTTTAAATTCTAAATTCAAGGTTTAGTATAATTCAAGGTTTATAAGTTAAAACCTAAATTCTAACCATATTACCCTAAAAACAAAATACAACCTTTAAATTCTAAATTCTAACCATTCTCTCTAAATTTTAAAATCTTACACCCTAAACTAAAATTTTAAACCATAAAATTAAAGTGTTTCTGAAACTTTCAATTTTCACCGCTAGTATATAATACATAATTTTTTTATACGCAGAACATCGTGTTTAAATCGTAATTTTATTCACCGTATTTTAAGATCTGCTGAACGTTATACAAGGGTTTGACTTTTTAGTTACGGGAGAAATATTTCGACTTTTGACTTTATTTTCCTGTCTAAATATATTATAATAAAAAAATCACTTCCATAAAGTATAATAATAAGTTTTGGTAAAAAAATAATAATAAGTACAAATAATGAAATAATATATCTAATAAATATAATCTCGACACGTGACGAAGAAAAAAATTGTAAATTCTTTTTCTTAATTTTATTTCCCATCCTCTATTAATTAATTTATTTCCCCCCCTAAATGTTACTCAAATTTCTGCAATTTCTTAGCTAATCTCCCTCTTGAATCGCATCGGTTTTTGTCCCTTACTCTCAAATTTGTTTGAAAAAAAAATATTGTAATCTCATTTTCTATCGTTTTCTCTCCTCCCAAACACTCTCTTGTTAACATCAAAAATCGAAAAAAAGAGAAATATTGTGTAGCTCCGTTCCTTGATGAAGATCTAGGGTGTTCTACGCTTTCTAGTTCCAAATTGAGGTTTCTCTATTCATATTTTTTATTATTTTACTAAAACAATTTTCTTAAGCTTAAATCTGTTGTTCTTTAGATTGATTTTTTGGAAGCTGATTTTCATTTGATCTGTGCGGAAAACTTTGGTTGAGCTGTGTTTTGGTTATGCAAAGAAAAGAAAATGGAGGCAGTTGTTGTTGGAGATTTAGCGTGTTTGGATGCGGAGCTATTGCATCTCCAGGAGATGTCTCCTTTGGCTCTCAAATCCTATCCTGAATTCACTCAAAAGCTTTTCGAGCAGTGGCTTTCGCTTCCCGATGCTAACAAGCTGGTATACTCTTCGTTTTCTAATTCCGGATCTTCGTTGTGTTTGATCGGAATTATTTTTTGTTTTGATACTTGAAGTGAAAATGATCGATTGTTATTGCCTTAAAATTGTACTAATTAGATCATTGCTAGGTAATTTGATGGTAAATAATTATTTATTTTATTTTTAAAAAAGTATTTCTTATGATGATTTGATGAATTTTTTTGAGCCTGTTACATGTTTCAATTAGTTCATTATGCGTATATGTATCTGAATTCCGCATTACTAAGATATTTAACTGATTAAATCAGTGCAAAAAGAATATGGTGACATCTTGTTGTTAATTTTCCAGTTGTCTTTGTTAAGTACTCTTATCCTACATTGGTTGAGTTTAGTTTGCTCTGCAAATCGATTTTAAGTTGGAGGCTTAATGATTTTAACAATATCCATTAATTGCTGTTGTCTAATCTTGAATGATTAATCATCGTTTCGTTTTTAAATATGGTATTTTGAATTTTCACTCACTAGTGTCTTTTGAAGCAGAGAATATGGATTTCGTGTTATTTATTACATATTCCTCTAAGCCTATGAGTGCACTGGTGTTTAATTCTTGTTGCTTTGCTAGGTGACATCATTGGTTAATGATGCAAAGGCGGGTAATCCCTTGAATGTTCCTGGAAATGCTTCCAGTGGAGGGTCTCCCTCAAGCCATTCTTTACCTTCCATGTTTCCTGCTGGCAGTGCTCCTCCCCTTTCACCAAGAAGTACATCTGGTTCCCCTCGTATAGCAAAACAAAGGGTTGGTCCTTCAAACTTGGGTTCTCCACTGAAAGTAGTTAGCGAACCTGTGAAAGAGTTTATACCTCAGGTTTGGATCTTTTTTAATTGACATGATATTTTTCTTTTGCCATTGCTGTCTTTGTTTTTGTTTTATGTGTTATATTTTCATTTCTATCCTGAAGTTGTAATAACTTATTGTGTTGGTAACTTGAAATTGCATCCAGTTTTACTTTAAAAATGGCCGTCCACCGCCAAATGATCTAAAAGAACAACATGTGCCTCGAATCAGTCAGTTCTTTGCCGGCCACCCAGATGGACTACGGCTGTCAGGTAAGAAACAGGTGTGCTTCACTTTAACTGATATTTCTGGTACTCATTGGATATTCATGTTTTACTTTCTAAAATTTCCAGATTTCAAACTTGTGACCAAGGAAGTCTGCAAGCTGCCTTCATTTTTCTCCACATCACTTTTCAAAAAAATTGATGTTAATGGCACTGGTTTGGTTACAAGGTAGGTTTTCTTGTTCATGGAAGTGAGCTTTTGTATCTGTATCTTAGATCCATCATATTCTTTGAAACTGTTAGGAATTTTCTTAGAAAAATATGAGAGTTTTATGTCTGGACTCCTTTTCTGTGTTGAGGTGCTCAACTATGCTGGGCCTTGTTGGAGAACGATGTGTTACAACTTTAAATTGCTAGTTTAGAATCCAGCTCCTAATCTTTTAATGTTTCTCCTTGTAGTTGCTTTTCAGCTATGATCTGGTTTAATTCATTTTAGATAGTAGCCTTTTTTTTCTAATTTTTAATTTAATCTGCTTGCAGGGAAGCATTTGTGGATTATTGGGTCGATGGAAACATGTTGACAAAGGATATAGCAACCCAAGTTTATACCATACTAAAGAAACCAGATCTCAAATACCTTGTTCAGGTTTTTATACATTTTTGACACAGCTTAAATCAACTGCAATATTGGTCAATATCTAATTGTCCTCGTTCAACTTAACTTCTTCTATACTTTTCAATCTGTCAGGAGGACTTCAAACCTTTACTCAAAGAACTATTGGCAACTCATCCAGGGTTGGAATTCTTACAGAGTACACCTGAGTTTCAGGACAGATATGGTTTGTTTTTCATCTGTTTGATTCCTTTTGACTGTTTTCTCACTGCAATTGGATATTTTGGATGTTAGGATCATTTTTACTCTTCATAAATGATGGAACCACTAATGTTTGAACTTCCAAATCCTGTAAATGCATCGTTTGCATGTTAATTTCTATGAATGATGTTGAATATGTTTCTTTGATGTAATTCTGTCCCTAATATGTTTGATAATGTATAATGCTATGTTAAAAGTTATTAATAAAATCACTATAGCATATATAAAAAAAGCAATACTGCAAATTTTTCCTTTGATTAGCAAGTGCTGAAATTTGCACATATCTGAAATAGAAATAAAAGGAGCATAGGTTTAATTTGTTGGCAATCTTTACTAAGAATGGTTGGCAATGTAGCTCTCATTTTAGTCTCTGGTTTCAATGGCTTAGCTTTCATTTTCCAAAATTCATATTTTTTAGGATGATGAATTCACACAAGAAATTCTTATAATGACACCCATTTTTTAGTTTAATGTGAAGTAATCTTATGATCATATTAGAATGACTGATTGTTGACAAATTGATGACTGTGTAGGTCAGGTTGAAATAGTAAATTGTGTATAATTGTGCGACTGAAAAGGAAATTAAAATATCTTACACCAATTGATGTATTACAGCATATTGATACTCTGTCTTACCATATTAGGGTCCCATTCTATATGTTGTTTACTACTGCTTAAACATTAACATGAACCTCTATCTGAGTTTTTCAATTGTTTGATAGTTTGGATTGTCCCTAGTGCTTCCAAATATTAATACAACTTTTGTTGCACATGGACAGCTGAAACTGTTATATACAGAATATACTACTACATAAATAGATCTGGGAGTGGCCGACTCACTCTTAGAGAGTTGAAACGTGGGAACTTGATTGATGCCATGCTACATGCTGATGAGGAAGAGGACATTAATAAAGTTTTGAGGTAAGGATTTGGCTGAATCTCCTTGAATACATAGAGTGTGAAACTGACTTTCATGTTTCTTTCAAATTCTCCAAGCTCACGTGTAGGTTTATATAATTGCATTTTGGTGCACATATCTTTTCCTCATATTTCAAAAAGATTATCATCATATGCACAGGTACTTTTCGTATGAACATTTTTATGTAATATACTGCAAGTTTTGGGAGCTGGATACAGATCACGATTTCTTGATTGACAAGGAGAACCTCATCAGATATGGTAACCACGCGCTTACCTACCGAATTGTCGATAGAATATTTTCTCAGGTTTGTCCGAGTCTGATGATATTCTTGTTCCTTGGTCCAAACCACATTCTACCTGGTCAAAGAAGTTTTTCACTTAATTGAATATTTCTGTTCCACCATTCCCTTATATTTTTTTTCTGTTTCATTGATTTGTTTATTTATTTACAAATTTTGATGTAATGCTTCCACATTATGTTAGGTTCCAAGAAAGTTTACCAGTAAGGTTGAAGGAAAGATGGGGTATGAAGATTTTGTTTACTTCATCCTTGCGGAGGAGGACAAGTCATCCGAGCCTAGTCTTGAGTATTGGTATTATTTCTGCACTTTCTCTATAGACTTAAGGGTATCATAGTGGATTTTATGCACAGAGTATGATTTTGAAAGCTCACACGCTTAGTGTTGAAGTAATTACATCTATATTTCATATGAACTCACTTGTTTGAAAAAATCTCCCCAAATTTGAAAATAACTTTTTTGCATTTCTCAGTAGCTTAGAAATATTTGCCTTAATATTTTCATGCCTTTGTTCTCTCTTATGGAATGCTCAAACATAGTTTGGCAGGACAAGGATTATTCTATTACTGGCCAGTGATTGGGACATTTAAATTTGTAGGTTCAAGTGCATAGATTTGGATGGCAATGGAGTTCTAACTCGTAATGAAATGCAATTTTTTTATGAGGAGCAGTTGCACCGAATGGAATGCATGGCACAGGAGCCTGTACTCTTTGAGGACATCTTATGTCAGTTAATTGACATGATTAAACCGGAGGTTTGCCATTTTATGATTGCTCCCTTTCCATCCCTTTGGATGCTTAATATGTTTGCTTATGGCTCTGTTGGAACGAATCATAATCCCCATACTTCTAAAGTTCCACCTGTAATTTCAAAAAGAACTGGACATCTGTTTGTCTCTTAAATTTCCTCCAGAAGCAGGTTATTCATGGCTTCTTTATAATTATATCATTTAGTGTGATTTAAGGCTCTGAGATTATACCACGAACAACTTTTTACCATATGCCGGTTTGGGTTTTAGGAGCCGAGTTTCCATTGAATGCTCTTTTCACATACACTGCTAATGATGACAGTCCATTTTACATGTTTGACCATTGAAATTTTCTTGTTTGCAGAATGAGAGCTTTATCATGCCGCGTGACCTGAAAGGCGGTAAACTTTCTGGAAATGTTTTCAATATCCTTTTCAATCTTAACAAATTCATAGCCTTTGAATCTCGTGATCCATTCCTCATTCGTCAGGTAGACGTCTCAGGACAATTTCATCCCTCTTTTTTACTTTTAAATGCAACTTTTTGATAACATTCTCATTTATGTTGGAACAAACCAGGAGCGTGAGAATCCTACATTGACAGAATGGGACCGTTTTGCGCATCGAGAATATATCAGGCTTTCAATGGAAGATGATGTTGAAGATGCCTCTAATGGAAGTGCAGAAGTTTGGGATGAATCGCTTGAGGCTCCCTTCTGAGTTGAATAGGGTAAGCCAAGCAAAGCATTTATAATCAAGCAACCCGAAACCTCATGCAAACTCGGAATAAATGTCTATTAACTTCTTCTATCCTGGGCACCAGAAAGAGAAATGTTGCCTCGAATCAACAAGGAAGCTTACATCAGGTCTCATTGGGGGAATTTAGGATGTACTGACACACCGATGACGATTTTCAGGCCTTTGCATATGCATGGTTCGATCAAACATGATGAATCGTGCAAGTGGAGCCCGAATTTATCTAAGCTCTTCCTGCATCGATGAGTTTTTGCTGGGAGGTAATGATAAATCCAGTTTTAAAACAGTTCCGAATGATATTTATTACCCTATTCACTCTCAATTTCTAAGATACAATCTTAAGTCCTAATCCTCCGTCATGTCCCGGTTCCTTCGTTTCATATTTTGAATGTTATAATTGAGCTTAGGAATTCCGGTTTGGATTCAGTTTTGGTTGTTTTCCCCTTTCCTTTTCATTTTATTTTTGGGGTTCTTTGCCAGTTAGTTGTGCGATTATGAACATAGGTTAAGCAATTGGCTTAATTAATTCATTTTTTCTGTTTGTTATTGAATAAAGATATGGGAGTTAGTATAGAAGTGCCATTCTCATATCTGAAGTTATTGAATTAAGCAATAACTTCTTTCACAAGAGTGAAAAATATTAAGAAAAATTATTCAATTCGCTATGTACGAAATTTAATTGATTGTAATTATTTCATGCACTAACGATGAAAACAAAAAATCTCCGCAAGCGCCTTGATTTAAAACTTTATATTAATTGTTTGATGAACATTATTTTATAATATAATGGGTAGAATTTTAATACACAAACAGTGTAAAAATTAAGGCGGCTTCCATTTAATTTATACTGTGTATTAAATTTTTTTCCTTTTATAATATGTCCTTTCGTTTTCTTGGATTTAATTTGTATGATATGGACCCAAAACTTTCCATCTCTTTCAAACTATTATATTATTTCCCAAATTGAGGCGGCTTCCATATTAAATTATTAATTTTGTGTTCAATTCAACTTGGTTTTGTGTAAGACGGATTGAATTCTAATTGGGCGGGCATAGTAGAAAGAAATATATATTTTTGACAAATAATAGTAAATGATGTCTATTTTGATTAGGACGTACAAAATTGGGGTGACGATAAATCAAACATCGTGTGACTGAAGACCAACCCAATATCGGGAGATATTATTAAATTAATCCATTCACGACGTCTTTGCTAAATCCTAGGCTTTTTTAATAATATCACATCAATCAATATTTGATTTTTTAATATAAAATGAATCGTAACTTATCATCATTGTCCAAAGAAGTAAAACGAAGAATAAAAAAATGTAAATACAATGCCAAAGAAGGTTCAAATTGAAAAGAAACAAAAATCAATGGTGAAATATTAAAAGTAGAGTGGAAAAAATTGAAGGATAAAAAGTAAAATAATAATTTCTTTTAGATAAGTTGTGGCGTATTATTTATCCAAGACAGCAGCAAAAGTTGCAACATACTTACAAAAAATTCACATGGAGAATTTCTATTTAGAAAAAATTTCAAGCAGTGTATAATTTGCACTAAATCATTGTAATTCAGCATTCCAATCATAAACAGTCCTCCTGATATTGGATAGATGCAGAATTAGGTGGACTTATATTTTGAGGGGAAATATTGACATAAAAGTTCGAACTTAAATTAATTTTATTTATCTTAAATTATAAATTTGCAATCAACTTCAAGTACACCTCATGTAGGACAGGGCATCATCTCTATTATTCTTTTATTTTATTTTGGGACAGACTAATTATTACTATGGCGTCTAATAATTAATATGCTTCTATATTTATTGTATATTAAAACAGTTTTAATTCCCCCCCCCCCCCCCCCTATGATTATCACCCAATAATTGTTTCATAAAGAAAAACAGTATGTATTATTATATAATTGTTCTACATTAAAAATGAGCTTTAAAAGTTTTGAAAGCAAGGATTATCCATAAGAGGAATTCATAGGCAGAAAAAAGTAGATAAACACAGGATGAAAAAAAAATTACATTAAAATAAAATAATATTTAATATAATTCGATCTATTTAATTTATTTTTCCATTTTTAAATAATAAATTTTTAATATACCAAACTTGTGACTCTTGCATGCTTATAATTACAAACTATAATTTCACCTCTTTTAAATCTCTCAAACTTAGGCTAAACACTAGCATCTATTTTATAGAATATGACTACAAAATTTTTATGGAAATAATTAAAATATTAGTGATTAAAATTTAAGTTAATCTCTAATAATAATTATTGGTTTTTGAAGGTAAATATAAGAAAGAAAAAATGTAATAAAAAAAGACTTGAAGAAGAAGTGAAGGAACAAACAGAGGAGCTACATTATGAAAAAAATATATATATTAAGAGTTAGAAAAATCAATGTTGGGGAGGGTGAGATGAATAGTTTAAAAGCAAAAGCAAACTGACCCATTACCCAGAACAGAAAGATGAATGAAAATCTATAATATTACACAAATATCAACCTTATCTTGCAACGAAAACAAATCAAGTTGAAACTTTTTTAATATTTTGATCCTTGAAGAAAGAGGGGCAGAGGGGGTTATTTTAAACTTCCTTCTTCTCTTTCTTTTTGAGGGTTTCTTTGAAAAAGAAAGTTGAAAAAAGGGGTTGGGAAAGTGAAATCATTTAAGATAAATTCTGGGTTTTGGTGGTTTTTTTTTGAGTTTGGAAGATTTAAAGATATGTTGGGGTGTGAATGTTTCTGTTGGCAAGATAAACACACTGATGATGATGAGTTCTTCCCTTTGCCTTTTTCTTTGCCTTCTCCAATCCCAGATTGGCCTTCAGGTATTTATCCTTTGATTTCCTTCACCTTTTTTCTCTTGATTTTAAGATGAATTTGTGTTTTCGATTTTCCGTTTAAAATATGTTATTATGTATATATCCGTTCATTCTTGTTGATTTTAGATATGGTAATTTTGGAGTTTGGACATAATAAAGATAATTAGTTAATTACTATATATAGTAACTCTAGATTTTTTTATGTACATCCATTTTCTCAGGTCAAGGATTTGCTACTGGAAAAATAAACCTGGGAGAATTAGAAGTGGTTAAAATCACCGAGTTTGAGAGTGTTTGGAGCTGTGATTTGTTTCGTGGTAAAGCTAAAGGTGTCACATTTTATAAACCCGTGGGGATTCCGGATGGATTTTTCTGTCTCGGTTATTACTGTCAGCCGAACGATCATCCCCTTAGAGGGTACGTTCTTGCGGCTCGTGAAAGGGTAGCTTCGATTCCAGAATATTGTTGTGACCATGGCTCGGTTTCAGGCTTTCCGGCACTAAGGAAACCTGTCAACTACTCGTTGATTTGGAGTTCAGATTCGCTTCGCAATGGTTGTGGTTTCTTCTGGCTGCCAAATGCGCCAGTCGGTTATAAAGTGATGGGAATTTTGGTTACTGATATGCCGGAGGAGCCTAGCGTGGATGAAGTTAGTTGTGTTCGAGAAGACCTTACAGAGACTTGTGAAATTAAGGATGCTATACTTTCTGCTGGTGCAGATCCATTTCAGGTTTGGAGTACAAGACCATGCAAAAGGGGAATGTTTTGCAAAGGTGTTTCGGTTGGGACATTCTTCTGCAGTACTTACTTTGTTTCAGAAGACGAGGAATTGGAGATTGCGTGCTTGAAGAATCTGGATCCGACACTACATGCGATGCCTGATTTAAACCAGATTCATGCTCTCATCAAGCACTACGGTGCAAGAGTTTTCTTTCATCCTGATGAAGACTATTTGCCCTCTTCGGTGCAATGGTTTTTCAAAAACGGCGCACTTCTATGCGAAGATGGCAAGCTTAAAGGAGAACCGATTGATTATCGGGGCTCCAACTTGCCTTGTGGAGGGAAAAATGACGGTGCATTTTGGATAGATTTGCCAGGAGATGATAGGGCAAGAAATAATGTTAAGAAAGGAAACTTGGAGAGTGCAGAGCTATATGTTCATGTAAAGCCAGCATTGGGTGGAACATTTACGGATGTTGTGATGTGGATATTTTGTCCCTTCAATGGACCGGCCAACCTTAAGATCGGGTTAATGAACATACAGATGAACAAACTCGGGCAACATGTAAGTGACTGGGAACACTTCACTCTCCGGATAAGCAACTTCACTGGGGAACTGTGGCAGGTTTACTTTTCACAGCACAGCGGTGGTGAGTGGGTTGATGCTTCCGACTTGGAATACATCGAAGGTAATAAGCCGATTGTTTACTCATCCAAACATGGACATGCTAGTTTTCCACATCCCGGGATGTACCTTCAAGGGTCAGTTAAACTCGGGATAGGGATTAGGAACGATGCTGCCCGAAGCAAGTATTTTGTGGACTCGAGCACCAGGTACCAGATTATTGCAGCAGAGTATCTTGGAGATGGAGTAGTTACAGAACCATGTTGGTTGAATTACATGAGAGAATGGGGTCCAACTATAGTATACGATTCGCGTTCGGAACTTGATAGGATAATTAATTTGCTCCCATTCTTTGTTCGATTTTCTGTGGAGAACATCTTTGATCTGTTTCCAACAGAGCTCTATGGCGAGGAGGGGCCTACAGGACCGAAGGAAAAAGATAATTGGGGAGGAGATGAAAGATGTTAATCCTACTAAGCATGTATACATTCCCTGTTTTCGAGTGTATAGTCATTACTAAACATCGATGTGGTTTGTTCAATGACCTCCAAGAGGCAGTATGTTATTAAGCACATTGCTTGTGTGTCAAGTTAGCGAAAATAGTGATCGGGTTTCTTCTTCATGAACAAAAGGATTGTGCTGCTGCTCCTTGCCCGATTTGGTTTCGAAACAGCAACACTCACATTCATGTCGCAGAGGTACTTTTGCTTCTGTGCAACACTCTCTTTTCCTATATACGAACTTTTTAAGACACGTAATAAGTAGCTTCGGATGCAACCGAACTCCTGTTCTGAAATTGTTTGTGTTTGTCAGTCCATGTCTGATTCAACATAATGTATGATTTAGATGGCTTTGCTGTATATAAAACCTTGAACAATTTATTAACGCCTGTTTTACGGTCTATGTTTAGGGTTCACGTCTTTCTAAAAATACATCTTCAGAACTTGAACTTAGATTTCCTTAAATAATTTTCTAATCTGGATAAGAGGATGTTAATGCATTTAACCACTAGAACAGGGATGATTAATTTTTAAGTAAAGATATTAATGGTTAAAAAATAATTGGTCTTATATTTAGAAAATAACCCATACTAATAATACAAATTAATAAACTTTTCTGGATTAATTTCAAAGAATTGTTAGCTAAATATAGAGGTTGTTGATGAGACTGTGAGAGGCTTGTGTCAAACACATTTATCAAGCAGAGGGAATCGAATTGTAGATGTGATTGCGAAAATAACACATCGGAAAATCTATTTGTTTCTTGCCAACGGAGGAAGTGCTCTCCGTTGCCACCGCTGATCGGCCGGGAACTGCAGTTAGTAGCATAACATCCTCCATTTTGCCGTAAAATTAAAACCAAATTTGGCAATTAAAACGGTACAAAAACGGAGGAGGGAAGTCCATGGTCGAAAAAGACATTGCAAATTGAATAAAACCAAGAATCTTCTTCTTCTAGTTCACAGTTCCTCGGGTTTTATCAGCCTTTAATTCAATAATAATAAAAAAGTTGAAATTTTCTCGAGAAATTCGAGCAATATGAAATTACCAAAACTCTCTATTCTGTTTCTGGTCCTTTTGGTTATCCAATCAAAGGCGGCATTGGAGGTTAAAGATCAATCTCCATCGAAACAAGCTTACGCGACGCTGCTTTATGGAGATGAGTTTCTTTTAGGGGTTAGGGTTTTAGGGAAATCGATCAGAGACACCGGAACAACTAAAGACATGGTCGTTTTGGTCTCCGATGGCGTCTCGGATTATGCTAAGAAGCTTCTAAAGGTAAAATTAGGCAATCCTTTTACTTTTCTGTTTGTTTCCTGAGAAAATTACTAGCCTCAAAGTTAGTTGCTTTATGTTTTTTTCTTCAAGGACAACTAGAAAATTGCACCCCTTTTTTTTTCTAAATCGATTTATGGTAAGTTATGAACACTATAATCAATGATCTGATAGTTTACCGAGAAAGATTAGGATAGTACATTAGTATATTGTGGTAAGATTTGAAATATCTTTTTACCCTGTTATCATTTTTTGTTTGTTTTGCTTTGGTGGATAATTTGACAGGCTGATGGGTGGATAGTGGAGATGATAAGTTTATTGTCAAATCCGAATCAAGTTCGGCCAAAGAGATTTTGGGGTGTTTACACCAAATTGAAAATTTTTAATATGACTAACTACGAGAAAGGTAAATCCTTTTCGATTTATTAAAAGTTCATGTTCGTTGATGATAGAAAATGTATGGTGTAGGCTAATAGCTGAAGGATGAATATAGTCAGCGTAGCTTGGAGATTACTTGCATATATTTTCTTACTAGATTGTTCATATCCTGTTTTACATGTTTTTTTTTCGGGTGAAAGCGAGAAATAAAAGATATGTTTTCTATAAGGTCCATGATATTTCTCTTTAGCTATTCTTCTTTTCTGAGTTCATTATTCTTTCTGTTTTGATATTTCTTCTGGTGAATTGCATTGTTTCACACTTGGTGTTTGCTTGTGTAGTTGTATATCTTGATGCGGATACTATAGTCGTCAAAAGCATTGAACATGTCTTTAAATGTGAGAAATTCTGTGCAAATTTGAAGCATTCCGAGAGGTTGAATTCAGGAGTCCTGGTAGTGGAACCATCTGAAGCTGTTTTCAATGACATGATGAGCAAAGTCAATACTTTGCCTTCTTATACCGGAGGAGATCAGGGTTTTCTGAATTCTTATTTCTCTAATTTCCCAAATGCCCACCTATTCGACCCTAATATACCGGAGGAGGTATTGAAATCCCGTCCTGCTCCCGAGATGGAGCGACTCTCTACTCATTACAATGCAGATGTTGGTCTTTACGTGCTTGCCAACAAGGTATTACTACGTAAATTTACATGAACATCTGTTTTTAACTTTATATCACTCTGCTGTACCTTGTCATGTTTCTAACATAACAAGAACAATGTATAGTCTCGTCAGTAAAAAACGTGTTTGAAATTTGCTTTTCATTGTTTTGAATTCCCATTTTACGCATGACGTTGAGTCGTTGACAGACTTTCTTATGGTTCTTGTTTCTGGATCATGAGGATTTGTTTCAATTCTGTTCTTTGTTTGTTTACGGACTTCCTTTTTCTCTATACCATGATGAAACTTATGCAAAAGCCAAAACAAGAGCCAAAGTTCTGGATTTTCTTATTATATTCTTATTTTCCGGTATTCGTTTTTTTTTTTGCATTATTTTTGCAGTGGATGGTAGATGAGAGTAAACTTCGTGTAATTCACTATACGCTTGGTCCCTTTAAACCTTGGGATTGGTGGACATCTTGGCTCTTAAAACCGGTTTATGTTTGGCAGGTAATATCGGACTCCTTCGGAAATGTACATGAAAAGCAATGATATATGTTCAATATAATCTGTTTGCTGGTGCTGCAGAATATTAGGGAACAGCTTGATGAATCCCTTCCTGGAACCGGAGGGGGCAAAAATCCAAACGATGAGCTTAGAGTCAAATTCCTTTTCTTCTTACCTTTCTGTGGTTTACTTTTTTGTTTCTACCGTTCTTTCCGTCAGGTTAGTGGCACCGATTACTATGCTTTCCCGAAAATTTTTCCTAGATGATTGGTCTCCTGTTCGGAATCCATATTACTTTTTTGTTGCAGACTGGGGGCTCGCTTTGCAGAACTTCATTATGCAATCAGATCAGACACCTTTACCACATAATTTGGTCGAGTGGAACCGTTGCTTACACCAGTGTTTCTTCATCTACCACCACTATCCCAAACAGTCAAGTTAGTGCACAGACGAAGGTGCCGGCGTACTTGGGTGCAATCTCGGTTTTCGTATGTTTTATGGCTGCTGTGGTGTCCCTTGGAATTTCAATTTCAATCGTGCCTCGACAAGTGATGCCATGGACTGGTTTGCTTTTGATGTACGAGTGGACATTCACAATCTTCTTTCTTATGTTCGGAGCTTTTCTTCATTTGATTTATCACTGGGGAAAAACAGCAACTCAATCGGGACCAGATGCTTCTCGCACGGATTCTTTCGATTCTGATTCTAGAAAAGGTTTATAACTTGGCACAAATGCATAAATCATGCATGATCGAGATTATTAATCTAGCATCGGTTAACCATTGTCATACATTCTTTACAGGTTTTCAACGACAGGCATCCTCTTGTGATATGGTTACTTGGTATTATGGATTGGGGATGGCTTTTTTGGCTATCGCAGCCCCATCCTTACCATATATTTTCGGGGTCACCGCTCTGTTCCCGAGGTAATTTCTACCGAGATAATCTCGTTCAATAAGGTGTCGGATTGCTGGCTTTACTTATTATTTGCTTGCAATGTATCGACGTTTGAAAAGCCTTGTTTATTGTCTTGAAGTAGTCTTACTGATTTCCATGGTCCGTGACTATTTTCGCACCAGGTCGGGGTTGATGTTTGTCGGAGGGCTTGTATTAGCGTCGTTCTTCACATATGCTTCGGATCATCTAGCAATCAGGTCATTCTTGAAAGGTCTTGAAGATCGGAACACCACTCGGTCGAGGAGTGCATGTTTCTTGTGTTGAAAGAAGGCTTCAAAATGACCATATTACTCACCAGCACTGCAATTCTCCTTCAATGCTGTGTTCTGTTTAACATTTAATCACGACAGCTTTTTGTTTAATTATATTGATGTTAAGTTAATCACAACAGTTTATTTGTAAAATATTGCAGAAAATTTTGTCAAATTAGAAATGTAATTTTGTCCAATTAGATAACTTTTTGTTACTTTGTTGCTCGATATAATACTATATCTTGTACTCAATTAGAATTACAAAAAAAGTAAATTACAATAGTGGTCATTCAGTTATGGTCAAAATTACATTTGAGTCATCCAATTATTAAAAGTTACATTTGAGTCACTCAATTATGAGTAAAGTTACATCTGAGTCACCCAATTATTAAGGGTTACATTTGGGTCACTCAATTATGTTAAGGTTACAATTAGGTCACCTCCATATTTAAAAAATATATCAATTTGTGTATTAGATTAACTAATGATTTTAAATGAAGTACTCTAGTATGAACGAGAGTATACATGTGATTTGGAAGAAAAATTGATTAAATTGATATATTTTTTAAATATGAAGGGTCACCCAAATGTAACCTTACTCATAATCGAGTGACTCAAATGTAACTTTTAATAATTGGGTGACCCAAATGTAACCTTACCCATAATTGAGTGGACTAAATGTAACTTTCAATAATTAGGTGACCCAAATGTAATCTTACCCATAATTGAGTGACCTAAATGTAACTTTTGATAATTAGGTGGCCCAAATGTAATTTTATTCATAATTGAGTGACTTCCGTTATAGTTTACCCTATAAAAAAGCACGTCAGATTTAATGATCTCAATTTGTGTGTATCAACCAATTTAAATGACTTTAATGACATACTTAATAAAATGCATTAGTGAATCGGTTCAAGTACGAAAGTAATTTAAACTCTAATTTATGAGAAATAGAAATTTTCTATTGGTGTCCATGTTTATGTCCCTCACTAAAAACTTAAGTTTAGGGTATACGATTAAAATTTAAGGTTATAATTTATTAGAGTTTAAAAAATTTAGAGTATGATGTAATTTTTAAAGTTTAGCGTTTAAAGTTTAAGATTCTAAATTTAAGCAAATTAAAATTTAATTTTTTGAATATTAAAACATAAAAAAATACTAAAAAGGAAGAAAAAATTTGTCCATTTACGAGTATTTATCTTTATAAGGACTCTAATTACAAATTTTATCGCGTGGATTACGCTGTTTTAGTTAGGCAATGTGTCGATAGATGAAATTATAGTTACGAAGACTTGTATTTCAAATTGGAATAAATATATTTTAATTTAATAATCATATGAAATCCAAAAAGAGCACATTTTGAAGTAAAATCAAATTTAATATAATTATTGTATTTTTTGAATAGAATATAATTATTGTATTTGATTTGATCCAATTAGAATAAAATAAGTGAGGATATTATCCTTAACGGAATCAATCCCGTAACCGAAATATAACTGACAAATATGCATATAAAATTAGTTGAAGCCGGTTGCATTCCAAATTAAAAGAATCTAATAATTATAAAGTGTTTAATGTATTAGTAAGGTATATTGTACTTTTAAGGAGAGAATGCGAGTTTAAATTTTAAAAACGACATTGTTGGAAGATAAAAATTGTTAGATAAACTCGGCTCACCACGTCTGTAGTTTCAGCCAATAGGCTCATCCACCTCATTTTAACCTTCAAATAATCACCCACTTTTTCTTTATATGTAGAAAAAAGATGAAGATTTACATTGGTAAAAAATGAGATGGATGGACCTTATTGGCTAGGACCACAAATAACATGGTGAGCCGGGTCCATCTAATAATTTTTCGTTGGGAGGAGCAACATCACACCTTAAACATGAACCTTAAGACCAACATACATATTACCAAAAAAAATCTAATAACTATCAAAGTTTGGCTATGTTAACTAAAATTTATCTTGTTTGAACCAATAATTAATTGATTTAGTAAGATGATATACTAGATCCCTTAAGCAATGATAGAGATACGAATCTTAACATTATGGATAAAATAAATTAAATTAAAAAAGTATTACATAAATAAATATATGCAATGCCCTATACATATTAGTCACTAATAATTTGACTATAGATTATAAAAAAATGTTATTTATGACTCTCTTCTGAATTTAGTGAGGAAGATAGTGCAACTTAAATGTTAGTTCGTTTAAGTCTTATTTCTGTATAATAAAAATATACTTTGATTTTTATTTATCACGTGCTAGACTGTTCTTCTCCCTTGAGCTGCAACAAGGTGCTTGAGTTAAATTTCAGACATTTCAAGACGGTTCCATTCGCCTCCATTCTAGATGGTTTTAATCCCAGAATTTTCGGTTTTACTTTTCTCTGAGTTTGATTAGTCAAAGACGGAATCTTTCGATTCAAAACGATAAACTTGCATTAAATACAAAAATTCCATCAATTTCATTATCTCCCGAAAATCGAATGACATGAAATCACCGAAACTGATGTTTCTGGTCCTTTCTATTATTCATTCTTATCCAATCAAAGGCTGCGCTGGGAGGTTGAAGCTCCCTCTCCGCCGAAACAAGCGTCCGTGACGCTGCTTTACGGAGATTATTACCTTCTAGGGGACACCGGAACCACCAAAGACATGGTGGCTTTGGTCTCCGACGGCGATGACCACCTTCTAGGGGTCAGGGTTTTACTAAGTTTATTGACCCTAATTTATAAGTATTTGTTTGTATTAATTTCTCTAATTACGAAATTTATCACGTGGATCACGCAATATTTTAGATAATCTATATGTAAAAACGATGAAATTACAGTTACAAGTAGGAGTGGACATTCTTTTGAGTTGAGTTAAAAATTTCGAATTAGTCGAGTTGAAGAGTTATATTTTATAATTTGAATTTTATTTAAATATTTTTTTAAATCGAGCTTATGAAATTCGAGTTGAGTTGAGTTTGAGTTTCTATTCAAATTTTATTGTAAACATTTATAATGTTGATACTAATTAGTTCCAATTTAAATGGTTTTCTACAACCACATACAATGCACATATATGTTTCTTCATAATTTTTCATATATATATATATATATATATATATATATATATATATATATCAGTTAGAATTGAGACACTCAACTTGAACTTGAAAACGGATCCACTAATTACTAAAATTTTAAAGTTTTTCAAGTTATTTAAATTCTCATTTTTAACTTAAACTTTATTTAAAAATTTCGACTCAAGACGAGTTTATAAAATTACGAGTCAAATAATTTAATTTTTTAAGTCAAATTTTGTCCATTCCTAATTACAAAGTCTTTTATTTTAAATTGGGATAAAATATTTTATTTAAAAACTATACTAAAATCCAAATAAATGAGTATATTTTAAAATAGTTGGCCAAAAAAAATACTATATTTTAAAGTAAAATCAAATTTAATATAATTGGTGTGCTTGATTTGACCGGATTAGAATAAAATAAGACGAAAAGTGTACTTAACGGAATCGATCCCTTAACTGTAAAATAAATCGCTGACATACATATTAAATCAGCGGGAAGTCTAAATTACGGCTAAAGCTCTAACTTAAATTCTTATTTAAAGTAAAATTTTTATCTAATTAATAATAATTTTATTATACAACTTAAAACATTATTCAATTAGTAAAAATTTTAATTCTAACTTAAATTCTTACTCGATTTAGCCCAAAATGTTACTCAACTGGTAAAAAATTTAAATTCGGACTTAAAAACATCATTTTTTAACCGCATGCTAATTCTTCTAATTAAATTAGTTAAATCGCCGTATTTTAACCGCACCATAGCTCTTCTCAATTAAATCAGTTGAAGCCGGTTGTATCCCAAATTAGTTAAACCCTAGCCCCCAAATTTTCCTAATTTCATATTTAGCCTTTTAAAAATTTTAATTTGACCTCTTCAAAAAAATTTAAAAATTTATATTATATTTTAAATTTTTAATAGTTTTAATTAAATCCTCTCTTAAAAAAATTCTTGATAAACCTTAATTTTATTTTAAATTTAGTTAAACTCTTATATTTTATGAAAATTTTAAATTAAACCTTTTAAAATTGTTGAAAATTTTAATTTAAGCTTCTAAATTTTTAAAAAAAATTAAATAAGGCCCCGCAAATTTAGTTGTCAAGATCCGCCGTGGTTAGATTCCCTATTTACCACGTGGTACCCTCTTCTTCTCCCCTGCGCTGGTGTTTCAGAACCCATTTCAATACTGTTCCATTTCCCCCCAATTCAAGATGGTTTTAATTTCTGCGTTCTCAGGTTTACTTTTCCACGAGTTTGTTTAGTCAAATATGGAATATTTCGATTCAAAAGGAATAAACTTGCATTAAATCCAAAAATCCCATCAATTCTAGCTGAGGAGTAAAAATTCCATGAAAAATAAACGGGTCGACTTTTCCATGGAAATGGCATGGCATCATCCAAGGTTGTTTTTTTTAGCTGCTTCCCTGTTGACGTTTCAACTTTAGCATTCTATATGTAGTATGTTCCAACTTTAGCAGCCACCCAAAATTGGAAAGAAAAAAATAATCGAATAACATGAAACTCCCAGAACTGATCTCGGTTCTGTCTCTGGTCCTTTTTATTACTATTATTAGCCAACCAAAGGCGGCGTTGGGGGCTGAACTAGCTCCCTCTCCGCCGAAACAAGCGTACGTGACGCTGCTTTACGGAGATGACTACCTTCTAGGGGTCAGGGTTTTAGGGAAATCGATAAGGGACACCGGAACAACCAAAGACATGGTGGCTTTGGTCTCCGACGGTGTCTCCGATTACGCCAAGAAGCTTCTAAAGGTAAGATGAGTCATTAGACAATCCTTTTACTTCTCTATTTGTTTACCGAAGATTACAGGCTTCAAAGTCGGGATTCAAATAACTGTTCGTAATAATTGTAATAATATTTATTATGCATGTAATCATTATAAAATATTGCGACCGAAAACATTTTTACGACCGTAATCTTTTTAACTTTTGTTTGTTTGGGCTCGGTGGATGGTTGGACAGGCTGATGGGTGGATAGTGGAGACGACAAGTTTATTGGCAAATCCGAATCAAGTTCGGGCACCCAGATATTGGGGTATTTACACCAAATTGAAGATTTTTAATATGACTAACTACAACAAAGGTGAATCTTTTTCCATTCATTTATAGCACATCTTTGTTGGTTACATTAAATTTACTGCACCTGCAAAATTTATACACCGTTAATAACCGTATGTGAAATTAAAATTATCAAGCCGGGTTAAAACTTTTAATTGTAAAAAATTCTTTAATTAAACCCAACGGATTGTACCGGTGAAAAAGCGAGTCATGTTTATCCTTAATTCATAATTGTTCATAACCGTATCCAATTTTTCAATGTTTTCTTCGGGTAAAAACGGAAACTAAAAGATATGTTTTCTTCGGGTAAAAACAGGAACTAAAAGATATGTCTTCTATAAGTTTCATGATAAGAGTTTTCCTTTTTACTTTTTTAAGCTGCATAAGACAAGTTTTTTTGAATCTTATGTTTTTAGTTTTTATAGTTAGGAATTTTGAAAGCGAAAAAGTAATTAAAGGAATATTAATATAGACGAAATCTAGTGTGGTTAAAATTTGGAGATTATATAACCTGTTTCTATGCTCCTAAAGTTCTTTTTTTTCCTCATAAACATGACGTTTTGTCAAAAAAAAAAAATTATATCGCTACAAAACGCACATCTCAAACATAAATTACATAAGGATTAGCTCTGAAGGTTAAAACGTATTGTTAATTACTTAGACAAAAAAAACTTATTTCATAAGATTTATTAACTAATGTAAATAGTTATTTATTAAATTGGGCAAAGATAATGACAATAAAATGTAAATCATAAGAAAGAAACAGAATGAACAAAAAATTTATATGGAAATCCTAGAAGAGAAAAAAAATCATGAACAGTGAATAAAAAATCACTATAATAAAAATGTACAAAAATAGTAAACAATGATTATTTAAACCCTTCATTCTAGGATAAAAATCTTATGTCCCTTTTCAGTGTCCTTACTTATGTCCCAACACTAAAAATTATTATAAAATTAAATTTCAAGTCCTAACCCTAAATTCTAAATATTAAACTCTACCCCCTATACCTTAAAAAATATACCCTACTCTAAATTTTCTAAACCCTAAACATAAATCCTAACTTAAAACCTTAAACCTTAAATCTTAAACCTAATTTTGAGCATGAGGGCATAAGTATGGGCACCGAAAAGGGGCAACTGATTTCTATCTTTCCTTTTGGATAAATTTTTTCCCCCCTTTTCAGTGCCCTACTTATGTCTCAACACTAAAAAATACTACAAAATTAAATTTCAAGCCCTAAAACTAAATTTTAAATATTAAACCCTACCCTCTATACCCTAAAAATATGCCCTACCCTAAATTCCCTAAACCTTAACCATGCATCTAAATATTATCTGTTGCATATTCAAAAAAATACAACATGCCCCCTATTATCTATTGCATATTCAAAAAATCCTATTATCTATTTACAAGCCCAAAATAATTCATCAAAAGAGTCTCACCTGAATTTTTCGAACCGGACCAAAACAGAATTCGTGCATGTAATGATCTCATACCGTTACCACCTTTTCTGTTTACCTATTCTTCTTTTTTGAATACATTATTCTTTATATGTAAATGTTTCATCTTGTGAATTGCATTGCTTGACGCTTTGAGTTCGCTAGTGCAGTTGTATATCTTGATGGGGATACTATACTAGTCAAAAGCATTGAAGAGGTCTTCAAATGTGGGAAATTCTGTGCAAATTTGAAGCATTCCGAGAGGATGAATGCCGGAGTGCTGGTAGTGGAACCATCTGAAGCTGTTTTCAACGACATGATGAGCAAAGTCGATACTTTGCCTTCTTACACCGGAGGAGATCAGGGTTTTCTGACTTCTTATTACTCTAATTTCCCAAATGCACTCCTTTTCGACCCCAACATACCCGAGGAGGCATTGAAATCCCGTCCTGCTCGCGAGATGGAGCGACTCCCTATTATATACAACGCAGATGCCGGTCTTTCCTTTATTTCCAACAAGGTATGTATTCCTACTTACATTGACATCGACATTGACATCATGTTCTAAACTTCATCTCAAGTTGTTGTACCATTGTTAGTCTTGTTTCACATGATACATTGTCATGTTTTGCATTTTCTTGCAGTGGAAGGTAGATAAGAGTGAATTCCGTGTAATTCACTATACGATTGGCCCCTTTAAACCCTGGGATTGGTGGACATCTTGGCTGATCGAACCGGTTGATGTTTGGCAGGTATTATCGAACTCCTTCAGAAAATGTACATGAAAAACGATGGTACATGTCTAATATAAACTGTTTGCCGATGCTGCAGAATATTAGGGAACGGCTTGATGAATCCCTTCCTGGAACTGGAGGGGGAAAAAATCCAAATGATGAGCTTAGAGTCCAATTCCTTTTCGTCTTGCCTTTCTTTGCTTTGCTTCTTTGTTTCTATCGTTCGTTCCGTGAGGTTAGTGTCGCCGATTATCATGCTTTCCTGAAATTCATGGCTAGATGTTCGTTTTCCTGTTCGAAACTATATTACTTTTTTGTTGCAGAACGGGGACTTGCTTTGCAGAACTTCATTATGCAATCAGATCAGACACCTTTACCACATACTTATGTCGTGTGTAACCCTTGCCTACACCAGTGTTTCTTCCTCTACTACCAGTAACCCAAATAGTCAAGTTAGTGCACAGACAATGGGGCCGGCGTGCTTGGGTGCGATTTCGGTTTTTGTATGTCTTATGTCTGCTGTGGTGTCCCTTGGAATTTCGATTTCAATCGTGCCTCGACAAGTGATGCCATGGACCGGTTTGCTGTTGACGTATGAGTGGACATTCACAATCTTCTTTCTTTTGTTCGGATCTTTTCTTCATTTAATTTATCATTGGGGAAAAGCAACAGCTCAATCGGGACCGGTTGCTTCTCGTACGGATTCTTTCGATTCTGAATCTAGAAAAGGTTTGTTTACTTGGCCCCAATGCATACATTGTGCACGGTCATGAATACTAATCTAGCATCGGTTGACACCTTACGTATATTCCTTACAGGCTACCAACGACGAGCATCGTCCTGTGATATTGTCACATGGTATTATGGGTTGGGAATGGCTGTTTTGGCTGTTGCAGTCCCATCCGTACCATGTATTTTCGGGATCACTGCTCTGTTATGGAGGTAATTTCTACTGAGACAAGCTTGTTTTCTCCCGTATTTTACAAACAAAACAATTTTCGAGCCCGGTTGGACATCCACATTGGACGACAATAAGTTTATTTTTTATTTGCTTGCAAAGTATCGACAGTAATTTTCCCGGTCCGTGACTTTTTCCGCTGCAGGTTGGTTCTGATGGTTGCTGGAGGGCTTATATTGGCGTCGTTCATGACATATGCATCGGACCGTCTAGCAGCGAGGTCATTCTTGAAAGGTCTTGAACACCGGAACACCACTCGGTCCAGGGCTGCATGTTTCTTGTGTTGAAAGAAAGGTTTCAAAATGGCCATATTACTTACCAGCACTGCAATCTCCCTTCAAATTTGTCTTCTGTTTTAATATTTAGGATAAATTGTACAAAATATCAGTGAACTTTAGTGCTTGTATTGATTTTATGGCATTTAAATTTCAATTGTATGTGACATGTTCATATATTATTTTTTATAATAAATTAATATTTAGGGAAAACTATACTTTTAGTACCCAATTATGCTCGCATTACTATTTTAATACCCAACTATTATTAGTAAAATAGTACTTAACGTTGCATTTTCCAAAACCCAACAAATTGTTCAAATGGAAGAAGAAAAATAAAAAATTTATAATTTTAATCCAAAAATTAAAACAATATTTTAATTTATAGAATTTTAGTCTAAATTGATAGATTGCACAAGTTTTTAGACTAAAACTGTTATCAATCCAAGCCACATCACCATTTCTGTTAACTTTAAACGACTGAGGTACCAATACAAAATAAAAACGTAACGTTAGTTATCATATTGTCAAAAATAATAATTGAAGTACTAAAACAATAACGCGAACATAATTAGAGTACTAAATATATAATTTTTCTTATAATTTATCAGTGTCTAATATAAACATTTAACAGTTGATTACAGTATATGGGTAAAAATCTCCTGTCCCCTAACCATAACCCTAATTTTTATATCCTAAACTCTAAAAAATACACCCTACCCTTAATTCCCTACACTCTGACCCTAAGCCCCAACTTTAAACGTCAAACCTTAAACCCTAACCCACTATTTTAAAGTAGAGGCACAAATGGGAGCATATTTAGGGGACAGATGATTTCCATTCACAGTAAATTACGTCAAATTGGAAATGTTATTTTTTTCATTCGACTTGCTCTATTAATACTCAGTTTAAGATATAATACCATTCACATGGGATGTTATAAATGACACATGCAATTGATTTCTAAATGATGAATGCAAAAGTTAATTTTGGAAAAATATATATGAATGAGCACTTTTGATGAAATAATATCATTTTTAACGTCCACACATATAAAAAGCACTTTTGACAAAAGTGTGATTTCAATTTCATTGTAAGAAAACACCTTACATGTTAAAGGTTACAATTTTTTTTTAAGTGTGATTTCATTAAGTAAGAAAACACCTTACTTGTTAGCATATGCCTCACTAAAAATCTTTTTAACATAAATGGAAGAAAATAGTACATATAGAAATGAAACTACATTCAATTGATAAATTATGGAGGGAACATCACAGTTTAATATTATTTTTATTCGTGTGGGGTGGTGGGCTCGTTCGAAATGACTGAAATTGAAAATTTTAATTTCTAATTTTGTCATGAACTTGAAACCATGGTGCCTACCAAGAGGCTCTAAAGACTCGAAAATAAAAAACGATTGGATCCCTCCTCCGATGGGCGTGCTCAAATTTAACACGGACAATACTATTTAAAGATCATTTGAACCTACAGAAATTGAGAGAATTTTAACGGATTATAATGGTAAGGTCATCATGAGTTTCTCAACGTCAATCAGATGCACGATTCTCATTTTGGTTGAGTTGCTAGCAATTAAAGAATCACTCCTTACTTTTATCGGTTCTCAGTGGGTGGGGAAAGCGAGCTTGGAGGTAAATCGGATTGCATCAACGATGTCTCCTGATTGCGTGATATCTCATCGTGCCCTCAATCCTGTAAAGATATTGTTCGGTAATGTTGTCAATTGCGCAGAACCTAGACTAGAAGTTGCCTTTGAATGATAGAAATAGAAACAAGTTGGTTGATAGCCTTACAAAAGCATGAATTGGTAGGAGATTGGTTGGTTAATCTGTGGTTTTAGTATGGTTCGAGTTTGAATAGACTGTAATTTTCGACACTGACATGACACCGTTTTTTTCTCCAATATAAAATTAGAGAAATTTTTTTAATGAAGCTCATGACTTTGTCTTTGAATAATCTTGATATCCAATAAAATCACAATCATCAACCTTTTAAAAAATTCAATATATTAGATTTATTTTATGTTCATTACAAAATTAAATAAAAATTGTTATAGGGATGTGAATCTTCTAGAATATTAATGGGATGTAGTTGAACTAATCCACCATTAATTGTTATAATTATAAATAAAAAAAGTTATGGTTGTATTGATTAACTTTAGCCTCCAAATCTTGGACGAGTCATTAACGAATATAAAATTGTTAATTGATGGGTGATTAATTATTTTCTTAACTTAATTTTCCCTTTTTTCAGTCATGTGTCACTTCAATTAATTAAAACACGTGGCAGCTAAACTTAGCTTTACTTATGAAATGAAGTGTAGTTTTAGATGAATCATCATCCTTATCCTAAAGTTAAAGCTCCCTACAACTACTCTAATTAATAGGGGTGTTCATGGTTAATCGTTGATTAAGCATTAAGAAAGAGCCCTTAATTTCTATGTACTTTTAGATACATTTTTTTATGTATTTCCCCTCTAATTGCACTAAAAACATATAACTTTTATACTAAGAACATAACTTATAGGTTAACCGTTATAATATTTTGGTTAAACGCGAACACCCCTACTAATTAGTATATTTGCCAAACCTAATTATAACATATGGAAGTTATTTGTCCCTTCTCGGTGCTCTACTTATGTCCTCACGCTTAAAATTAGGTTTATGCTTTTAGATTAGGGTTTAGGAAAATTAAAGTATAATATATTTTAGGGTATAAAGTATATGGTTTATGATTTAGAATTTAGGGATATGGCTTAAAATTTAATTTTGTAGTGTTTTTTAGTGTTGTGGAATAAGTAAAGGCACCGAAAAGAGGCAGATAATTTTTATCCAATTATAACCCAGTTTTTTGTCATTTTTTAAGAAAAACATGTTTATGTTTCAAGGTTTTTTTTTTTGTTGATATAAGTGGTATGAAAAACTTAGATTTTAACTGACAAGGGTTTGGTGCATTGGTAAGGCACATTGCACTCCCAAGGAAAGGACATGAGTTTGAACCTTGAAGACGACATTGTTGGAAGGGGCAGCCATGCACCCCGAACATGGATTGTAAGATGGACATGCATATAATAAAAAAAAAACTTAGATTTTAAATTTAGAAATAATATTATTGCAAGGAATAATTATATATTTTAAACATAAATCTTAAAATAGATATGAAAAAATAAAAAAATATATATTTTAAAATGCAACAATAAATGATCGTATCCAGGTCTACGTAAATGTATATAAAACAATAAATTATACGGAAGTATAATACTTGGATTACAGCATGGATATTTGACATATGAACCTAAAAGGCACAGATTATCCGAACTCATGGATACGGAATTCGAGAATAGAAATCCTTTGTCTACCTTTTGCGTCACTACTTATATTTATAATTTAGAATTATAGTTCTAGGGTATTAGATATTAGGGGCGAATGCATGTGGCCCTTCAAGGAGCACATGCATTTCTATAGTTAGAAATTAAGTTTAATTTAATATTAATTTATTTTCTCTTATTTTTAAAATTTAATGTGTAAAGGTAAAATAATATTTGCATGTCCATTTGAGAAAAAAAAAAGTTATTTTAAATTTCATTCTTGAATTTTTTATATCCGTCACTCTTAGATGTATAATGTATTTTTATGGTTTAGAGTTTAGGGTTTAGAATTTAAGGTTAGAGGTTAGTAGGGTTGTAAATGAACCGAACGTTTATATGTCCGTGTATGTATGTTCATTTTTTTTTATTTATTAAACGAATAAACATGAACACAATTTCTTGTTTGTTTAATTAAATGAACGAACACGAACATATAGCTCATTTGTTCATTTACGTTCGTGAACGTTTAGTAATCTGTTCATTTAAATTTATTCACATTTGTCGATTTGTTTATTATTTTTCATAACAAAAATATTATATTTAAAAAAAATAAATTTATTAACATTTGTTAGTTCGTTTATGTTTGATTAAATTTATTCACATATGTCCGTATATGTTTGTTCGTTTGTGTTCGTTTACGTTCGTTTATTATTTTAACGAATAGACATGAACGAACACAAACAAGTTACATTCCTCAACAAACGAACATGAACAAAAAATTTTGTACGTTTAGTTGTTCGTGTTCATTCGATTGTCAATGGCGAAACACAAGCATGGCTAGTGGGGTCCATGGCCCCCCCTAAAATTTGAAAATTGTCAAATAATCCTTAAATTTTAAATAATTTTTATTTAGCCCCCTTAAAATTTTTAAAAATTCATATTAAACTTCAAAATTAAAATATTTTTAGTTAAATCTCCTATCATAATTTTTAAAAGTTCTTATTAAATCACTCAAAATTATTAGAAAATTTAGTCAAAACCCTAAATTTTTAATTTTTTTTAAAAAATTTAAGTTTGGCCCCCTCAAATACTTACTTCAAGTTCCGCCACTGTCGATTGTTCGGTTAAAATTAAACGAATGAACATGAACATACCCTCGTTCAGTTTGTTTACCTGCCTAGAATTTAGAATTTAATTTTATAATATTGGGGCGTAGAAAATAATACAAAAAAGGGACAAAAGAGTTTTGTTCGGAATCCGAATCAAATAAATAGTTGGTCTTCAATCAGAATTTGAGTAATGTTAAAAAGACTTTGAAAGCTTCCATATATTTTATCTCAATTTTCTCATCTGTTTATATTGTAAGTTATTTTTCCTATAAATAACGACAGAATATATGTATCCTTAAAACTGCAGATTTTAATGAAAAAGTAATCAAATCCATAATATATTTTTTTAGAATGGTACTGATTAAAATTTAAAAACTAGAAAGAACAATTAAAAAGTAATTAATGTCTTCACAATTCACAAAGTTTTTCTCTTACATATGTTGGAGCAACCTATAATTTAAAAAAAAAAATCGGTTCTTTAAAACAGCCTTGGAATCTTACATGAAGCTAAGATTCCACAGTTTATTATTATCCTCAATTTTCTCAGCAGCCAAACATGATAAAACCAAAAAGAAAAAAAGGATGTAAAGCCAAGAATTAGACTTGCCTAGGAGGTTAATATTCCCTCGAAGTCGTCATCTTCTTATTCTTCATATTAATTTGCAGCAATTATTGTTATAGGCCACGAATGAATTAATGCAAATTTACATCCTTTGTTGAACTCCAGAACTTGGCCTCGAAACGATCTTCTTCCTCTCGATTTTCCGAGAAAATCCATAGTCAGCATCTCCTTCTCCTTGATCCAAACACCCCACCCAAAAAGATAAAAACAATTGCGAAGAAGATGTCAAACTCAGAAGCTAATTAAAGAAGAGGGTGAGAATTCAAGAGTGAAAGATGATTCGCGTGTGTGTGTGTATATATATTATACTATAAAACGAGGAGGCATTTTTTTATGTAAAACCAAATTGGTGTTATGAAATTTTATCATTTTATATGTACAATTTATATTTCTTTTATTTAATTGTTATATATTGTGAAATCCAACCGGCGATATTAGTGGAAAAATAGGTGATGTTCGTACCAGGAGAGATGATGGAATTTTTCTACACTATTTATGTCACACGCTCAAAATTAGGTTTTGAGTTTAAGGTTTTATGGTAGGGTTTAGTGAATTTAGAATATGGTGTATTTTTTAAGTATAGAGTGTAAGGTAGTGTTGGATTTAAAATTTAGGGTTAAGACTTGAAATTTAATTTTATAATATTTTTTAGTGTTGGTGCATAAATAGAGACACCGAAAAAGGCAGAGCATGATTCTCATGCAAGTATAGAATATTTATCTTTTTAATAATCACATCAAAACTCGCAACATAAGTGGTGTTAATAGTTAATCCAACTCAATTAATTTTTCGATTAAAGTTTTAAAAATCATGATTCTCATACAAGTAGACATGGGTCCCTACAAGATCATGGTTTCCACCAAATGAGATTTTCCTTCACACCTAACTTTTTACATAAAAATTATTATTATTATTATTATTATTATTATTTAAACACTACTTTCTCGCACAACATGGCATAATAGAAGTCACAAAAGGACTATTATAACTAAAATAATATTTTCATTAAAAAGTAAAATTAGATGTGGGCGATTGTTATTCTAATATTTTAATTAAAAACAGAAGATGACAGATTGAGTGGGGCAGACGAAGAAAATTAAATATATATAGTGACAGCCACCGGAAAGAGTGTGATGGAGTCAAAATGTTTTATAGTGTTTAGCTTTTTCTTAATTTTATGTTGCAATCTGATTGTTTTAATTAATGGGCGAATCATTGATTATGGATGATTATGGGTTGGGTCGAGTTTTAGACCAGCCCAAAGATTTAACACTTCAGCTCGAATTTGACTCGACATTTGATGATATTTTACTCAACTTAAATTTTAAAATAAAAATTTTAATTCGATTCGACATAAAAAAGTTATATTTTTATTTTATCGGATAAAATATGGAATAAATTCGAAAAATACATGTAGAGATAGGACATTATGATAATTATTTCACTTTTATTAGACAAAATAAATAAATAATTGAAAAATATATATAAAGAGATAAATATTATAGTAATTATCCTAAATATATAGAATAAAATCAAATTATTATTTCAGTCCGAGTATAGTATTTTTTACCCTAAACTCAAACTAAATTTTATCCTCAAAAAATCTGAAACGATTTTAAATTTAATTTTTTAGAAAAAGAAAAAATCAAACAATGTCATGTCGGATTGAAACTCGTCGAGTTTGTGTCAAATAAACATCCCTAGTAGACGTAAATCATTAAATGATCCTAGATCTTGCAAGTACATTTTCTTTTCACAATTGACATCCAAATCTATTTTGTAGCAATATTACATAGCAAACTTCCAAAGAGGGTATGCGTATGAAAAAGTTGCTTCGTGTTTAATGGTTGATTTGGTATTTAAGGCCATACAGGACTATGAAAGATGGCAACTCTTGCAAGACCCAGGGTTTATTTTACCTATTACACCTCTAATTTTCAATTTATTCAAATCCCCCTCTTATTTTATGGTTAATCATATATTGTCCTCCGATCTTGATTCCTAATTCCGTCCTTGACAATCATACACCTCTAATTTTGTGTTGTGAAATGCAACACAAAACGAATCTCCATCCCTACGTTCTACTGCCCGTCTCTTGATGCTTTGATTGACCCTGCTACGGAATTGACTGACGATGACCACCTGACAGCGTATCAAAGATTGGGTTGAGATATGAAAAAGAATGTGAAGATTTGTAAATTTTAATTTATAAAAAATTATTATGTGAAAAATAAAAATGATGTGAGTTTATTTAATTGATAGGACTATAGCTGAGATTGTGAGAATGATTCATGGAATACTTTCTTCTAATTTTATTTTGAAATATGATTAATTACATGTCGAGCATTTGAAACTTTTAATAATTATTTAAAAGTCATTAAATAATTAACGGTGTTCATTGATGTGCCTTAACGCAAATTGATATAGTAGATATTTGAGGGTGACTATATGAATCCGAAACAAATAATAGTTTACCGTATAAATCTGTTATATTCGAACACGTAAAATTTGAATTGGATATTCATAAATATGTGAATCTATAATCTAACTTACCATCTCTATTCATAACCCTTTAAGTCCCTAAATCAAAAATTAAATAACCCTTAAACACCCAAAAACGTATGTCCTCTCAAATATTCATAACATGATATTCTCTTTAAGACAATAAATAAATAATGTGAGGATTTAACACTTAAGTCATCAAACTTATCTCGTACATTATAATCGAAAATATATGATGATCGTTCAATAGACCCTCATAAATACATAAAAATATCGGTTTGTAAATAATAAAGCCATCTAATTAACTTAATTATAGTTGTTTTATTGACTATCTGAAAAATCTATTGAAAGGACACATGCCGAAGCATCATTAATAACTTTAAACAATCATTAATAAAAAATCAGAAACATAACTATTACCATTATTCAATGCATTAATTACTTCAAGTCAAGATGCACAGATTTATTAATTATATGATTATAGGCCAAATTTTTTACTCAAGATAAGGTTTCTACTCTTCTAATTTTAATCCTAATCTAACTTAAAAGGAAGAAAAAGAGAAAGATTATACAGTAAGAAGAAGAGTGTTTTTAGTGAGTCCAAAATTCACGACCTAAGAGAATATGAGGGAACATAAACTTAAATCTTAAAAGTGTGATTTTTAATTGTTTATTTAAAGACTTTTATTACAGATATGAAGTATAAAAAAAATAAAAGATTGTTATCTTATGCACTTCCACAAACGTCTTAGTTTTAGGGTGTTAGTTTAAGGTGTAAGAGTTTAGAATTTAGGGATAGTAGTTAAAATTTAGAGTTTAGAGTTATAATTCAAGGTTTATAAATTAAAACTTAAATCGTAACCATATTACCCTAAAAACTAAACCTCAACTTATAAATCCTAAATTCTAAACACTATCCATAAATTATAAACCCCTACACCTAAACCACTAAACCATACACCCTAAACTAATACCTTAAACCCTAAAATTAAGGCGGTTGTGGAAACTAAAGGTTTTAACCGCCACTGCATTGAATATAAATAAAAAATATAATATTACTAATAAGTTAAGGTTTTAATTAAGGGTAAGTATTCCATGCACAAGCGCTTGTGGAAACTTTATTTATACAAACGTCTTAATTTTAGGGTTCAAGGGTTTAAGTTCAGTAGTTTTGAATTTAAGGGCTATTGATATAATTGTGAGTTTATGATTTATATGTTAAAACTTAAATCTCTAACTATATTACCCTAGAACAAAAATCTTAACTATAAACCTTAAACTTTAACCATGAATTATAAATTTTAAATTATTACACTAAAACTCCAAACCTCTAAATCTTAAACTAAAATTCTAAACCTTAAAATTAAATCGCGTAGGAGAAAAAATTTTGAACACCTTAGAATTGAGATAATAATCCTTTAATTATTAGTACAAATGGATACAAATAAAAGATATAGATGTTTATCATTGATTCATTTCGTATTTTGTAGGAGTTAATTGTCTTTACGTGTAGGACATTTTATCTAATTTATTAAAAAATGGGGAAAATAATATTTAAGAGTTGGCCTTTAGCCTCCAATCATTTCCTCTTCTTTTAGGCCTTCGGATTTACAAAAACCTCGAATCTTCACAGCCACATCCAGCCGCAGCGGATCTCCCTACCTACCGCCGTGCGCCGCCGCCACTGGTGCTTCCTTATCCTTGTCTTTGTTTTCCTCTCATCTTCTTGCTCTTCAAATCCTTGTGATTATAACTCCCAACATCCCAGTTTGGTATTTTCTTCGGAGAATTATGCAATTTTAGGGTTTTAAAATGTTCTTGTCAAGGTTCTTTTTCTCACTTTCATTTTCTTGAAAGCTTCTGGTTAACCCTAATTAATACTTTGTTTGTTTTCAGGAGAATAACATTTTATGCGCTCATCCCTAAAATTGCTGGTTTCTTTCCCCCCTATAAATGAGCCATTGAGATCTGAAAAGAAAAAATATATTGTTTATAGTGTCCATGTAAAAGAAACAAAGAAAGAAGTTCCATAGGTTCTTCTTCCTCTTCTTTAGTTTAGTTAGATTTAGAATTACATTAAAGAAATAGATAAATGATTTTTGCGAGGATGAGAAATTATCTGGGAACTGAAATTATTTTCAGCTTTATTTGGTATTAAATCAATCCGCTTGTTGTATCTTTATTATTCTATACTTGTTAGGATTGGTTACCTTTATTACTTTCATGTGTTGAGTTCTGCTTCTCAATGTTGCATATAGTATCAATGTTTGGGAACATTGGGTTATATTATATTGGTTTTGTAGACTCATTGGTTCACTTGTTTTCTCTGTCAGTGCATGATTAAGTTGGCTATTTAAATTTTCTTAGTATGCTGCAAAATGACTCACTTGCGAGAAGAAACTTGTAATGCGATTTTAGTTCTTATGGGTGTTTTGATCTATGTTCTTGTAGTGTGACTTACATCCTTCAATTCTATCCAAGTCAAATTAGTGGATCATGAGTGAAAGGTTAGTAGTGCAAAAACTAGTTCCGGTCATTTTGTTTAACCTTTAAACTTTATATGGTTTCTTTTTGAAGAGAAAACAATTCACTCCTTATTTTGAATTTAACGGAACACTTCCTCTAATAAAAACTATTCTAAATACAAAACTCTAAACATATAAATGGATCCAAAGCACTGAAAACAATATATCTTGTGTTTTGTTACCTTGTTGTTTGCTAATGAGGGCTCATGTGTTGCAGCAACACAATTGTGGAAGGTGAGGATTTAATTACCCTTCCTGCATCTAGTAATTCTGTGTCTGGAAGTGAGAGTGGTGAACTTCGGGATGTCAATGATGGACCCCATCAAGTAGATTCTCAACATAATAATGTTGAGGCTGAAGATGGTGAAGTGAAAGCTGAGATCCTGGAGCTGAATGAAGGGGAAACTGTAAACCCTCAGAACCTTTTAATTATGGAAGCAAAGGTAGGCACCAGTCTTGCTGGCAATTCATCTGATATGGAAATAAGCGATGAAGAAACGCAAACTCTTAGAGTTGAAAAGAAATTGGACGTCTCTTCAGTGTCTACCAAAAAGCGGTGTCTTGGTGTCCAAAATGGAAGTCCCATCCAGAACCACACAATGGATGGTATTTGTATCCTACTTCTCAGTTGTTACCGTAGTTTTCTTTCTTATGTATTTGCTGACTCTAGCATAAGAGCTTTGCTTCTGCAACTGTATGTTTCATAAGCTCAATTCCATATGACAGAAGTAAATATTTCTCTAGAGCCTATGGTATGGTTGTTTTTGTTTTCCATAATTCAATGTGCTAGCTATATCTGGTGTTAAGAGACCCAGGATGACATTTGATGGCCAGCAACCTTCTATTCGTATTGTGTATAATTTCTTAACAAGGTTAGGACTGGAGACTAATTCTGGAAATCAATGAATGAAAATTATGTTTTTATTCCTTTTATTGAAATTTTGTTTAATTGACCAAAGTGGGACTTGTTAAGATAAACACTAATTTACATTCTTTTTAGTTATATTCCTTATTGCTATCTCCCTCTTACTTTTTTCCAGAGCTAGTAAACAGAAGCTCGAGGAACTTTTACAGAAGTGGTCAGAGTGGCAAGCTGAACATGTTTCATCATTGCAAGTATGTCTGGTTAAATTTTTGGTTTCCAGTATTCTACCGCCATTCATCACTAAGTAAATCCTTTTTCAAATTTGAACTGAGGGTAGAGCATTGATTTACCTTTCTTTATCTTGCTTGGTTTGTAATGCCCCATCAACAGATTGTATATTGTTTTCCCCTTGAGGATTTCACGTCCTTCTATGCTTGAGAATCTAATGAAAATTACTGTTTTAGAGTACCTGCAGTTTAGATTGAATTAGGGATCGTTATGAACTTGTGGAGTTCATTCGGAGCATCTAGTCCTTCTAAGAGTGTTCTTTTGTAAGATAGAATTTTGAATTTATTCATAAATGGTAACTTTCAAAGAGATGTTATTTCTGAACTTGTGTCTCCTACTGAAATCTGTGTTATAGATGGATGGGTGCATGCATATTTTGTATGATTGTGTCTGTGTTTTAATGTGTGTATGGATGAGTGTGTTGATGGTGTATGTGTAAGTGCAAGTGAACATGCATGTGCATATGCAGATGGATCAATGTATGCACATGTGGGTGCATAAGCACAGATGTGTATGCATCTGTCCTTGTATTGTTATGTATTGCAGTTTTTCTTATCCTTCTGAATGTAATTCAATCCGGTCAGGAAAATGAACCTACAGAATCAGGAGAAGAGACATACTTTCCTGCTCTACGTGTCGGTGCAGAGAAGCCCTCTTCTGTGGTAAGCTTGTCTCTAGTCCCCTAGGCATTCATGTTTTGAACTGATGCATGTATTTTGATCTTTGTAGATGGAATAGTTTTTAGTAGAGGTATAGTTTTGCACCTTTTAAAATTATTTTTTCAAGTAATGTCACTAGCGATCTGTTATATCATGTAATAGTTTGTTCATCATCAGAATTTTGAATCGTGAGTGAATTTCTTTTTCGCTTGAAAAGGTGGTGGTTCAATTATTTACTCTCTAAATGGATTCGACATTGCAACCCTTACCATTCCTCCCTTAATAATTGTAAATTTTATGCAGGTTAAAGTTTCTCAAGGTCTGCATTTTCTGTTGTAAAAGGGCTCATGGTGCAGTAGAGTTTACTGTATTTTCTCAATATTTTAGTCTGATTTTTGTTATTGGATTTGTAGTCATTCTGGATTGACAACCAAACAAGGAATCCACATGATGTGGAGTTCATCCCATTGGACAGTAACATTGTGCCGCTTTACGATCGTGGGTTTGCAATGGGTTTGACTTCAGCAGACGCTTCAAGTAATTTGGAAGGGTAAATATTGTCTTTGATTTTTTAAATATTGTTTTCCATGCAAATGGATACTGACGTGCAAATTTGTTATAAGCCTTAAGGGCCTATTTTTTGTGCTTTGCACAACCCACCAAAAAAAGATGAGAATAATAATGTGGACAAGTAGCAGTGGTAGATTGATTGTTAAATCGGTTAATGTGACTGTCCCCAGTCAGAATTATAAAAATCAAAATATATATCATAGCAAGGAGATCTTTTCTTGCCATTCAATTCTTTTACATTCGAGAAAAGTCTCCTAGTTTGGTAGATATAACTATAAGCATGGCTCTCCTATGTCCATGTCTGCGCTTCCACCCTTCCAACCTTAAATGTTCAATTTCTCTTACCTATCTGTGTTGCATGTTGCAGAGGCCTGGAGATAAAAGATGAGGCTTCCCGTTGTTTCAACTGTGGTTCTTATAGTCATTCACTGAAGCAATGCCCAAAGCCTCGCAACAGTGCTGCTGTCAACAATGCTCGAAAGCAACAAAAGTTCAAGCGTAATCAGAATGCTGCTTCTCGCAATGCAGTTCGCTATTATCAGAGCTCTCAAGGTGGAAAGTATGATGATCTAAAGCCTGGTGTTCTTGGTGCTGAAACACGAGAACTATTAGGCCTTGGGGTAATATTCTCTTCCAATTCCTTGACATCTCAGTGCTCCCTTCTTTTTGTGGTACCTAATGATACACCCAAAATATATTTCACGGAAATCAACTAGATTTTGCTTACAGTGGTGGTATAGTTCCCAGTCATCATACATTTGTATATTGAGGCCTTCAATCCGCAAAGAACAAACATCCTATTCCAAGAGATTTTTCATGTTTTCATTTAGTTTTAGTTCGTCATTGTATGATTAGCCTTGGTGGCAAGCATGTCCGCTCCAATAATTGGTGCCAAGTATAGCTGGTGAATGCATTTTGCCTTTTTTTTGCTGTTTGTGATGGCCATGGACCAATGACTCATTATATCATGGCTATTCAATACGTTATCCTTTTGTTCATTATGAGCATGGATTATTGAATTATTCAACTCACAAAACAGTATGAAATGTAGTCATTTTAAGCTGTTGAAGTCTTACTTGGCTGTTATAGATGCATAACTGAAGTCAGTGGAAAAAGAAAAGAAGTCCCAATTCCATCATTATCTACGGATGAATATATTAACAAGAAATAGATGTTAATTACTTATTTGTTTCCCTTCACAGGAGTTCGATCCACCACCGTGGCTTAACAGAATGCGAGAAATTGGGTACCCACCGGGATATCTAGGTATCTAAACACATCTCAATTCTAGAGTTTCAACCTTATTTTATTTATTGCATTGAAACATTTTGATTGGAAGAAATTGCAATCTGCCATCTCTGAAGGGCCATGCCATTTCCCCCAAGTTCACAACTATTTTGGTGGTCTTGTGTGATAAATAGTTATTGTACACATACATGCTGTGGCGTATTAGTTCACAGATAACAGATGAGGGGTTGACCAATAAACTATTATCAGTTAGTTGCTGCAAATAATTGGAGCAATAATGTCCAAAGGGCTCCGCATCCTCATCACGAAAGTAAAATATGGAAGAAAGTGTTTGGTTGGAGGAATATAAATGAAGGCAAAAATCTTATTGAATTCCTGGCCACAAATAAAAATTGGCTTCCCCTTTTTGCCAGTTTAAATTGTGTGAACTTTGTCCAAATAATACTCGGTCATTTATTATTCTCTCATGATACACAAAATTGACTATCTCTAAAATTTTCAGCACCTGAAGATGAGGATGAGCCATCTGGAATTACAATATATGCTGATGCAGAATCTGATGGGCACGAAGATGGGGAAATTGCAGAGATGGTGCAGCAGCCTGAACCAAGGATGAAAATGACAGTTGAATTTCCTGGAATAAATGCACCGATCCCTGCAGAGGCAGATGAAAAACTTTGGGCTCCCGGTTCTTCAAGTTCCGAATCGTTAAGGAGTAGGTCACAGTCACACCATAGGTCAAACCATTCTGAACCTGGCAGCAGAGGGCTTGAACGAAGGTATTATAGTGATTATGAAGATGAAGGCCCTCCTGGAGTTGACACTAGAGTTAGCTCATCCTATCCCCCAAGGTATGGTGATTATGATTCTGCTTACAGTTTTCAAAGTCCAAGACACCCTGTTTCAAGGCCGCGAAGCCCAACCTCGGGAAGGTCCTATCATGAGAGGGGTAGAAGGAGCCCCTTGGTATATGATGATTTTGCTAGTCATGGTTCTTCAAGACATTCACCAAGGTCTCATGGCTCAACCAGAAATGAAAATGAGATTGATGATAGATGGGATAACAGCCACCAGGAATCTTCATCTCGGTCTAGTCATCGACATCACGGCCGGTGGTGAGCGGCATTGTTGTAGCTTTCAGTTTTGTCACTAGATATGATCTTTTAGCACACCCCATGAGGCCACCATACCTTGTAAAGGTTTCCAGATAGATGATTGGATGCATTGATACTTTTAGCACCAGAAAAGTGGGGGATTATTGTACACTAGATGTATTCACTTTGAATTTAATCTTAACAATTCATTTTTCGTAATGTTTGAAAGATATTAATTTTGAACACATTTTAACCGACATTTATAATGTCTAAATGTTACTACTTTGATTTGCCTCTAGTTTACACATCCAATTTGTATAATTAATGAATAACTCGGTAATATGATCATCAGGTTTAGGTATTCTAGTTTTTTGTACGGTCACCGTCAATGTATTGAATATAAATCTTATATATAAACCTTGGAAAAATATCATTATAGTACTCATGTTATATACAAAACACACTCAGACTGAGATCACACCAGATAGCAGCAGTCCTGATCCTTCATGCCATTCGTCCTAGTAGAAGCTCAATATCATAGGTGTCTAACAAGGTTAGAGTCTAGCCAACTTAGAAGCAAAATCGAGGCAAGAAATCAAAGAACATTACTTTCCCTCGGACTTTAGCTGTCTTCCGAGTAAGAAAAGTCCGATCATGGTAAAACCAGACAAGATCGTGGACGAATAGAAAACAGCAAGTAGTGCTCCCCTTAATGACTGCATCACAGAGTTTCAAGTTTTAGTATCTAGCAATGGTTTAGAAGTTATGATAAGAACAAGTTCCGATGTAATCTGAGTTCTCGGTTTTCAAGCACCTTAGCTAGAAGAAGAGCATTGTCATTTGCATATTCTAATGAACTCTCCGGAACGCTTTGGATGCCCTGTGCTATTTGCCATGAAAGAATCCTGGATTTTCAGTAGTAAGAGCTGTTATTTTAAACATTCTTTTAAAATTTGTATAGTAGAAATCGCAGTGCAAATGAGATGTTTACCCGAAAACGAAACCTATTGCAACTCCAATGTTAGCTTTCGCTGATGTTATCTCAACCTGAAGCTCTCCGAACTGCAAGTAGTAAAAATGTCTCGGTGATTTAGGCCCATGCAACTGAACATATGTCCTGGAACAGGTGGAGAAATGGCATCTACCTTAAACATTCTAGTTTCTGTTTTTGGTTGTTCTCCAGTTGTTGCAGATGTTGAACTTGCAGAGAGAAGTCTTCCAGCTGCATCCATTGCTTTCGCAATCTGCAACGGTTCAATGGAACTTGTTTAAAATTTTACAACAATAGAAAAGTTCCACAGGGTTAAAACAATTATAATAGGCACGTGTATGTTTAACTTTTTCATACATTTAGAGGACTATACCTCCATTCCTAGGTCCGAATATAGGTGTCGGAAATGGATACTTTAGGGAAAATGGAGGGTCGAGTAGTTTAGGTTCATAAAATAGAAAACAATACAAGAAAAAAGCATCTATTTCCAGGTTACTTGAAATACCTTTTGCAGTTCCCCTTGACCATACTGTCCCATTGACTGGAACCTTCTTCCAGCAGCTACCAAGCGCCTTCCACATGCTAAAGAAGCAAATAGTTGGAAACAAACAAGATTTCTGAAATAAATTTCTTTAAGATTGATATTTAGATGACATTTTCATATGCTTTTTTCTTGCCTGATTTCGCACTGTTGGTCGAAGAGTTCACTAGCGATGGGAGCTTGCTAGCTAATGTATAGGAAGTTGATGTATCAGCTAACTCCCAAGCTCTTGAGAGATTTAATAATGCTTCTCCCAACTCTACTCCACACTGAAAAAGATCATTCAAAGAAATAAGCTCCTTGTGACAAGTTTATCGAACAACATGCCTATTGTTAATCGAACAGTTTGTCCAATCCAGAAAACATGATAGAGAATAAGAATTGCTCTTGACTAGGTTTAGGCATCGTATCGTGTGAATTTAGACTTAGTAATGGCGGAAAGGACACACGAAGGCGATAATGAGCTAGAAAGGGCACGATAGTGTTAAGCGTTCAACTTAAAACCAATTGGCAACACTCAACTCATGTATGACTCAACAAGGGCCACGGCAGTCTACACATGAACAGCCTCACATGAATTAGGCAAGACGAACATAACACACATGAACTTAAAAACGAAACCTCGGGACATGACGATTTAGTAGACGTGGGATAACACCATTAACATGAAGATAACTAGATAAGAACTCATTGCAACGACACTCAATAAGACAACAAAGCATCACCCATTTCTTGTACTATATTCCAGAATTCTTCCTAGCCAAAGATATAAGATTTAATCTTCATATAATCTTGCAATTCATTCTTTCAAAATCACCTCAAAGTTTTTTTTTTGAGGACCAAAATAGTAATTCAAGAAATTAGGCTACCAATACAGAGAGTAAAGATAACTAACCTCATCAATCACAGGTCCATTTGAAAGATCAAAAGCTGCATCATTCAACTTAAAACACACATTTATAACACCCAAAATCACCATCAATTTTTACGTGCTTTAAAAAACCAACAAAAAACCAAAAAATCATAAACATTGTAAATTATACCCAAAAGGGTCATCGAATTTCATCTTACATCTAAACGAAGATCGCTCGGCAGCTGGGAAAAATAATCCGATGGAAGATCAAAGCTATCCTGCAACCATACAAATGGCATTTAAAAAAAACAATGCAAATAACAGAATTCGATCATAAATGCTGCGAATTTAGAACTTACAGCAACTTTTTGGAGAAGGGTTTGAAGGTCGGGTTCAAGGGACTTGGGAGAGTCCGATTCAGTGAGAGCAAATGGGACGGTTAGAGGCTTTGAGAGGTGGAGAGTTTTGGAGTGCTTGAAAGTGGTTTTGAAGGGGATATAGTTGGGATTATTGTGAAACAGAAGGGCAGTAGACGGGCATGGAGTTGAAGGAAAGGTTATAGATTGAAACAGAGAAAAGGAAGAAGAAGAAGAAGAAGAAGCCATGTTTCGAAGTTATTGAGTTGTTCAAAGCCAGAAGCTGTTGGGATTTTTGGTCGTATTGGACTTTAATTTTATTTTTCTTTCAAGTTTACTTGTGGATATGGGTTGGGGTTTTAGTAGGATTAAGGACCCACTGCTGATTTTTTTGGATAATTCATATAAATATCATACATTTTTTATGGATTATTTTGTTTCGATAATCACTGATATTAGACTCAATTATCTTATTAATCAAGATTAAATATTACATTGCTTTATTATAGAGTGACTTTTGCAACTCCGTTTTGATTAAGAACACGTTTTTTTTTCTAATACCAACATGAAATTGATAAAAATTTATAAATTTCAAACTTTTTCATTTTATCAAAATTTTATTTTCCTAAATTTACTGGAGAAAAAGAATACACGTGATAACAAAATACAATCAAACGACATCAAGTCGAAGAATAAGAAGATAACATATCCTCAGAGAGGAGTTGCAAAATAAAATTCGGCGGAGAATAAAAAATAAACAAAGCAAGATCCATAGTAGTGACTCGTGACGCTAAAGTATCAGCAACTCGATTCTCAATTCGGTAAATGTAATGAAAAGAAACGCACCAACCCCTGTCGCATAACTCCTTAATATGCTGAAGAATAGCAAGCGAACCCCTAACACGATCATCCTGCTGAATTAACTTTATAGCATCAATATAATCAGATTCAACAATAATGTGTCGTAAACCCATATCCCACGCTAAAGAAAGGCCAGAAAAAATGCCTCAGAGCTCGGCCTCCAAAGGCGAACAATAGCCAATGAATTTGCTGAATCCGCGCATCTACTCACCCATATGATTCCGAAGCACGCCGCCACAACTAGCTCTACCACTCACCCCGTGAGCCATCACAATTGAGTTTGAACCATCTATTCGGGGGAGGCAACCAGTGAGTCAAAACCTGCTGCTGTCACAAAGGGCGTGCCGTCCAAGCTAATCGAGTCGCAAGAGCCTCGCCCGTAGTGTTCGCAAGCCATTTTTAAAGAATTGGTGTGTATAATCTTTTATACATAAGAAAAACTACATATCTGTATCAAAATTCGGGGTATGTACATACCTTAAATGCATCAACATCTAGCATAGGCATACAAGTAAAACCAAAGGAATCTGCCCTTTTGAATAAAAAGAGAGAAGATAAACAATTCAGACAGAAACAAAGCATGTTTCAAATTCTCCACTGATATTAATTATAGTATTGCAAAAATGGAACAAGAAAGTTGATGCCTGAAAATGGGTACAATATGAGGCTGGGGAAGGGCTTTCTGATACAAAATTGCCTATAACCATATGTTTCTCAAATACAGCTTTTCGCAGCTTAAACTTGAAAACGGGTACATTTGAGGGTGTTACTAGCTTAGCATATCAGTTTGGGTTTAACTTACGACCTTCGCCACCTTCCTTTGCTCGATTTGGCTCGTCAACGGGCACTGCATCTCCGTCCAACTTATTGGAACCATTGTTGCACCTACGGTAGACAATGTAGCAGAAGTTGAGGAGATGTTGAACACATGATACCAGACACTTACGGTAGAAAGCCAATAGAACTTATTGGAACCTTACCAGCTGAGCTCTCGGCAGACACGACGCCCAGTTCATTCTTAGCCGTTGATAGGTAATAAGCCCGTGCATCTCCAAGAGACAGCTTAATAAAGGAACCATGTTAAGGAACAATAATCACATGACAGAACAAATTAGATGGCAACATATTTCTCGAATATTAAACTGACTCGCTCAAAAGTTAAGATCAACGAATATAAAGGATACCACCACAGCTCTGACAATATCACCGGGACGAAACGACAAATGCATATCCACTTTGTCAATTTCAGTTGCTCTAACATCTTGTTGCCTGTTGAAATAAACAATAACTTTTGGTTAATGCATCTCTTGAAAGATCTAGCAAGAAGTACATAAAATTTATCAAACATTTGAAAATCTCATGGACGCTATGCAACTCAAAAGTGAAAGAAAAACAGCATGTTTAAACTTATTATAGAACATAAGCACCGTCAACAGCCAGATCTTTCCGTTTAAACACACACGCACACAGATGGTGCGAAGATAAGCTAAATTCTAACAGGAGAATTTCATCAATCCGTTAAGTCTTAATACTTGGCTGTATGGAACGGCTAGCTGCCGAACATGGCTTTTATCACATTAATCATGGGCTACACAAATATACAAATATCTCGAGAACAAATTGGTTGTACCGCCTCGGGTTCATAGAACCGAAGTACACCATGTCATTCTACAAGGAAAGAAAACGGTTCTTTCATGTTAGAGAGAAAGGGAAGGTGTATGTAGTTTTGAGGATAGAAAATACAACAAGGATAATCTAAACTAAACAGTCCTTGTTAGAAAGGCCGACTACCGAATGATTGAAATCGATAACTGAATGTGAAACGATTAAATAATTTTCAAATACAAAAAACTCAACCTTAGTCCTAATAAAAGAGAAAAGAAGACTTTGTACCTAATTATACCAGTGAATTTTTCTCTCACGGACTTCGGACCAACGCACATAATATCAACCGAAGCTGTCCTAGCCATCACCTTAGTAACCTGTTTTATTCAAATAAAAATCACATTCTGGTACCACAGAGTAAGATTCTGCTTGTTATATATAAAGAAGCACAAAGAATCAACATCATATTCACAACCAAAAACTTAAATTTAAGTGTAGCTCCAAGCGAAAATGCTTCTTTGGAAACGAAAAATCCGAAACTTACTCGGGCAATGACAACCGAACCGGGTTCTGGTACAGGACCATGTGCTTTGTGACCGGTTACTTCCACAGTTGGCCTCTGTAAATGAATATGAAAAAAATAAATTCAATAAAAATGTCCAGAATAGTGACGCATTATATAACATTAATTTTGATTCCCAGAGCACTAATTCAATTAAAAGTATGAAAGTACGGTTTAAAGTAAGAATTATACCTACCTAAACATACAAGAACATATTCCATCCCATTGAAGAAAAAAGAGAAGAATTTATCAAAGTTAAACCATAAAGCTAAAACCTTTGATGTTATTTATATGAATATAATAATAAAAATATTGATAAAAACTGTTCAAAGTAATCTAAATTAGAACCCCAGAAATTACATTGAGAAACAACATATACTAACCAAACAAGGAAGAACAATCGTGGGTTACATTAATTCAAGCTAAAACCCAGATTTTTTATTAATGAAAGAATATAAAATAACAAGAAAACTCTGGGGGGTTAAAACTGTTGTATGAAAGACAAAAAAAAGGACACAAAACCTGGTCAGGGGAAGCAGGAGGAGACGGCTGGATACGGCGGAAGCCGGTGAGGGAAGCGTAGATGGTGTTGTTCTTAGACGCAACGTACGCTCCCTTCCCCGCTTTCAGGTCGGTGGCTCTTCCCAGTATCTCTCCTGGCGTTACCATCTCATCTGATTTTTCCATTTTTTTTATAAAAAAATCCTCTTTGAAGCTTTCTGCAATGAGAATTGAGAAGCCCCAAACTTGCCTGCGCTTGCTGCTGCTTTGTTTTGTTCTTGGGTGGAGGCCGCTTTTACTATAAGTAAATTTTATTTAAGCACAAAAACACTTAAAAAAAACAAACGGGTTAAGTTAAATCCCTAATGTTTAGTTTTATTGTGTTTTTATGATTGAATTAATATCATTTAATTTATGACTCATAAAATTTAATAAATTTTAAAAATAACATTGGTTATTATTTTTATTACATCATTTAAAATTTAAGTTTTCTCATGTCTTTATTTCTTGTTTAGTATTTTTCATGTGAATTAAGTGGTGTATGTATAACTAAATAAATAAAGGTATTTTGGAACAACTTTGACCAGGGATGGATATTAAATTTTATGTTAAAAGTAGTTAATTTATAAACTTTTAAGAATGATGAAAATAGATTTTAAATAAAAAATACATAGTGAATTTATAAAAAAATTAAATCATATATAAATTTTAAAATTTGAGAAATTACCCCTTCAGACTTTCTAGGTCAATCCTTGAACTTGATTGAATAATTCTAATTGTTTTCTCAAAAAAAAAAAACATGTTTAAAATGAATTTGGCCTGGTTTAAAAGGTATCCTTTTTTTTTCTTTCCTATTGCTCTGAACAATACTATTACTAAAAGGGTAATTGTTCTATACACAAGCGCTTGTGGAAAATTTTTTACACAAGCGCATTAGTTTTAGGGGTTAGGGACTTCATTTAGGGTTTAAAATTTAGGGGTATAAGTGTAGTAATTTTGAATTTAGGGATTGTTGATAGAATTTTGGGTTTAGGGTTAAAATTTAGGGTTTATAGGTTAAAACCTAAATCCCCACCCATATTACCCTAAAACTAAACCCTAACCCTAAACCCTAAATTATAACCCTAATTCCTAAATTCTAAACATGAACCCTAAATTCTAAACTTTTACACTAAAACTCCTAAACCCTAAACACTAACCCTAAACCCTATAATTGAGGCGCTTGTGGAAATAAAAACTTTCCACCGCCAGTGTATAGGATATTAATCCTTACTAAAATACCAACTTAATAAAAGAAGATGGGGAGAATCACTTTTAACTAAAGTAGTTCAATAGTTATAATAATATAAATCCTTGAATTTTACCACTTAATTTATATATTTTTTCTATTTTTATTAATCAGAATAAAAGAAAAACTTTTAATTTTTAATTTACATTTAAATAAATCTTGATCATTTAGTTTGTAATAGACTAAGAGCACTTATTTAATGCACAAACTGTAAAAAAAATTACAAGTCATTTAATTTTAAGGGCTCGAGATTTAAAGTGAGAATTAAAATTTAACGATTTAGATATAAGGGTGTATAATTTTGGGTATGGTTCAAATTTAAAGTTCATAGTAGAATTTAAGATAAGGTTAAAATCTAAATCTTAATCTTACTATCCTATACCCTACCCCATAACTCATAAACTTTGGACTTTATCTCCTAACCATAAATCATACGTTATAACCCATAAACTTAAACCATAAAACTTAATTGTTTATGAATTTTTTTCTATCACTGATATATAAATAATTATTTTAGTTTTGTTTTTTAATTAATTTACATTTAATGTTTTATTTTGGGTCAAAATGATCATATTCAGTCAAACGGGCCATTTTTTACATTATGCCTAAACAATTTGATTAATTGGTTAGAATTTTTTATTTTTTTTATTATAGTCTATGTTCAGGATTCGTGACTCTCCGTCTTAATAAAAAAATATTTTAATTTAATTAAAGATTTTGTATTCAGGTTTTTAGAAATATAGCAATCATAAATATTTGATATGAGAATTTTACTATTTTATGATTTTATCTAATTCAAAATTTCATTTAAATTGTTAAACAGACAAATAAGAAACACTCATAGCTTATACTTTTTATAAAAAAATTCTTTAAAATATTAATCTCATAAAAGTAGTATATTTAATTTTTAATTGAACTTTGAATCGTTAAATTAGTAATCATATTATGTTAGTATTGTTTTGTTAAATAATATAAAAATAACTTTATAATCAAATAAAAAGTTTTAATAATAAAACGTAACTATGACACAAATAATTAAAAAGAAATATTCCGAATAAAACGAATGACCTAATATTTGAACAGGTCTAAATCTAATCATATAATGGATATGTAAAACAACAAAAGCAAGTCGTACATCATCTTTCTCATATACATAAATAAGGACAGATAAAACGAATAGAATTCGTGTTCTTCTGCCTAATATAGATGTTCTATGTAGGGATGGGCACGAGTCAGGTAGGATAGAGTTTTAGTTTATTCGGGTCCGACTCGAAAATAAATACCTTAAATCTGACTCAAATATATTCTTTAAAAAATTCGACCCGAAAATAAATATATTAAATCTGACCCTTATCCCAACTCGACCTATATAAAATAAATTAATTTCAAAGACCTAATTGTAAAATAAATAATTTTAAAGGACTTAATTATAAAAATTTATAATTTAAAGGATTAAATTATAAATAAAAAATTCAATTTTAAGGACTTAAAATATATAAAGAATGAAATTATTATAAATATTTCTAAAAAATTTAGCGGAAAATTACAATATTAGTCTCGGGTCGGGTCATATATTTTTCACCCTAAATTCGAACCCGACCCGAATTTACCCTTAACAAAAACTCGACCCAACTCGAACTTGAGTTTTCCATTAAAATATCTCACCCGATCGGGCCGGGTCGGGTCAGAACCCGTCGGGGCCGGGTCGGGTCAGAACCCGTCGGGGCCGGGTCGGGTCAGAACCCGTCGGGGCCGGGTAAAGTGCCCATCCCTAGTTCTACGGATGATTTTATATCGTGTATTATCAATAAAATATAAACAATCAATTAAACCGTAGATAAAATTATTCATACATACAACATAAAAATCATTGGTGAGACACAGAAAATGAATTATATTCGAGATAAAAACAGCTTCAAAATACGGTAGAATTATGAAGAAGAAGAGGAAGAAGAAGCTGCAAATTTATAGTGTTTATCAATGGCGAGAGATACATCCCAAGTACAACTGAGACCCTGAGGAATAATAACAAGATCACCTGCTCCGAATTCTACAAATTCAGACGACCCTTTTGGATAAACCTTCACTTTCCCTCTCACCAAATAACATGTCTCTTCTGCATCGAATTTCAGCATATATTTCCCCGGCGGACATCCCCATCTGCCATAACCCAAACAAAACCCAGAAAACCATGAAAAAACAACTTAAAACAGCTACAAAACATGAAGAAAAGGACTTACTTTGGCCATGATTGAATACCCAGCTCAGATAATCGAGCAGCGGAAGGGTTGGTTTCTACTGTAATACTTAAACTAGAAGATGAGTCGGGTGCTGGTGTTGTCGCCATGGATTAAGAGCAGAAAAAAGAAGGTGAGAATAAAGAAAGCAAGAGTTGGGTGGCTTAATAGACAGGATTAACAAAGGGTCGTTGGTTTTTTGCCTTTTATATATAAAGAATAGACATGAAGGAATCTTTCCGTGGAAAGAAAGTTGTTTGTTTACCGTAAATAATGAATAGATATTTGTACTTTTCGGTGTCATATTTATGTCATATATTAAAATTTTAAATTTAAGGTTTAGAGTTAAAGTTTAAGATTGTACGAACCAACTCGCTCGGTGATTAAGGGATCGATTGTTGTTCTTTGAGGTCACAGATTCGAACATCAGCAGCTACAACAGGATGATCGAGCATGTATTTTCAAATGGTTAAAAATATATTCAGAACATATACTACTTGTAATCACCTTAGTTTAAAAAAGTAAAAATTTAATATTAAAATTTAGAAAATTAATGTTAGGGTATATTTTTGAAATATAAGATTTATAATTTAAAATTAAAGTTCAAAATTTAATTTTTTTACTCATACGATATAAAAAACACCGAAAAAAGCATTAGATTTTCGCTCGTAAATAATATCGGCATACAAAAACAATGCCATCACACGTACTTGCCCTTCCATGCGGAGTTTAAAAAATTTTATTTGAATTGATTAGATTTCAATTATTGTTTAATGTTTATAGAAAAATTATTCAAATTTAAGGTTTAATTCTTACTTTAGTCTCTCTCACTATAATGAAATTCTAACGACTCTTTTACTATTTTTCCAGTCCGTTTGATTTGTTCTCGGAAGAAAAAAATGTTAAAAACACTTTAAAAGATCTAGAATTTAATAAAAAAATAACTCAAAAATATATTTTATATATTTTTCATTTCAAATGTTTTTATGAATTTTTAATTTTAAAAATATAATTTACGGGTTTTATGATTTTTTAAATTTTATTTTAGATTTCATTATTTTTTTAATAAATTTTCTAGCCAATTTTGATTTCTTTTAACAAAGATGTCATTTGACAAAATCTAATTGCATCACATGGTGGGTTTTCAATGAAAAACACCTTTGGATTAATGGTTTCATTATAAGGTAGTAAAAGGGTCAAAGTGAAATTTTACTAAAAATATAAGATTTAAAAGTAAATATAAAGACTAAATTTAATTATAAAATATAAAAATATCTTTTAAAGTTTATAAGTTTTGGGCCGCAGCTTACCATGGCCTACGGCCTATGGCAACTATGTGCTATACAATTTGTATTTCTGGTTATATATATAGAGAGAGTCGTTTTTTTTGGAAAGATATATAAACATTAGTCCCAATTGATTTGGAATTTTTTTTGTTCTTTCGTTTTTTTATTGATTTAATAGTTAAAAATGTGTTGAACTTATAATTTTTTATTTTGGAGTCTAACATTTTTGCTACTTTAATGATTAATGTTTCATTCCGTAATTTAAATCAGATTTTTCCGTCAACGACCGTTAAAAAATTATCGTTATCAAATTATGACATGACACGTGACTTGTTTTATTTATTTAATTTCTAAATTTCTTTAAAAATATAAATTTTGTTTATTAAAATATCAAATATGATAATATGGTAAATTTAATAATTTTTCGGTTGTGATAAAAGTGTGAAAATAATTAGAAAGTCAAAAATTGAAAGTTCACACCTATTAATCATATCTAGAGCCAAATTAAAAGAAAATCAGAATTGTATCAAAATTACTATACTATTAGATATTGTAATGCATAAAATTTAGAAATATTGTATATACTAGATCATATCAGTTAATCAATTGTGCTTAAAATCTTGAAATGTAATCAAAATAATTTATTTTAAAAATATGTACCGAAATCGGTTTCGATTAATTCTTAAAAATTATTTGGTTAATAGCTAAATTCAGATTATTTAGTTCTTGATCTTATATTGTACCAATTAAATCGAATATTCGATTGACCTATTTAATTTGAATACTTGATTCAAGTAGTCAATTTTTTTAATTTGCTTATTAAAATATCAAATATGATAATATGGTAAATTTAACAAGCAAAGTAAAAAATCATTAATCGAATTTTTTAAGGATTAATAGAATTTTTCTATTTGTATGACCATGTCATTTGAAAGTGGCCAAAATATGAACAATTTGAAAGGTAAGTTATTAAATTAAATTTGTTTAACTCTAATGACCAACATAGGAGTGAGAAGAATGTTGAGCGATGATTGATGTAGTTTACTCATTTTTTATTAAGAAAACAAAAACTAATAACTTTTAACGGAAGGTAACGAGATGGACCATATTGAAAGTGAACTAACAGTTTGGTGTCTATATTGAAATCAAACTAAAAGTTAGGTGACCTTATTGAATATTTTAAAAGTACGATGACCAAAATGAACCCGCCTTAAAAATTTTGTGTCTATATTAAAATTGATCTAAAAGTTGAGTGACCTTATCAAATATTTTAAAAGTACGATAATCATTTATGTAATTTACCCTAATATATATGCATATTAGTTATATTAAAAGTGTAACAACTCTCCGCTCATTCTCTTGTGTCCTGGTGGCAAATGTAGATGTTTATTATCTTTTGGTAGAGAAATTATTACATGGTCCCGGACCACCACGTCATCCATGGTCCCCATTCACTAAAAATCAGCCATGTAATTTTTTTTTTCCATATCACTATGTAACCACCCACTCCTTATTTATATGGCTTAAAAAAATGAAGATTCATCTTTGAAAAAGTGACATGGAAATTATATGGCTGATTTTTAGTGGAAGAGACCATGGATGACGTGGTGGTTCGGGACCATGCAATAATTTTTCCTGTTGATGTGTGTCGTCTTTAAAAAGACTAAAAAAATAGAACAGATGTTATCCTTACATAACAATAGCATATTTAAAAAAAAGTGTAACAAATCTCCCTATATATATTGATGAAAGCGCCAAAAACACTAGATCATTGTCTTCTGAAAGTCTTTTGAAAGTGAAATTTTGTAACAAAGAGAAAATTTTAAAGGGTTTTTGAAATTTGATCTCTGGTGATTACATTCGAGTTATAATCTCCGATAAGCAGAGAGATTGTGGTAAAGTTTGGAACTTTAGAATGGAAAAATTTGAAGCACAAGTTAATCGGTGTAGTCGAGAAAAACAGAAGGTATTGTTCTAACTTCTAATCACTGAGATATATGATTGTTTAGAGATATAACATAATTTTGTATGTTCCTTGTACTAACATCTAATGTTTTCTCATTGAAGAGAGAATTTGATTCTGAAGATAGGATAAGTGATCTACCGGATGATGTTTTGGTTTCCATTCTGTCTTGTATGCTGATGAAAGTCTCAGCAACAACTGTTAGAAGTATATTTTAGAATATTTTTAGAAGTTGTAATTTTTGTTATGCTGTTAGGCCAGCTAAGAGCTGTTAGGCCGTTGGGCTGTTGGGTAGTCTGTTATCCAACTTTCCCTCTTGGGCTATATAATCATAATTGATGTAATTGAGCTTGTTATCAATTTCAGAAATCATATTCTCATAAAAGATCTTTTTCTTTTCAGTTTTATTCTTTTCTCTTTTCATATATCGTTTCTCTCTTCTTCTTCTTTACAGAGAACCTACTGTTCTCCTTCACTTTCGTGTTCATCTTTCTCGTCATTCCTCCGTTCAACATGGTATCAGAGCTCGGTTTCTCTGTCCACCGTGCACGACGATAAGCTGCTGGTAGTGTAAAGCTTCAGTACTGTGTTTTGCTCGAAGTTCTGTAGCAGAGGCGAAGTTTATTTGCTGATTCGTTGATCCAGTGAAGATTGGCAGTGGATTACAGCTGAGATCGCTTTTCTTTTTGCTTGATTGCAAAAATCTGGT